>OY992891.1:29923764-29977960 GCA_963921405.1 Cepaea hortensis
TCTCAGTTATTCCTCATGTATACCAACGTGAGTATGAAATCATCACATCATAGATCTACTAGTAACCATAATGTATAGGCATAATGATGTTAGAGAAAGCAATAGCACACCTGTTCAGTCAAGTAACACTTCTGGGCTACAAATAACCCCTAGCACCAGAGTCGACTATATGACTCTGTCAAGCCTCTTTCGCCTGGTGCCAGTCCAATCCTGTTTCACCTTCCATCATCAATCAACATATACACCTACTTCCCTTTCAGTGTAGTGATTACTTTATCGAGAAGGTGTCCAGCCGGACATCTCCTTCCTGACAGACTCATCAATTCACCAATCCGTTAACCCATGGACTGATCAATTACACACATTAATAACTATATGCCTATAATAAATTATACTCTTGATAATTCATTACTATGGTATTAACCAAGGAGAACTCATGAATTGTTACACTTAAATAACAAACTCATATCACAGCCATAGTGTCAGTTCTGGGATCCCTGTCCCAGATCCTGAGTTGCCCTTTTATTCACTGACTATCTTCCAGGTCAGTCACACCTGTGCCGGTCGAGCACAGCTTTGGTGGCCATCCCCCATTACACTTTCCCACAGCTACTGTGGGTCCCGTGCACCTTGTCCCGTGACGACTTAAGTCACGTCATCCAATGTAGCAAGCCTCCAGACTCTCCACTACCAAACTCTGGCTCCACCTTTTTTTTTTTTTTTTTTTGGGGGGGGGTTAATCCCCTCATCTACTACTACTTCACGGCAGTACTTCCAGTACTCCATGAACAGAGTCAGGTTTCCAGAAGAGTAGAATATTAGAGACAGAAACGGGTTAGGTTCAAATCCTAGATTTATCTAGACACAACGGCCTCGAATTACGGAGTGCCGCATCACCCTCGAACGGGTATGTTCAACCATCGGATATGCACGATCGCTTTGGGTCAGACCTGTAACCTAACGGGTTGGGTGTACCGGCCTACCTCCCAGTCGGCTGTCTAGACAAACGTAAGATGGAACATGCTCGGTCATTCTAGCGGACGGACATGAAAACAAGCAGTAACAATAGTATCATAAATACTTCCTATCAACTGTTATCCTATCGATGAAACACCATCCTGCTTACGCGGAATAACACTGCTATCCTCACACAGCAAATACACCACGGCCGTTCTCACCTTGATTCCTCGAAAAATCACCACCACTGATCGAACAAATAAGTTACAATTCTAATGTCACGAAGCACATTACACATCTATAATAATAAGATCTACCTTATCATTATTTACCGCGTCTAGCATGTCGATGTAATGACTGACAAACTTCCGGCCTTGCATGCGTAATTAATAAACCAAACAAGTAACTGCTACACACTTTGTAAAGAACCGGGATCTCCCTAGCACAACGCAGTAATAATATACATATCACTGTCCCTGCAACTCATTTGTAAACAATCAGTTAACAAATATATCTATCTAAACACATGGGATGCTCACCAGTGCTCGAAAGCACATAGTTCGGCCTATTTTATTTACACACTTCTCGCTGTGGAATAAGGCTTGGTCCGACAGGTAACACATTACGTCGCCGATCGATAAAGGCTAATTATATATGCAGACAGCCAGCTGTAAATTGTAACGCTACGCGACTACTCAATTCCGACGGCAATTAATTCGTTCGGGGAGGTCGGCACGGCATAAAGACAACAATTAAACAATAGAATAAGTATTCAACTAACCTGTGATTTAACAATCACAAACTCGACTGCAGATGTCCGCTCTGGCCGCGCACATTGACATCAAAATTACAGCAGCCCTGTGGCTGTGATCGGTCTTACGCTGAGGTCCGGCTGGCAACTGATCACGACTAACTCAGTGCGCCTTCAACTTGCCTACACGGGCCGCGTGAATTCCATGAAACATGGAGAAAACCAGAGTCACGATAAGTTCTACTAACCCGTGCTGCATGAAGCACTCGTGAACCTAGAGATCTCGACCACGTACGCACTTGGGGGAACATTCTAGATTTCTCTATAAATAACTAGTATCGCGCCGCCACGCACTACTTCAGATGGGAAATCCCCTATTAATTGATATTAAATTCAAGGGAGACCAACGCATCGCACTCCTTTCAAATGGATATTATGCAGAGATCTGCCGATCTGTAGGCGTTTCGTCATACATACATACATACATACATACATACATACATACATACATACATACATACATACATACATACATACATACATACATACATACATACATACATACATACATACAGACAGACAGACAGACA
This sequence comes from Cepaea hortensis, assembly GCA_963921405.1. Lineage (NCBI taxonomy): Eukaryota > Metazoa > Mollusca > Gastropoda > Stylommatophora > Helicidae > Cepaea > Cepaea hortensis. The sequence goes on from OY992891.1 coordinate 29,926,063, forward strand.
GACAGACAGACAGACAGACAGACAGACAGATAGACAGACAGACAGACAGACAGACATACATACATACGTACATACACACATTTTACTAATTGTTTGATGTTGATCACATTCCTAGGCTCCTGATTTCTTTGGGATTGCATTAAATACAGAGTTACGTATTACATGCTACATATTTCCAGTATCATAATTTGTATTCAGCAGCATGGGTTACTTTATCTATTCCGCATCTTTCTAAAGCATAAATCATTGTTGTTTTGATACTGTCTGAACCGGGGGTCTTTTCATATATATTGATCTGGATTTCATATGGTTAAGAGCATTCTGAACTTCCATCTTCAAAATTGATTGTACATCATTATTATTTTTAATATTATACTGATGTTCTCTGTTATCGTTATAAATTATTTTTTCGCATAATCTGACAGTGCATGTAAGATCTGATCGGTTTCTATTATGATTTTTCCATCTTTTGTTTTTAGGCAGCCTGTTGATGTATATGTTCTGTGAATTGTAAGCTCCTGAATTCTTGTGTGCATTAGTTTGTTGTTTTTACTGTCGTGTTGTTTTTCAATTTCTATGCAGTTTTTCTCGAGCTATGCTTTTTTCCCTCATTACATAATTTTCTGACTTTGCTGTCTATTTCCTCATATTTGGCCGGATTATTTTTGTTCTGTCTTCTTGTTTCCATTAGATGTAAAATTTCTTCATTCATCGATGTCTTATGACCCACTTTCTTTAATTTTGGAATAATTTTTTTTCCTGCAGGATAACTGATTGAATTCTTTAACATTTCAAATTGATCATCCTCATCTTAAAATATTATCTCTTGATCAGACAATATATCACATTTGTTCTTTACTTCTATGTTAAAATTATATTGTATTTCTTTGCCAGTTTTCAATTTGCACAAATCATATTTAGGGTTTCCTGTTGTATACTTGACTTTCTTTAACATTACCCTCAATGTGCCTGTAATTAATCTGTGATCACTGTAACAGTCTGCATTGTTTCTACACCAGTTTCTAAGCATCTTAACGCATTTCGAATCCTTATGCTAATCAGGATATAATCTATAGTGCTGTCTGCACTCCTCCATGTCCATAATCTTCTAGGATGCTGTTTAAACAAAGTGTTTCCTACAACCATTTCTTGCTCTTTTGCCCATTCTACAAGTCTGCATCCTCTTACTTTTCACTCTCCCAAACCATGGTTGCCTACACTTCATCCGTCGCCTTGATTTCCTACTTTGGCGCTGAAATCACCCATTATAATATTTATTTCTGATTTTTTTTTTTTTTTTACAGTTCTTCAAAGCAGACTCCCCATCATCATACAATTCGTCTGTTCTTTCTTCACATATCAGAATACGTAAACCTGTCATTGAAGTCACGTGACTCATTGACTCTAGCAACAGACAGCAGCATACTATTGAAGAAACCCAATTAGACCAATTGAAAACCTCAGCTAAATCTGCGGATATTGATGATGCTGATTATTATGATAATTGGACTGACCCGCATGTGTTGTCGAAGGGCAGTATGTCTGCATCTGTTTTCAGAGTTACTCCTGAGTCTGGTGATTTAATTATTGCGTGTTTATTTCAGTTTCGAAAATGCTGCGTCACCTCATGGAGTAAGAATAATGTACATGGGAGGGCTCAACATAATAGGTGAGTTATCGTTTTGTTTTACATGTTGGATGTCCTTCTCAGAATCCTGCGATCAACCCAATATAGGGATTTATTTGATAGGAACTGTTACGTTCAGTAGGTTGCCATTGCTTTCTGAACGAGAATTCAACGTTTAAGTCCAACTGACCTGTGAAGGGAATGAACCCCATTACGCCGCCGTAATCCCATCGAAAGTTTATGTGCACGCTCTGCTATCGGTTGTCTTAATGACGACTATACCAATGATCCTCGCAATGGCAGATTCGTTAACATTTCACGTCATTTACCAAGTCAAAAAGACTTATGGACTGTAGTCATACGGTTGTCAGACGGTAGTTAGACAGTAGTAAGACAGTAGTAAGACAGTAGTTAGACAGTAGTAAGACAGTAGTAAGACAGTAGTTAGACAGTAGTTAGACAGTAGTAAGAAAGTAGTAAGAAAGTAGTTAGACAGTAGTAAGACAGTAGTAAGACAGTAGTAAGACAGTAGTTAGACAGTAGTAAGACAATAGTAAGACAGTAGTTAGACAGTAGTAAGACAGTAGTTAGACAGTAGTAAGACAGTAGTTAGACAGTAGTAAGACAGTAGTTAGACAGTAGTAAAACAGTAGTTAGACAGTAGTAAGACAGTAGTTAGACAGTAGTTAGACAGTAGTTAGACAGTAGTAAGACAGTAGTAAGACAGTAGTAAGACAGTAGTTAGACAGTAGTAAGACAGTAGTTACACAGTAGTAAGACAGTAGTAAGACAGTAGTAAGACAGTAGTAAGACAGTAGTAAGACAGTAGTAAGACAGTAGTTAGACAGTAGTAAGACAGTAGTAAGACAATAGTTAGACAGTAGTAAGACAATAGTAAGACAGTAGTAAGACAGTAGTTAGACAGTAGAAAGACAGTAGTAAGACAGTAGTAAAACAGTAGTTAGACAGTAGTAAGACAGTAGTTAGACAGTAGTAAGACAGAAAAAAATATGACAGTTGGCTGCTCTGGAATGAAAGGAAGGCGTGTAGAAAATTTCATCTCAGTACTTCAGTAAAGTAACCGATGGCCTGCAACAGGTGGATGCGGAACAGTCCAGTGTACACAGATCCGGTAAGCCAATCACCAGGCCGTTACGTTTCGGGCCTAATCGCTGGAGATAACGTATGTTTGAGGCGGTGGTTGGTGACCCAGCATCCATACCATTCTGGTGGATCTCCGCGGGGAAAGTGAATGTGATGGAACGTCTTTTCCTGGGAATCCAATCTTGATAGAGTAGAGGTTCAGAGTTCAGACCGATCTTTGTCTAGTGAGTTCGACCGGGTCGACCATCTTAAGTGGGGGCCTATGTGACGAAACGGATATAGAACGGCAGATCTCTGCATAATATCCCTTTGAAGGGAGTGCGATGCGTTGGTCTCCCTTGAATTAATATCAATTAATAGGGGATTCCCCATCAAAAAATAGTGCGGGGAGGAGCTATTCTAGTTATTTATAGAAAATCTAGAATGTTCCCTCAAGTGCGTACGGGGTAGAGATCTCTAAGTTCACGAGTGCTACATGCAGCACGGGGTGGTGGAACTTATCGTGACTCTGGTTTTCTTCATGAATCATGAAAGTCACGCGGCCCGTGTAGGCGAGGGGAAGGCGCACTGACTTTGTCGTGAGCAGTCGCCCACCAAACCTCAGCGTAGCCAGATCGCAGCCAACAGGCTGATGTAATTGTGATGTCAATATTCGCGGCCAGTGCGGACATCTACAGTCAAAGGTTGTGATTCTTCAATCACAGGTTAGTTGAGTACTTATTCTATTATTTAATTGTTGTCGTGATGCCGTGCTGAGTTCCCGGAATGAAATAATTGCCGTCGCAAAATTGAGTTGTCGCGTAGCGTTATCCGTTACAGTTGGCGGTTTGCATTTTTAAGTAGGCTTTATCGATCAGCAAGGTAATGTGTTACCTGACGGAACAAGCCGTATTCCACAGCGAGTGGTGTGTAAATAAAATAGGCCGAACGATGTGCTTTACAGTGTGTAGCAGTTACGGGTTTGGTTTATTCATTACGCAGACAAGGCGACAGTTTGTCCGTCATTACATCAACATGCTAGACGCTGTAAATGATAAGGTAAAGCTTATTATTAGAAATGTGTAATGTGCTTCGTGACATTAGAATGATAACGTAATTGTTCTAACAGTGATGGTGATGTTTCGAGGAATCAAGGTAAAATCAGCAGTGGTGTAGTTGCTGTATGCAGATAGCAGTGTTAATCCGCGTAAGCCGAATGGCGTTGCATCGGTAGGATAACAATTGATAAGAAGTATTCATGATACGATTGTTACTGAGTGTTGTCATGTCCGTACGCAAGGATGACCGTGCGTGTTCCATCTTACGTTTGTCTAGGCAGCGGGAGGTAGGCCGGTAACCCCAACCCGATCGGTAATAGGTCCGACCCAATGCAAGCGTGCATATCCGATGAGTGAACATACCCGATCGAGGGTGATGCGGCACTCCGTAATTCGAGGCCGAGGTGTCTAGATAGATCGAGGTTTGAACCTAACCGTTTCTGTCTCTAATATTCTACTCTTCTGGAACCCTGACTCGGTTCATGGAGTACTTGGAGTACTGCCGTGAGGTAGTAGTTGGGAGGGGCATAACCCCCCCCCCCCCCCCCCCAAAAAAAAGGTGGAGCCAGAGTTTGGTAGTGGAGTCTGGAGGTTTGCTACATTGGATGACGTGACTTAAGTAGTCACGGGACAAGGTACACGAGACCCACAGTAGCTGTGGGAAAGTGTAGTGGTGGATGGCCACCACATCTGTGCTCGACCGGCACAGGTATGACTGACCTGAAAGATAGTCAGTGAATACAAGGGCAACTCAGGATCTGGGGCAGGGATCCCAGACCTGACACTATGGCTGTGATATGATTTTGCTATTTAAGTGTAACAAGTCATGAGTTCTCCTTAGTTAATGCTATAGTAATGAATTATCAGGAGTATAATTCATTATGGACATATAGTTATTAATGTGTGTAATTCATCAGTCCATGGGTGAAGGGATTGATGAATTGATGAGTCTGTCAGGAAGGAGATGTCCGGCTGGACACCTTCTAGATACAGTAATCCCTACACTGAAAGGAAAGTAAGTGTATATGTTGATTGAGGATGGGAGATGAAACCGGATTGGACTGGCTCCAGGCGAAGGATGCTTGACAGAGTCATACAGTCGACTCTGGTGCTAGGGGTTATATGTACCCCAGAAGTGTTACTTGACTGAACAGGTGTGCTATTGATTTTTCTACCATCATTATGCCTATATATTATAGTGACTAAGTAGATCTATGATGTGATGATTTCATACTCATGTTGGTAGACATGAGGAATGTCTGAGAGGCAGGTGACAGGGTGGAGATGCTGGTAGTCTTTGTTGTAGTTGAGTGCTCACACCAACCTCTCCGTGTTTCAGGATCTGTTATTACTATACAGAAGAAGATTCAAGAGCTGCACCATGAGCTCTATGGGCCCACTCATTCCAGTGCCTATCCAGAAGATGATTGAGGCTATACTGGGAGTGGTTGTCTGAGTCTGCGAGATCAATGTTGGAAGGAGCTGAGTGCTGAATAAGTCGGTAGGTCTAGGTTAGGACCTCCGTCAAGAGTCCGACGAGTGTCATCCGATCCTGAGAGGATCCAACACTGAAACGTCTGGTGATTCTGGCCAGGGAAGCACTGGTGACATTCAACCTCTGTGTAAACCTTGGTAATTGCAAGGGAGTGACCTTTCAAGTTGTGCAGATTGATCATTGTTACCGGTCACCATGACCTGTGTTATATGCTTCTGGCCCGGCTGGGTTATGGGACACCATGTATCAGTTGATGCTTACATAGTGTTTTTACATTGGTTACCTTTATGAAGCCAACATGTGGTCCAGTGAACTAGGACATTGATTACAACATGGGTGGAAACACCAGTGTGAAATGTTTAAGGTAGGGAGCTACCTCATGCCAACGTTATGAACTGTTGACAATGTTTGTGAAGGTAGGGAGCTACCTCATGCGATCGTGATGAACTGTTGACAGTGTATGTTAGGTTGTGATTACTACCTCTTGATCAGGGTAGTTACATGATACTGTGTGAAGATCTATTGTCCAAGGACATGGAACTAAGGTGAAGTGTTTAGTCACCTGATAGACTTTACCAGTGACAGTGTGTGTTCGTGTGGAGCAACCGCTTATTGTGTTGGTGACATATCAGTGTGTGGGTCACTGATGAGATAGAAGAGTGACCTGGCTCTTATGTATTTTGAGACGGTGCTACATGTATTTTTTCTGCAAGTGGGAGACCGCTAATGTTCTAGGGTCGGCCCAGACTTCATCAAGAGTGTGACGAGGGAAATAGTACGACAGCAAGGAAGGATCCTTGTTCATCAGTGCAGTGTCCGGCAGGCAGTGGTACGGCGCTTGATCAGCCCTTGCTTGGTTCTCTGGGTGAAGAGGGAACTTTGGAGAGGCAGCAGACCTTGGAGTTCCAGTCCACTGGAGGAGCCTGGGTGAGTCGCTACCACGACTGGACAACCGCACGAGCTATCGTCCGCCTCCATGATGAATACTCATCTGAGTCTTTGATCTTGTACATAGTTCTTCTAGTCTGGCTTCCAGCCATCCTTCTCTGTGTTGTGGTTGACGTAGTTCAGAATTAAATTTTGTTCTCTTAGCTATGACTTTGTGCAGTGATATGACTGGTGTCTGGTCCGAGCCCCCTTGGGGTTTGGAACCCTAGGTGAGGGAGGGAAGGTTAAGCTGTCCCGGCTTGTGTGGGGCCTGGTAGATGTAGAGTGCTATTGAGGTGGTTGGAGCAAAGGCAGGGGATAGTATCTATCGTGGCAAACCAGTCCAAGCCCCGGCGGTCTTGTCACAAGATAGAGTGACACCTTCTCTTACAGTAGTAAGACAGTAGTTAGACAGTAGTTAGACAGTAGTAAGACAGTAGTAAGGCAGTAGTAAGACAGTAGTAAGACAGTAGTTAGACAGTAGTTAGACAGTAGTAAGACAGTAGTTAGACAGTAGTAAGACAGTAGTAAGACAGTAGTAAGACAGTAGTTAGACAGTAGTTAGACAGTAGTTAGACAGTAGTAAGACAGTAGTTAGACAGTAGTTAGACAGTAGTAAGACAGTAGTAAAACGGTAGTAAGACAGTAGTAAGACAGTAGTTAGACAGTATTTAGACAGTAGTTAGACAGTAGTAAGACAGTAGTAAGACAGTAGTTAGACAGTAGTAAGACAGTAGTTAGACAGTAGTAAGACAGTAGTTAGACAGTAGTAAGACAGTAGTAAGACAGTAGGAAGACAGTAGTAAGACAGTAGTAAGACAGTAGTAAGAAAGTAGTAAGACAGTAATAAGACAGTAGTAAGACAGTAGTAAGACAGTAGTTAGCAGTAGTAAGACAGTAGTAAGACAGTAGTTAGACAGTAGTAAGACAGTAGTTAGACAGTAGTAAGACAGTAGTAAGACAGTAGTTAGACAGTAGTAAGACAGTAGTAAGACAGTAGTAAGACAGTAGTTAGACATTAGTTAGACAGTAGTTAGACAGTAGTAAGACAGTAGTAAGACAGTAGTTAGACAGTAGTAAGACAGTAGTAAGACAGTAGTAAGACAGTAGTAAGACAGTAGTTAGACAGTAGTAAGACAGTAGTAAGGCAGTAGTAAGACAGTAGTAAGACAGTAGTAAGACAGTAGTTAGACAGTAGTTAGACAGTAGTTAGACAGTAGTAAGACAGTAGTAAGACAGTAGTAAGACAGTAGTTAGACAGTAGTAAGACAGTAGTTAGACAGTAGTAAGACAGTAGTAAGACAGTAGTTAGACAGTAGTTAGACAGTAGTAAGACAGTAGTTAGACAGTAGTAAGACAGCAGTAAGACAGTAGTAAGACAGTAGTAAGACAGTAGTAAGACAGTAGTAAGACAGTAGTTAGACAGTAGTAAGACAGTAGTAAGGCAGTAGTAAGACAGTAGTTAGACAGTAGTAAGACAGTAGTTAGACAGTAGTAAGACAGTAGTTAGACAGTAGTAAGACAGTAGAAAGACAGTAGTTAGACAGTAGTAAGACAGTAGTAAGACAGTAGTTAGACAGTAGTAAGACAGTAGTTAGACAGTAGTAAGACAGTAGTTAGACAGTAGTTAGCAGTAGTTAGACAGTAGTTAGACAGTAGTAAGACAGTAGTAAGACAGTAGTCAGGCTTGCCAACAATGTCGTCTTTGTTGCGTTCGATCGCTTTGAACTCAAGCGTAGTTCATACAATTGCTACTAGTCCTAGTTCACTGGACTGATTTTGGCGTGTGTATTGGCATTTCCTATTACCAGTGTCCCTCGCCATCAGGCGAATCCACTCCGACTTCTGAAGTACTTGTAATTTACGTCCCCATGTCAAAAAGACGAGAAGTCAGCATTTTAGTCCAAATTACTGGTGAAGGGGTTGAAACCGCTACCTCGGCATCAGCACACCGAGTGTTTAAAGACGAGTGCTCTTATGCATTCGGCCATGCTGGAGAATCTATTGGGTTAGTTGTTTGTGAATCCACTGCAAGGGAATATAAAGTCACATGTTCTGGCATTCAAAATGTAAGAACCCTGAAACTGGATTGCATCTGTTGAAGGTAGATAGAAATAATCTTACACAAGTGAAACGGTACAACTGTCTGGTCGGGGTAAGAACACAAGAGTTGATCAACGACTATAGTGATCGTGTAAGTTGAGGAACGATGACAGCCCACGGTTATCGGAATGGCACATGGTGATGATGATCTCGGAACAGTCATAATATCTGATGGGAGGTGGCTAGAAGAGATTGGAACAAGAAGTGCTATCGCGAAGGTACCTTTTGCAAAATGTAAAACATACTGACCAATAAAAAGATGCCAATTGCAAGGGGGAAATAGTGTTGAAGTACTACATAGAACCTGTATTTTGTATTGATGGGAAGTGTGGACAATGAGCAGATAAGCTGAAGAACATCTAATGACAGTGGAAATGTGGTTTCTGAGAAAACTGCAAAGAATACCATTGGCATACAGAAATAACAATGAGCAAGTCGTACAAGATGTACACGAGAACAGTTAACTAATTAGGGAGATTAGACGAAATTAGGCTACCTGATTCTGATTCTAAATCTCTTCAAGGCACCTTCCATCAGATGTTATTACTGCTCCGAGATAGTTTAACCAATTCACCTTTTAAAGACTATTCCTATTTCCCCGTATATTACATTGTGGTATTTCATTATTCTTTGTGACGACCATAATCTGTGTCTTCTTACAATTTAAGCAATAATTACCTGCAGAGTAAAAACAAAGACTAACATAACCGAGCTAACGTATGTCACCGTTTACCCTGTTTCACGTTGGAGGTCGCTGATATACAAATCACCTATTCTCTGTGTTAAGTTTACTTATTGTTGGCTGTTGAAGGTTTGTCATGACACAGTCCTGTGTTTTCGGTAATTGTATTTTGTTGATACTAGCTTCATATTCACTACGCTCTCAACATGTGTTCGCTTGAGGTGGTTTGTGGTTTGTAAATGCTCATTTCTATTGCTCCCGTATATCTCCGCGACTTCTTCGGTTTCCTAGAATAGAGCACACAATGAGCATCTCAAAACAGTGAACTAACTCTGTAGCACCGACGTGTACCCAATGATACACAACAACATCATCAAGTGTCTTGTCAGTTGGCGTAGGCGTTCATGTTCTCTCCTCAGATCTCGATCTTTAGTGTTGTGAATCAGTTCTGCTAATGATATTTCTCTATGTCACCGTCTCAGTCCATCCAGCATAATTTCTCTTGGTCTGTCTCTGCCTCTCGTCCCCTTGATCATTCCAGTCGTCACGATGTTCTCCAATGCCTCTATTCTTGACCTGCCTCTACCCATCTTCATGACCAAACAAAGCTGTTTAACACATTTTTATTGTTTAATATAATGTTCTAGTTTCATTAACCTCTTTCATACAGTTGCCGTTAATTACTTTGGAAGTCCAAGGAATTCGCAACATTCTTCTCAGGAACCACATCTTTGTTGCTTCTAAGTCCTAATTTCTTCAATTATATTCCAAGTTTCACTGCCATACATCAATAGAGGGTCTATATAACACTTCAGCACTCTTTTTCTTACGTTCCATGATAATGACTTATAGCATACGATACTTATTTTCTGAAATGCTGCTTTTGCTAGTCCTAGTCTGTTCTTAATCTCTGCTGTGCATCTTCCATCTCATTTTATAATTGCCCCTACTCACTGGCACCTTGCTGTTTTGACAGACGATAGTTTGTTACATTGTGCTTCAAGACAGCCATAATAAATACAACCCATGGCGGTAGCGAATGTGTCTATTCATACCAATTCGCGTTGTAAATGTTCGTCCTGGATGGATGTGTATACATGGTCATTTTCACCATCACGCACCATCTGATGTCTCACACGCTCAGTGTGTGACCTATCTGCAGTCATTTTTGTACTTTGTCTTTATTCCATTTCTTATCTTTGCCCTCCATGCAGCGTTGACTTGCTTCCAAGTTACAATATCAATGCCTGTATCAATCATGTCCCGCTTACACGCATCTTTGTATCGTAGTAGAGGCCGACCCTGAGATCTCTTACCAATCTGTAATTCACCAACACAAATGATATGGTATTCTACCATCATCCATCCTCCTAATGTTTATCCATCTAAATCTACGAAGACTGATCATGAAACAAACCGTCACACAACCTGATCTTTCCAATACTTCAGAACAGGTATATGTGATTTTGTCTTGAAACTAAATACCCAGCATTCTTCGCAGACACCGCATATGAAGATTGTTTACAAGTTTCTCTTGGTGTAAGTTGACCAGGTTTCACTACCTTATAGAAGATTACTAAGGACACAGGCTAGGTAGACAAGGACTTTTGATTTGGCAGTAAGCTTCCTGTTCTCCCAGACTCTTTTTGTTAACCCGTTCATTGTTGTTGATGCCTTACCAATCCTGATGTTGATTTCCTGATCAAGGGATAATTTGCTATTTACCTCTGTTCTTAAATATGTAAAGTGGTCTACTATCTCCAGTTCGGCGTCGACAATAAAGATTTATGGTACCCCGTGTGCACCCTGTGGTATAATCTAAATCTTTGATTTGTTAATTCCTGAACCAAATTCATAACAATCAATGGAGAATGCAGATAGTAGACAGTGTAAATCTTCCCCACACTGGGTCATAATTGCACCATCATCTGCAAATAAGCAACTCTCTGATCTGTACCCTTTTATTTTTTGGTCTTGGCTTTCAATCTCAGCGCATTGTACAGGCCGCCATCTGAGAGTGAGTGACTGTATATGCCACCATCCTTATTACGAAAGGTATATTTCAACAGAAGATAAAAGGGTATTCTAAAGCAAAGAGGTTGGGAGCTAGTACACGACCTTGCTTAATTCCACTCTTGAGTTCAAACTCTTCTGAAGTCATACCATCAAACTTGATTAGATCCTTCATATATGTGTGAAACAATTCCACAATGGACAGAAGAGTTGGCGGGCAGCCAATCTTCTTTATTGCCTTGAACAGACCCTAAGACTGACCAAATCAAATGCCTTTGAGAGATCAATGAAAGCAATACCGCATTTTACGGAGTATAAGACGCACTTTTTTCTTCAAAACATTGCCTCCAAAATTCAGGTGCGTCTTATACTCTAAATTAATTAAATGTTATTCTTCTTCTTCTTCTTCAGCGTTCCGAGCCATTGAGGTTCTTTGCTGCAAATACAATCCGTCTCCATTCGTCTCTCTGGTGAACCTTCTCTTGCCAGTCGTTGATTCCAAGTGCTTGTAGGTCTGTACATGTATTATCTCTCCACCGCCTTCTTGGTCTACCTCGGGGTCTACGGTCATTTATTTCCTGAGTGTAAGCGAGTTTTGTTTCCCTATTATCTTCCATTCTTTCTATATGCCCCAGCCATTGTAGTCTATTAGCCTTCATGATACCAGTGATTAGCGGGGACTTAAACAGATCATAAATGTCTTTGTTACTTCTTCTTTTCCACTCTCCACTTTGTGTATCCCTAATGGGTCCAAAGATGCGTCTTAAAATTTTGTTCTCAAAGGTTTGTAGCAAGGCTTCGTCTCCTTTCGTTGTACTCCAGGTTTCAGAGCCATACAGCACAACTGGTCTGATCAGTGTTTTGTATATTGTGATTTTGGTGTTACGAGATAGCGCCTTTGATTTTAGTAGATGTTGTAGTGCATAGTATATCTTATTTCCAGAGTTGATTCTAGTTTGTATTTCTTTCCTTATGATGTTAAATGTTATTATTTTTAAAAATTGCTTAAAAATTAAGGTGCGTCTTATAGTCCGTAGCGTTTAATAGTCCATAAAATACTGTAAACAGTGGTTGATTCTGTCTTTATCCCTTCATACATGCTTCTGATGTTTCCCTTATCACTTGGATTTTGAATGCACTCCCATAACTTGATCGAATAGTCGCTTGCACACTGTCTTGCAGCCTTTTGCATATCCTTCATAGCTTGTTTCAGCTCAATGAGAGTGTTCGTGTTGTTCTTTCCTTGTTTCTTAAGAGAGCTTTCTTGTTTCTATCAATCAAGGGCTGCATTGTCTGACTGTTTGCTGCAAAACAGCCCTGTCTCTTATGATCCACAGTGTCATAAACACCTACCGCAGTTTTATAAAGAGTTTCCTTAATTATATCCCACTTTTCACTTGCTGGTGCATGTCGCTTTGATTCCGACACAGGATAATACTAGGATGGAGTTATACCAATCCATATATCAAAGCCTGGGCTGAATGGTAGATACCATGTGTTGCCCATGCAGCATTATCACTCTCTCGGTCTGCCTAGTTTACTCCAGAGGAAAAATAGCATCAATACATCTGGAACCATACAAGCTGCAAAAGCTGCCGGATTAAGAAAGCATAGCTCTAATTGAACGCATGTCGGAGCTTCGATCCTAGACCAGTTGTCAACCAAGGCTTAGGTCTGATTTGCCCTGCCATAACATTTAGTCTTTAGGTTTCATTTCCTCGCACCAGGATAAGGCTTGTACCTCCCAATTACGCTCCTCCGCCCGAAGCCGTTAGCACAATGTGGGGTGTCGGGTTTGGCGAGCGCCTCTCAACATTTGGCTCTAACAGAAAGCAGGCAATAACGTCTACTGTCATAAAGCAGCTCAGTCATATCTGACTGAGACCTGACATATGCCTCTGGTAATTTAACCTTATCCACTTGGTTAAGAATTATCCCTTCTATTTCTATTTCACATATGTATGTGTACACAACAATAACATATAATGTATAAATTCTTTGGATTATATATTGTCTTATTTTAAATTCGCTCTTTTCTCATCAAATGTGCCTGTTGCAACAAAGATTTCAAGCTTATCATTCTTTCATAACGTGCTCAAGTGTCTATTTTTAATATCTCTAATCAATGAACATGGTGCTCATATGTTACATGAAGGGCTGTCTCGATCGTTTTTTTTCTTCTGTATTCGAGGTCAGACTACTACTCTGCCATTAGCATTGGGACTCTTCGCTGGCTTTTAAAGATAATGACGAAGCACGTATGTGAATGTCCTGATTGCTGTGATGTCGGTTCTTGACTCAACTCCTCTCAGCTCAACTGAACTTAACTCAAGTGAACTCTGTATTCTTTGAATTGTTTACCAGAAACCACATTTCGGCAGCGATTATATGTTTCTCACCTTGTCTGATTATTGTCCTTATTGCATATGCACACAAACAACACAGAAGGTTCTGTATAATACTTTAACACTTTTTTCGCATATGTATTAACATTTTATTGGCATGTTTTCCATCTTGAATTATCTATCATTTATTCTGACTGTTCTTTGCGTATCTCTATACGGCATCGCCATCAGACGTTATATATGTTCCAAGATAGCTGTAACCATTCAGCTGTTATAATAAACAATTATTATATTTTCTAAATTCACAGAAATCAATGCAGCCATAGCAATGGACCCGATGTGGATTGATAATGTTCCAGCGTAGGTCGTTGTTCTGTATGTGGCTTTGTTTGTTGACGTGTAACTGGGTGCCGATCTGTCAACATTACAAATAACAAATACAGAACAGTTAGAAAGAATAATAAGTCGAGACCGAAATTTGCAAAAGGTGATCACATAAGAATTGTTATAGGGCTTTCACACTAGTAATTCCTGAACAATTAGCAGCTTATTGGGGCAAAAATGTCAGGTCTTAGTCAGAAATGACTGAGCTACCATATAACAGTAGACGGTACTACCTGGTTTCTGTTAGCGCCGAACGTTGGGCGGCGCTTACCAAACCCGACACCCCACATTGTGCCAACGGCTTCGGGCGGAAGAGCGCAATTGGGAGGGTACAAGCCTTACCCTGGTGCGAGAAAATGCAAGCTAAAGACAAAATTGTCATGGCAGGGCAGACCAGGCCCTAAGCCTTGGTTGGCGACTGGTCTAGGATCGAAGCTCCGACAGGCGGACAGTTAGAGCATTGCTTTGCTGATCCGGCAGCTTCTGCAGCTTGTCTTGTTCCAGATGTAGGGGTGTTACCTTTCCTCTGGAGTGAACTAGACAGGCCGAGAGAGGGATCATGCTGCATGGGCAACACATGATCTCTATATTTTAGCCCAGGCTTTGTGCTATGGAGAGGCAATAACTCCATCCCTGGTCTTAACTGGTCTCGGTGTATTAAGTGGCAAGACAAAATCACAAATACTGAAGTATTGGAAAGATCAGGTTGTGTGACAGTTTATTCCATGCTCAGTCTTCGTAGACTTAGATGGATAGGACATCTTAGGAGGATGGATGATGGTAGAATACCAAAGGATATCTTTTTTGGTGAACTACAGATGGGTAAGAGATCTCAGGGTCGGCCTCTACTACGATACAAAGACGTGTGTAAGCGGGACATGATTGATACAGGCATTGATAATGCACATTGGGAGCAAGTCGCCGCTGAACGTGTTGCATGGAGGGCAAACATCAGAAATGGAATAAAGTCAAAGGAGAAAATTATTGCAGAAAAGTCACACACCAAGCGTTTGAGACGTAAGATGGTGCATGATGGTGGAAATGACCACGTGTTCACATGCACCCACTGTGAACGGACATTTACAGCGCAAATTGGCCTTATCAGTCACACTCGCTACCGCCATAGTTAAAAGTTATTATGCCTTTTTAAAGCACAAACTATCGTCTGTCAAGACGGCAAGGTGCCAATGATGTGGATACTGCAGAGGTATGGTTTGAAGATATATTGCAAGAAAGCAGGAGCTCACAAAGAGCATCAGAATAAAACCGCAGACATTCTATGTGTGTTTCATGAGAAGGGAAGCTGGGGCGTGTCGTGACAGCCGGGCAGTTGGATGGAGATGTGGGCACAGGGAGACAAGGGAGAAGATGTTGGGCGGTTCGATATCATGGATGGACTAAAATCGATACCAGAATTAATTGACATTATGGGGCACTGAAGGCTGTGGACAGAACCACCGCTACACGGTGTGCACTTTAAAAAGAAGAAAGACTGACTAGTCAATGCATTTTCAGAGCAGATGATGGAAGAAGCGAATGGCGAACATCTCGTGAGGATAAACATACGTGTTGAGTGAATATGTGCTTAAACTGTGCAGATCACGATCACAGAATAAATGCTATAAACGTTGAAGATCACAATGAGTAAGTATGTGCTATAGACTCTGAAGATCACGCAATCATCATAAAAATAACAGAAATAATTACAGCATATAATGTATAATATACTATGACTACTGAGAAATGATGGCGGAAGAAGCGATTACCAAGAATTTCACAAGGATTAAAATACATAATGAATGTATGCTATAAACATTGCAAAACATCAAGTCATCATAAAGATAACAGAAATAATTACAGCAACTGATATGATATGCATTCTGGGAGAAGATGATGGATGTAAATAAAGGTAAAGAATACATTTACACCCTTTGATGCCCAATCCTGCGATGCACTAGTGGCACCACGGTGGTGTGTATGCGATGCATCGAACTTAAACAGCGATTGCAGACTGACACAAGCGACACCACGGTGGTGTGTATGCGACACATCGAGCTTAACCAGCGATTGCAGACTGACACAAGCGACACCACGGTGGTGTGTATGCGACACATCGAGCTTAACCAGCGATTGCAGACTGACACAAGCGACACCACGGTGGTGTGTATGCGACACATCGAGCTTAACCAGCGATTGCAGACTGACACAAGCGACACCACGGTGGTGTGTATGCGACACATCGAGCTTAACCAGCGATTGCAGACTGACACAAGCGACACCACGGTGGTGTGTATGCGACACATCGAGCTTAACCAGCGATTGCAGACTGACACAAGCGACACCACGGTGGTGTGTATGCGACACATCGAGCTTAACCAGCGATTGCAGACTGACACAAGCGACACCACGGTGGTGTGTATGCGATATAACAAGCTTTACCAGCGATTGCAGACAGACACAAGCGACCCCAATAGGTGTGTATGCGATACATCGAGCTTAACCAGCGACTGTAGACAGACACAAAAATGTATATTACATTGTGATATTTCGTCCTTCCTAGTGACGACCATAATCTGTGTCTTTTTACAATTTAATTCTAACCCTAGTTGTTCACTGTGTGTAACAATCGCATCTACTAAATTGTGCAGGTCCTGTTCATTGTCTGCAATCAAGACTGTATCATCTGCATATCTAATGTTATTGATGCATCGTCCCCCAATGTTGATTCCTTCCATATCTTCAATCTTCTTCTTCTTCTTCAGCGTTCCGAGCCATTGAGGTTCTTTGCTGCAAATACAATCCGTCTCCATTCGTCTCTCTGGTGGACCTTCTCTTGCCAGTCGTTGATTCCAAGTGCTTGTAGGTCTGTACATGTATTATCTCTCCACCGCCTTCTTGGTCTACCTCGGGGTCTACGGTCATTTATTTCCTGAGTGTAAGCGAGTTTTGTTTCCCTATTATCTTCCATTCTTTCTATATGCCCCAGCCATTGTAGTCTATTAGCCTTCATGATACCAGTGATTAGCGGGGACTTAAACAGATCATAAATGTCTTTGTTACTTCTTCT
Organism: Cepaea hortensis; assembly: GCA_963921405.1. Lineage (NCBI taxonomy): Eukaryota > Metazoa > Mollusca > Gastropoda > Stylommatophora > Helicidae > Cepaea > Cepaea hortensis. Next base: position 29,942,847 of record OY992891.1, read on the forward strand.
TTTCCACTCTCCACTTTGTGTATCCCTAATGGGTCCAAAGATGCGTCTTAAAATTTTGTTCTCAAAGGTTTGTAACAAGGCTTCGTCTCCTTTCGTTGTACTCCAGGTTTCAGAGCCACACAGCACAACTGGTCTGATCAGTGTTTTGTATATTGTGATTTTGGTGTTACGAGATAGCGCCTTTGATTTTAGTAGATGTTGTAGTGCATAGTATATCTTATTTCCAGAGTTGATTCTAGTTTGTATTTCTTCCCTTATGATGTTGGAGCAGTTGAAGATTGTACCCAGGTATTTGTATGTTTCCGTTCTTTTAATGGTCATATTATCTATTTGTATGTGGCCAGAGTTTCTAGCCATTCCGTCTCTTGAAATTACCATATATTCTGTCTTATCTTGGTTGATAACCAGCCCCATCTGTTGGGCTTTTCCCTTTAAGTGAGTCAATATTTCCAATGTCTTTTGTTCACTTTGCCCTATAATATCTATATCATCTGCATAACCAAGCAGCTTGGATGTTCCTCCAATATCACATTCCTCCTTTACCTTCCTTACAACTTTCTCTAGAGCCAGATTGAAGAGTAGCGGCGATAGTGCATCACCCTGTTTCAAGCCAGATGTTATTTGGAAGGGGTCTGATTTCCTGCCTTTATATGTTACTATATTATAAGTATCTTCCATGCATAGTCTGGTCATGTTGATTAACTTCCTTGGTATTCCAAATTCCTGCATAGCATTCCATAGACTATTCCTATGGACACTATCATAAGCCTTTTTAAAATCCACAAAAATGTTATGGAGATCTCTTTTATATTCCCAATGTTTCTCGGCTATTTGTCGTAAGATAAATATCTGATCTATTGTTGATCTGTTTTATCTAAAACCCACCTGGTAGTCACCTAATATGTCTTCTGAATATGGTTTTAGTCTATTTAGTAATACTGCGGATAGTATCTTATAGCTTGTGGACAGTAGTGATATTCCTCTATAATTTCCACATTGGAACTTGTCTCCTTTCTTAAAGATAGGTATCAATAATGACTCTTTCCAGTCATGGGGTAATTCTTCTGTCCTCCAGATTTTTATTATTAGTTCGTATAGCTTTAGATGTAATGCATGGCCACCTGCCTTTATAAATTCAGCAGCAATTCCATCAGTCCCAGTTGCCTTATTGTTTTTAAGTCGTGTGATTACATATAGGATTTCTTCAAATGTAGGTTCTTCAATTTGTGGTTCGCATGTTAGAACCTCTTCCTGTGGGAAAATGTGACTTGGAGCTTCACAATTTAGTAATTCAATAAAATATTCTTTCCATGTGTTGCACATTTCCTCATTGGTATTTAGCATATTCCCATTTTTGTCTTTTAAACCATATGTGTTTTGTTGGTGCCCTCGTTTCATTGACTTCAGTTCTTTAAAAAATTTTCTGGATTCATTTTTCTGGTGATTAGTTTCCATATCTTTGATTATATTACTCATATATTCTCGCTTCTGCTGTCTGACTATTTTTGTAGCCTCTTTACATTCATTTCTATAATGCTCTTCCTTTTGGATGTTATTGATGTCATTTAACCATACATGTCTGGCATTCTTCTTCCTAATGACTGCTTCTTCACATTTTTGATTGAACCATCTGTTCTTTCTATGCGTGGTTAACACACCGAGACATTCTTCTGCGGTAGACTGAATTGTATTCTTGATGTTCAACCAAGTTTGGTCAACGCTTTCCTCCAAAGGGTTTTGCAGAGTTTCAAGTTTACATTTTATTTCATCTGTAAATTTCTCTTTGACTGTAATGTCTTGCAGTTTTTCTCTGTTATATTTTGGATGTAATCTTTGTAATTTAGTATAGAAAGCTCTCTTAAGTTTTATTTTAAATTTTGCTCCAACGAGGAAGTGGTCACTGTGGCACTCAGCTCCTCTATAACTTCTGACTTGCTGTATGTTTGATGCATTTCTGTTGTTAATTAAAATGTGATCTATTTGATTATAGGTTCTCTTGTCACATGATTTCCAAGTTTGTTTGTGTATATCCTTTCTTTGTAGTCTGGTACTGATAATCTGCAGTCCCTTGGCTTCTGCCAGGTTGATGACTCTCCATCCATTATCATTTGAAGTTGTATGTAGGCTTTCCATACCGGCCACTTTTTTATTAGTTTGCTCTCTACCTATTTTTGCATTGAAGTCTCCCAGCACAATCAGGATATCCTGTTTGGGGGTTTCTTCTATGACATCTTCCAGATCATTATAAAAGTCTTCTTTAATATCATCTTCTTTCTCTTCAGTAGGTGCATGTACATTAATCATCTTTATATTTTTCCATTTACCTTTTATTCGTAATTTACTAATTCTGTCATTAAAAGCTTTAAAGTTTAAAACGTTCCCCCATAACTCTTTTTTGATGACAAATCCTGTTCCTAATTCATGTTTATTTTGGGTGTTTCCTCCATATATTATAATCATTCCATTTTGCTCTAAAGTACCCTCTCCTGGCCACCTTATTTCTTGAATTGCTGTTATATCCATTTGATATTCACCCAGCTCCCGGGTTAGTTCTTTGGCCGCTCCAGCTCGATATAGTGTCCGTACATTCCATGTTCCAAATCTCAAAAGTCCTTTAACGTTCCAAGGTCGTTGTCCAGATAAGTCAGTCCGATATCGAGGCTCATGTATTTGTTTCGTAACAAAGAAAGGTTTTTACAAAGGTGGGGATGTTAACCCCACGCTTCAACCCCCAACCTGGAGGACCAGGGTGTTTCTCTTTGTCTGTTCTCTACCCTTTGACCTGTCCGGCTTGGGAGGCCCTGCTGGTAGCTACGCTACCGCCGGCATAGCTCTCAGGGTCATTGAGAAACTCAAGCTCCCCCACCACGACAAGGTGGAAACACCATCGATACTTTCACTGTACAGGGAAAACAGATCTGGAGACATTACACATCCCTGTCTCACACCCCTTTTAATAGGCTTATATTGGCTTACTTCATTATCAACTCTTATGGCAGCTTGTTGTTTCCAATATATGTTTTTTACAAGTCTAAGATCTTTTCCATCAATTTGTAGATCTTCAAGCATCCTTATCATGTTGACATGTCTCACTTTATCAAGAGCCTTTGTGTAGTCAATAAAGCAAAGGGAAAAGTTAAAAGTCAAGTATGTGTAATTCCTGCAATCTGTCTTGTTCTTGGCTTATGCTGCACATGAGTGATTCTGGCACACCATTTGATTCATTCTTTTCTGTTCAGGCAACAGTTAATGAATGCTGCTTTAGTTGCTCCCCGTGTACCACATTCATACAGCAGTACTGTTTTAAAATGTAATGTTAGATCCAATTATTCTTTGTTCGTTACTAGGTTTAATTATTTTTTTTTTATTTCCGCGCATTCCCTAGTGCTAAAATGTTACTCTTTTCTTATGTATACATATTTTGAGATGTACATATATTTGTTGCAGCCATCTCTATGTACATCGCCATTAAAATAAAATAATATGCTTCCATTTGATTAAGTGAGCTGCTACGGAGGGAGATCATAGGTTTTTCTCATACGAATTGTTCAAGAAAAAAGTGTGTTATTTGTCCTGTTACATACAGTTACCTGACAGCTGTCGTCTTACGTGCAGCATACCAAAGGTTTCACTTGTCGAGATCCATATGTCCTCTCAATAAACACAATAACACGAACACAGACACTATACAGCTGAAGTATAAATAAACCTCGTTATGCAAGAAATGAACAATATTAACCCATAAACAACGGCTGGTTTTTTCAATGATTATCTGACTGTGAGTCTAGAGGAAAAATAAGAAACTATAACCTATGAAGAAACTGTCCAGTCGACTACATAACGCATTATTCGATGTCTCACCCCCTCATAAACTACGGTCATAACGTTAAGAAAGGTAAAGCATTTCATACACTGTATTCGACGAACAGTAAACGATTAGTCAAATATAGTGAGGCCTTAGCAAATAGGCGGTTCAAGCTAATTCTGAGCAAATATAAAAATATGAATTTTTAATTTAAAACTAGCATGGATATAACCTCCCCCGATGGTGTTTCCACCTTGTTGTGGTGGGGGAGCTTGAGTTTCTCAATGACCCTGAGAGCTATGCCGGCGGTAGCGTAGCTATCAGCAGGGCCTCCCAAGCCGGACAGGTCAAAGGGTAGAGAACAGACAAAGAGAAACACCCTGGTCCTCCAGGTTGGGGGTTGAAGCGTGGGGTTAACATCCCCACCTTTGTAAAAACCTTTCTTTGTTACGAAACAAATACATGAGCCTCGATATCGGACTGACTTATCTGGACAACGACCTTGGAACGTTAAAGGACTTTTGAGATTTGGAACATGGAATGTACGGACACTGTATCGAGCTGGAGCGGCCGAAGAACTAACCCGGGAGCTGATTGAATATCAAATGGATATAACAGCAATTCAAGAAATAAGGTGGCCAGGAGAGGGTACTTTAGAGCAAAATGGAATGATTATAATATATGGAGGAAACACCCAAAATAAACATGAATTAGGAACAGGATTTGTCATCAAAAAAGAGTTATGGGGGAACGTTTTAAACGTTAAAGCATTTAATGACAGGATTAGTAATTTACGAATAAAAGGTAAATGGAAAAATATAACGATGATTAATGTACATGCACCTTCTGAAGAGAAAGAAGATGATAGTAAAGAAGACTTTTATAATGATCTGGAAGATGTCATAGAAGAAACCCCCAAACAGGACATCCTGATTGTGCTGGGAGACTTCAATGCATAAATAGGTAGAGAGCAAACTAATAAAAACGTGGCCGGTATGGGAAGCCTACATACAACTTCAAATGATAATGGATGGAGAGTCATCAACCTGGCAGAAGCCAAAGGACTGCAGATTAGCAGTACCAGACTACAAAGAAAGGATATACACAAACAAACTTGGAAATCATGTGACAAGAGAACCTATAATCAAATAGATCACATTTTAATTAACAACAGAAATGCATCAAACATACAGCAAGTCAGAAGTTATAGAGGAGCTGAGTGCCACAGTGACCACTTCCTCGTTGGAGCAAAATTTATAATCAAACTTAAGAGAGCTTTCTATACTAAATTACAAAGATTACACCCAACATATAACAGAGAAAAACTACAAGACATTACAGTCAAAGAGAAATTTACAGATGAAATAAAATGTAAACTTGAAACTCTGCAAAACCCTTCGGAGGAAAGCCTTGACCAAACTTGGTTGAACATCAAGAATACAATTCAATCTACCGCAGAAGAATGTCTCGGTGTGTTAACCACGCATAGAAAGAACAGATGGTTCAATCAAAAATGTGAAGAAGCAGTCATTAGGAAGAAGAATGCCAGACATGTATGGTTAAATGACATCAATAACATCCAAAAGGAAGAGCATTATAGAAATGAATGTAAAGAGGCTACAAAAATAGTCAGACAGCAGAAGCGAGAATATATGAGTAATATAATCAAAGATATGGAAACTAATCACCAGAAAAATGAATCCAGAAAATTTTTTAAAGAACTGAAGTCAATGAAACGAGGGTACCAACAAAACACATATGGTTTAAAATACAAAAATGGGAATATGATAAATACCAATGAGGAAATGTGCAACACATGGAAAGAATATTTTATTGAATTACTAAATTGTGAAGCTCCAAGTAACATTTTCCCACAGGAAGAGGTTCTAACATGCGAACCACAAATTGAAGAACCTACATTTGAAGAATTCCTATATGTAATCACACGACTTAAAAACAATAAGGCAACTGGGACTGATGGAATTGCTGCTGAATTTATAAAGGCAGGTGGTCATGCATTACATCTAAAGCTATACGAACTAATAATAAAAATCTGGAGGACAGAAGAATTACCCCATGACTGGAAAGAGTCATTATTGATACCTATCTTTAAGAAAGGAGACAAGTTCCAATGTGGAAATTATAGAGGAATATCACTACTGTCCGCAAGCTATAAGATACTATCCGCAGTATTACTAAATAGACTAAAACCATATTCCGAAGACATATTAGGTGACTACCAGGCGGGTTTTAGACAAAACAGATCAACAATAGATCAGATATTTATCTTACGACAAATAGCCGAGAAACATTGGGAATATAAAAGAGATCTCCATAACATTTTTGTGGATTTTAAAAAGGCTTATGATAGTGTCTATAGGAATAGTCTATGGAATGCTATGCAGGAATTTGTAATACCAAGGAAGTTAATCAACATGACCAGACTATGCATGGAAGATACTTATAATATAGTAACATATAAAGGCAGGAAATCAGACCCCTTCCAAATAACATCTGGCTTGAAACAGGGTGATGCACTATCGCCGCTACTCTTCAATCTGGCTCTAGAGAAAGTTGTAAGGAAGATAAAGGAGGAATGTGATATTGGAGGAACATCCAAGCTGCTTGGTTATGCAGATGATATAGATATTATAGAGCAAAGTGAACAAAAGACATTGGAAATATTGACTCACTTAAAGGAAAAAGTCCAACAGATGGGGCTGGTTATCAACCAAGATAAGACAGAATATATGGTAATTTCAAGAGACGGAATGGCTAAAAACTCTGGCCACATACAAATAGATAATATGACCATTAAAAGAACGGAAACATACAAATACCTGGGTACAATCTTCAACTGCTCCAACATCATAAGGGAAGAAATACAAACTAGAATCAACACTGGAAATAAGATATACTATGCACTACAACATCTACTAAAATCAAAGGCGCTATCTCGTAACACCAAAATCACAATATACAAAACACTGATCAGACCAGTTGTGCTGTATGGCTCTGAAACCTGGAGTACAACGAAAGGAGACGAAGCCTTGTTACAAACCTTTGAGAACAAAATTTTAAGACTCATCTTTGGACCAATTAGGGATACACAAAGTTGAGAGTGGAAAAGAAGAAGTAACAAAGACATTTATGATCTGTTTAAGTCCCCGCTAATCACTGGTATCATGAAGGCTAATAGACTACAATGGCTGGGGCATATAGAAAGAATAGAAGATAATAGGGAAGCAAAACTCGCTTACACTCAGGAAATAAATGACCGTAGACCCCGAGGTAGACCAAGAAGACGGTGGAGAGATAATACATGTACAGACCTACAAGCACTTGGAATCAACGACTGGCAAGAGAAGGTCCACCAGAGAGACGAATGGAGACGGATTGTATTTGCAGCAAAGAACCTCAATGGCTCGGAAAGCTGAAGAAGAAGAAGAAGATGGATATAACGTCTACAAAGTGTGGAATGCGCCTGGCCCTGCAACCAGTAGGGTTAGGATCGGATAGCCTCTCTCAGGAGATGTGACAAGTGAAAATTAGTAGCCTGCCGATGACCAGCAGACTACACAAGTCAACCCCACCTCCACGCGGTATAGACCGGGAAACCATGACCGCAAGATCATGGGCTAACAAGGCTATGGCTCGCCTTCGGGGACGGACGCCATGTGGTAAGATTTTTGTCCTAAACCTGCGACTGGCCTAGTAAGCCGGCAGGGGATCTTCATACTGCTCGTAGGACAACTAAGAAGTATAAACTGATTGACACAAATGGATATAGACCCGACAATGTTAATGGACTATGAGATATTTCAGAGATTCAAAATATAGGCACACGGAACGTCTGCAGTTTTAATAGTAAAGAACTTATAGAAACAATAGAAGAGAGAAATATTGGACTAATTGGAATAGCGGACACTTGAATGAAGGGAAAAGGGTGCAAGGAGATCCACCAAGGTTACACATTTGTCTACTCTGGTGGAACAGCAAGAAAGGGCAAGACACGGTGTGGGAATAGTAATTGAACCACGGCTAACAAGAGAAATCCTAGAAATAAAATATATATAAGAAAGAATAACAGTGAGAAGAAAAGAATAAACAATTACACCATATGTAAACATATACGTATCATGTAATACACACACAAATGTGCAGGAATGCGAGGGATTCTACGAAGACATTCATTACGTTCTAAATAAAATAGAGAGGAAGGACAACATTATAGTTATGGGAGACTTCAATGAAAGATTACGACATAACAGAACGGGCATAGAAAAACATTGGAGCATTTGGACACCAACATAATAAAAGAAATTATAACGGAAGTAGACTGCCAACACGCAGCCAACACGCAGTAAGCCAACACGACCTCAATATAATTGTAACATATAAATGATTTGCAGTGAAAGTAAGCCCATGTTTCCTCATCCACCAAGGTGCTAGAATAAGAAAGACGCAAAGATGACTGCTAGTGGGCCAGAAGAGAAAAGAATAACAAAAAGAAAGAGATGAGGTCAGCTTAGCCGAATGGATACGAACGAGTGTTCTTAAATATCCGTTGTGCTGATGCCGAGGTAAAAGGTTCAACCCCTACACCGGGCAGTTGGACTAAATAGTTGACCTGTCTTCCTTGACATGGGGACGTAAATTACAAGTACCTCTGAAGTCGGAGTGAGTTCGCCTGATGGTGAGGGACACTGTAAATGGAGAAAGCTAATTCACACGCAAAATGCAGTCCACCGATACTGAAACTAGTGTGTATAGGCTATGCTTAAGTTTAAAGCGAGCGCTGGCAAAAAATAAAGAAACAAACATTCTGGACTTTTCAGTTAGGGATTAACACAGGCACCTTCGCCACACATCCACACGTATTATCTAAGCGTACTCAAAACTTACGCAGGGCCGATTCACATTCGCTGGTCAGCGATTCTCTGAATAAATTGGACCCGTCCATGGGGGTCCTTTTATTTCCCTGACAGCAGTTCCGTACCATAGGAGCCAGTCTTAGCTTCTGATAATGATGACTGCGGGCATAAACACCCCTCTGATCTGGTCATGGCTGAGGGAAATTGTTCAAATTATCTCCTCTTTCAGAGTCAGACATGTATGTTTACTCGGCCACGGGTGTCGGATCGCAGAGGCGGGAAAATTGGGCTTTTATACTCACGCCAACACAACTTCCCATCATCCTATGCGTTTTACTGGCGGATCATGGGATATGCTGCTCTATCATATTGTGGAGCCTTGTCGAGCGATCACATAACAAACACATCTTATAAACACAAAGACTCGCAAATTTACACCTGGTATAAATAGAAATATCTAGAAACTGATTTTATACTAACAAGAAATAACAGAAAGAGAAATATATTAGATGCAAGGCCAGTGCCCAACTTAAATATAAACACAGACCACAAAGCATTTGTTATCACAATAAAAACCAACAGAATAAGAAAGCAAAGACCAGGAAAATACATGCCCTGCGAATCAGTCAACTTAAAAATCCTAAAAGGCGATGCAATGATGAACAATTATGAAAAAGAACTAACTGAAATATTTGTAAAATTACCTAAAGAAAGAAAAACAATAGAAGAAGAAATTGGAGATGTTCAAATCAAGCATTTCAAATACTGCAGAAATAAACTGCAGAACCACTAAAAAACGCAAACCACGAAAATGAAGAAAATAACAAGTTGGCGGAGCGCTGAGGTAAAGAAAGCTGTAAGAGACAACAAGACAACAATATAAAAAAGCTGTTAAAGAGCAAACAGGAACGTGTTACATAGAATATAGAATAGCAAGAAGACATGTGAATGGAATCGTAAAGAGAGAAAAACAAATAGACTGGGGGGAGAATAGAGAAATAAATAATAACTATAAATAGGCAACTAGAAACTACTACAGAAAGATAAGAGCAATGAGAACCAGAGGAGAACTCTTTGACCCAAGTGTGGTATAACGGGCATCCTCTACAGTTTACAGACAGTTTGCATATAACATTGCAGACGTTTCTAAGAAGTGCAGTTTCACGCGGCTTTGTTTACCGTTACCTTAAAAGGCGAGGAATGTCTTACCGCCTCGAACAAAGGAAATTGAATCGCGGTGGCTCAAAATAGATCTAAGTTTGCGGGTTATTACCCGGGGCTAGGCGAAGAATTGTCACTTGAATTTTGAGTCTCCATCAAGTCAGATGTAGTTCGTTAAGGGAGTGCATTGTTTCCTAACTGTGCCTTCTGGGGCTGTGGTAAGCTAATAAGGCTTTTTGAATGTTAATCCCTATGTTATATGATAAAATAGAATACATCTATTTTATGTAAATTTGGGGGAAGTTGATAACTACATAATTACTTCTTGAAATGATAGCCTGAATTTCGATCTGCAGAAATAATGTATATGCCACTCCTTCGAAGTCCTATGCTTACATTGTTATCCTGCTATGATGTTAATATTTTTGGGGAAAACCTACCCCACTATAATCTACATTTTGAAGGTAGAATACCTGTTCACTCTAATTTCATATCTGAACCAAGATTCTCGAGATTAGGGAACTGTCTTTTCTAGACACTTAGTGAACACTTGTGTACTCAAGGGTGCATTTTGTTAATTCACACCTGTTGTAAAGGAGTGTGAATCATGTGGTGACCTGTTTAAAGAATATGCAAAGAAAATTGGAGTGATGTTTTTTTTATGAGTATAATCTCATACGGGAAAATGTGACACTCCCATCTCTTCAGATGATGCGTCAGCTCTGCATAGCAGGGTCAGCAAGGCTAATTCGTGTGACTGCATAAGTGACCATGATTTTGTGTTCAGTTAAATCGTACAGTGTTTGATACTACAAAAAGAAGATATTTGAACCCCTCCTGCTACATGTTATGGAAATGGGTAGAGGGTGGATCCATAGTCTGTGGGTGATGACTGCATTATTCTGGAACAAGAAAATATAGGTCCTCTCATAGTGAGTGTGGTCCCCCCATGTAATATGAGAAGTAGTTATAATTTGTGGTGTCTTTGTTTTGTCGTGGTCGTAGTGTCTTAACGTGACATTTGGTAACGTCTGTAGATGGAATAGTCACGAAATCCCTGACCAACGTACGGCTAGGTTACAGGCAATAACTAGACCCTCCCCTCGTCAATTGGGATTAAAGACAGTTTAATTATCAGAGAGGAAAGGTGGAGAAATGTCATTCCCCCTGTATTTTTTTATATTCTCTGTGTGTGTGTTTGTTACAATGACAAATGATCTGTTATCACATGTATATCGTTTGTTTTTTTACTTTTTCATCTTAAAGGCTCTGAAGGGAGCAGTTTTGCGAAAGGAAACTTGTCCTATATTTTTAAAAAAACCCGAGAGAAGCAAAACCAGACTAGGTGGAGAAAATATTACCAAATAGTACTTGAAAAGGGAAACAACTCATCTTAAAATTGCCATCGACAGCTAGGAAGTCAAATCTCGGTTACCTCCTTTTGCGGTTTCTGATTTCTAGCATTTGTCAAGGAAATCTATAGAAGTGAGGTGGTTTCGACAGTGGGTCCTACCTACCACTAAAAATGCCACTGGAAGAGAAGTCGGGCGCTGTACAGCTTAAGACAAGAGTACAGTATAGTGGAGCAATGACCACTACTTTGGTCTGCAGAAGCTTCCGGACTGATCTCTAAAATTCCTGTAAGCGGTTACAAGATCCAGCTTCTATATGTGGCTGGAACAGAGACGGCACTCCTAAATTGTATCCACGTCATACAAGACATGTTTGGAGCCTACCTTTGCCGATGTCGAAGAGTAAGGACCTCACACGTAATTGGATTTGCCGCTCGGATACCTTCAGCTAGCATGTACAGAAAGAAATTACGTAGTCCGGACTTCACGAGCTAACCAGCCACTTGGTAGACTTACCATTATTTGATGCAGACGCATTTTCTCTCAAGACATCCCCGAGTAAAGGTGGCCCATAGGAAACATGCCGACATCATCATCATCATCGCATAGCGGGTAAAAATCTTAGACAGTGCCTACGTCTATCTGCTATGTTCCACACGCAATTGGATTACCCCCGCCCCTCCACGATATTCCAGCGTCCCCATTTCATCCATATATATATATATATATATATATATATATATATATATATATATATATATATATATATATATATATATATATATATATATATTCAGTCAGAGGAACTATAAGATAGTACTATATCCAGTTGTAAAGTCCATCAGGAAGGAGATTAATTACCCCCCCCCCCCCTTTCATCGATGGAAAGATTTATAGAAGAGACGGTATAGTAACGTCATATTATGTTCGTTTAGCGGAGCTCATGTTCAATGGATTATCAAGCTCTGTGTGGGGTGTTACTACCTCGTTCTTGAGTTTCAGGAGTGACATATCACAGGAGTAGTTAGGAGAATGATCAAATCAACAACCTATACCAGTTGAATGGACTACATATGTAGTTAATGAGGTTTTTGTTGCGTACATGTATTATGTGATGCAATGATGTAAAACCATTCAAGATATTGGCATTGATTTGCTTGTTGGGAAATGGGTTGTTGAATCTGATTACGCACAGTGTACTGTTTGATGATGGGTTATTTTGTTATCATGTGTTTGTTGATTATAGAAATGCAGAGATTTTAGTGTTCACATAACTCACTATGGAATCTACATTAAAAGCTATAGTTAGACTAGGAGTTGGTCTTACTGTCTTGTGAAGGTTGTTACAACGTAATGGTATTGTGGTGATATATGTTACTGTTTAGTAAAATTGTGAGAGTTAATGTGGGGATGTCGAACGTACGTGGCCTACTAATTCAGATAGAGGATCTTATTCCCTTGAAGGCTATGGCAACGGACCTGACTCTTAATATCTTCTCCTGGTGATTAGTCTTATTAGGGTGAATTGGACTGGTATCTACTTTTGCCAGGTCCTATCCTTATGAGGAATAGAGCGTTAGTCTAGTTCCCTGGAGAATACAAGAAGGAAGATAACGAGAACATCATTTCTTATATCTTGAATCCAGGCTATATCCCCTAGACACAAAAATTCATATATTCTATACAAATATCCTCACACCAAGTGAAATAATTAACAGCGAAAATGGAGAACCAATAAGTGAACATATATAAATCCTAAAGTGATGGAAGCAGTACTTCGAACAACTTCTCAACATCCTATCATATGTCACGGGAATTCAAGAAACCGACACAGATGCCACCTAAGAACTAGAACCAGACATACTGAAAGACGAAATTACAGAGGTCGTCAGATTAGCCACATTGAACAAATCACCGGGACCAGATGAAATATCAAATGAACTAATTAAAGCGGCAATAGAAGTAGGAACATCTTGGCTACATAGACTATTCATCCCTGTTTGGTTAGAACAACAGACACCACGAGATGGAGGAAACGTAATAATTATCCCAATTTTGAAAAGAAAAGGCAGTAAAAGAGACTTCACAAAATACAGAGGTATTTTCCTTTAAGTAAAACTGGCAAAATATTTAGCAAAATTCTGGAGAAAAGATTGCGAACTGCTATAGAATCCCAGCTAAGCGACACACAACTTGGATTGAGGAAAAACAAAGGATGCACAGATGCCATTTTTGCTCTTTGACAACTTATAGAAACATCAATCGAATTTAATGAAACACTCTACTTAGCCTTTGTCGACCAAGAAAAGGCATTTGATAGAGTAGATAGAAAGAAACTGTTGGAAATTCTTAAACAATATGGAGTGAGTACACGCTTAACAAACGTGTGTAGAAACTTATACAACAACAGTGAATGCATAGTGAGAGCACCTGAAGGACACTCAGAACCCTTCACCATAAGATCCGGAGTACGATAAGGTTGTGTCCTGTTCCCTCTCTTGTTTTAACCTATATAGACAACATATATAAAGAAACTAGATAGAGACCGCAAGAACACCGCAAGAAGAGAACACAGAAGAAGAACCATCTGCAAATTATATCATTAGAGAACTCCTGTTTGCGGACGACCAAGCACTAAACGCAAAATCGGAAGCCGAATTACAAGACTACATGAATAGTCTAAACGAAATATGTAGGGAGCATAACATTAAAATTATCACAAGTAAAACAGAGGTGATACTGTAACAAAAGAAGGGGGTTCACCTAAACGAACAACCCTTGAAACAAGTAAAGAGTTTCAAATAACTAGGCAGTATAATAGCATCAAATGTCAAATCAGAAGACGAGATCGAAAATAGATGCAATAAGGCAAATCAACTCAATGGGCAAATGGCAACTATACTAAAGAACAAACAGTTATCAATAGTTTCTAAGAAAGCAAAATACAACATAATCTTCCTACCACCTCTATGCTACTGGACAATGACAGGAAAAGAAAAAAAAAATCACAACAGAAATGTGATTCCTGAGAAGAACACTCAATATATAAAGAAGAGATAAGATCAGATATGAAGAAATCGGGACTACAGTTGGGTTATAGCAGCGCTAGATTTTATTAGAAGGCAGCAGGCCAAATGGTTTGGCCATGCAAGTAGGTTACCAACTAACAGTATAACACAATTGTGGTATATTTTTTGCATGCCGTCAACGTTGCTGTGAATATTTCCCACAATAGCATTCAAGATTACCACCGCAACAGTGCTGGTTTGTTCCCCACTTCTAAAATCCAAATTTTATAAGAAAAGACTCATTTTCGACGTGGTAGTCAATAACCTGGACGGGAAAAGCAAACATAAAAAGTAGCAACGAACGAATCGCTGCCTCATTGTTCGTACCACAAACTTGTCGTCACTAGAAGCAGGCCGACTGTGAATGCAGGAAATGTTAACCTAGAAAATCTCTACAAAGAGAAAAGAAAGACCAAGAAACCAGCCGCCAGTGTATTTTGAAACCCAACCAAATCTAGGACCTGCCATCTTGGTGTTAACATGTGGTGTTGGAGCTACTCAGAAATAATGAAGATAATCACCATAATATATGTGATCGTAAGCTAGACAGTCATCACTTTTCAAGAAGTCGGTGAGTCATTGTGTTGTAAACCACGTGATTAGTCCTTCGGAAATTTATTTTGTAGAAACTACATATTATATTCAGTTATCACAGTCATGGATAAACTGTACACTAGGATAAACTACAGTGAGTTTTCTTTTTCTCCCAGTTAAACAACTTAATTTAATGTGTAAGCATTATACCTAGGTTGTACATTTTATTTCTTAAGTAGTTCAACTCATTCACCAGTTTTAGAAGTTGGTGAGTAACTTAAGATTGAGTTGGCTAAGAATACTTAGTGCAGTGGAAAGAAAACTATTTTTAATGTGTAAACACTTATAAGACAATTAATGTAATGTGTAATAGTCAAGTATATTTTTTTTTACATCAGCACGTGAAACGTCAAGTAATTTTTTTTCTTTCCATGAACACATGAGAGTAAAATAGATTTCTAAAGAGATCATGATGAACATGTAGAATTAATACTTATGAGCAACATAATAATGCTTAAACAACCGCCATGCAAGAATGGTTAGGATTCATAATGAATGAATTTGGTTTGGGTATATTATAACATAGTAGGGTTTAGGTGGCGTGCAAAGGGGAAATGGGTTGACTAGCTAATGCACGCGTGAGCACCCGGTAGTTAAGTAGCTAGGGACGCTCATGCGTTGACGTGGGGCGGGAGATAGATTAGTTACTAACTCGAAGCCATGTTGGCAGGACGTCTTTTATCATCCAGACTTGTATGTTGAAATTATGCCTTTTGAAATATCTCGAATAAAGCAAGACATATATCAACAACTGCCAGGCTTCGTGTCATTCAGTTCAGTTGCAACTCTCCTCTACAGCACTGTGAAAGATACAGAAATGGTGCTGTTGACCCAAGGATCTCCAACTTATGGGTCGTCGCGAGATACGCAAAGTACTAAGCTCATTGGGAACTTCCCAGAGATTGTCTTGAAAAAAAGTGCGGCTATATTTAAAGAACATTGCTGAACGCGTTTTTGGCAAACATGGTGGCTTCTACAACTTCTGTGAGAGCCACGGAGTAAACCGTTTTCAAAGGGCTACAGGAGCCGCTGTCCTGCAGTCTCAATTTCAAAGGGCTACCATGGCCGTTTATTGAACATTCTCAATTTCAAAGGGCTACCATGGCCGTTAATTGAACATTCTCAATTTCAAAGGGCTACCATAGCCTGAATTTGGCCATTTTCAAGAGGCTTGTCCAAGCCGCTGCCTGCAATGTCGTTTGGAGAGGCTAACCAGGGCCGCTGATCGCTCTCGTGTATTCCTGACTTCGAGGGGCTAACCAGGGCCGCTGATCGCTCTCGTGTATTCCTGACTTCGAGGGGCTAACCAGGGCCGCTGATCGCTCTCGTGCATTTCTGACTTCGAGGTGCCTTACCATAACAACAGTCGCGCATTACAAATCCTCGAGAGACCTGCCGTCGAAGAAGTGCCGCACTCTGATCCGTGGGAGACCTGCTGTCAAGACACCTACGATCTAGACTTGAAACTGAACAGTTAACGTAGCAATTTCCCAAGGAAAGTATCAAATTAATTCCTGTAGAAGTAGAGTTAAACATTTTAAATGTGATTTTGATATAATTATTGATTACTATTATTGATTAGAAGTTATAGATATACTATTAATTAATATTATTAGTTAGAGGGTAAATTATCATAATTTTCAGATATAAGAAAATGGCACAAGATGAAGCTTCGTTGACGCAGATTCTGGATGGAGTAGGTAGAGCCATATCTAAGCTGGACACGGCCTTGAAACAACACAGCATAGGTATTGATATTGAGAAATTCAGTGGGCAGGCCAGATGTTTAAAAATAAATGGATTGTAGCTATAGAGAAACATGCATTTTTGGTAGGAGCGACAGATGAAGAGAAGAAAAAGTTTGCTTACCAGACAAGTGTAACGCCAGTATCGGACCATATTAGGAGAAAATTAGAAGCTGGGGTAGATGATACTTGGGAACATTTTAAAGATGATTTAGCACACAAATACGCAGAGATCACAGATCCCCAACACGCATATTCAGTATTGAGACAGTCTAGACAAGACAATGGTGAAAATGTTCAGCTATATAGTGATAGGCTTATTAATCTAGCTGAAGAGGCGTTTCTAGGACATAATGTACAAGGGGAAGAGGTAGAAAGGATGCTGGTTGGAATTTTCGTGGATGGAATAAAGTCGGATGGACTGAAATTCAAGTTAATGAGAGAAAATCCAGCTAGGTTATCGCAGGCTGTGGATATAGCCATACAAGAAGAAAGTTTGAGAAGGAGATTTAAATTAAGCGTAGGAAGAGAAATAGGAAGCAATAGAGAAGACAGAATGGAGGAACCTATGGAAATAGGACAAGCAAGGTATGGTTGGGGAAGACGGGGAGAAATACAGACACTGCAGGGATATAATGAAAGTACTCACGATAGAGGAAGACAAATGAGAAACCCTATAAGAGAGACAGTAGGTAGTACCAATATGATATGTTGGAATTGTGGACAGAAGAGACACAGTTATAGATTTTGTAGCAACCGACGTGCTCCGGTTAGTACACAGAATGGAAATGTTAATAGTAGACCAAATAGAAATTTTGGAGAAATGCAGAGGAATTTTGCAAGGCCAGGAACGCAGAGAATCTGGCATCCCACTTACTGAGTAGGACCTGCGGTAGGAGGGAAAATAAAGATGTCCTAAGAATTAAGGAATATGTAGATTACCCGAATGACAAGTATAGAAGGACAAGTAGAAATATAGAATATAGAAGCTGGTCTCAACTTGGAGAGATAAAACAGTTCTCAGTGAATATGACTGATCCCAGTTCATGCATAATAGAAATAGGAAAATTTAGAATTAGAACATTGATTGATTCTGGAGCCCAAGTCAGCGTGATCAAAGAAAAATTTCTATATCGCATATTTAAAAATTTCAGAATATTCAGGAATCAAGACACTCTTCACTCTGTTACCGGACAAAATTTAGAGGTGGTCGGTCAAACAATGATAAACTTTAAATTAGGAGGGATAAATGTAAGACACCTTTTCCATGTGGTCAAAGATTTAAATAGGAACATGATCCTAGGTAGGGATTTCTTACTGAAAAATGGTGTAAGACTTTATTTTGACTTACATAAGTTGAGATTTCAAGATGGTTATGTAGATTTAGAGGAGGATATGCACGTATCGGCACTGGTCAGAGTAAAAACATCCATGACCTTAAAACCACAGACGGTCAATCTGATACAGGCAAAAATGAAAAAAATCCTTATTTTTCGATAGGACAAACAGTGACAATAACAGAGTTGGAAAAAGAGGTAATAGACGAACCTGGTTTAGAAGTCCCAGATGGAACAATAACATCGGACAAACACTTTAGTTTTCCAGTGATGATTCTTAACAACACAGGGAAGGAGATTAAATTGTATAGAGGGTGTGTGATCGCCAAAGTAGCACATGATCCTAACAACATATTAACAACAGGAGGAGAAGAAATGTCGAGAAATAACTATCTAGAAACCTATATGAAAAGAATCAATATCAGAAATAGACGTAGAAGAAGTTGGAATGTACAGAATGATGAATTGATCCATGCATTCAGAGAACATCCATCCCAAATACATTCGGTAGACAAGACAACGTCACTCTTGAAGAGGGAACAAGAACTATTATCACAGTTAAACGCTGCACCAGAGAATAAGGAAATATTAGAAAAACTAGTAAAAGAGAACCAAGATGTTTTTGCGATTAACGACTTAGAACTTGGGAAGACTAAAACAGTTACTATGGAAATAGACACTGGAAATCACCCACCGATTAGTCTGAAACCGTATAGAACTCCTTTAAGGAATAGAGAAATTGTAGAAAAAGCAATAGAGGATATGCTAAAAGCAGGAATAATAACAAGATCGAAGTCATAGTGGTCATCTCCGATTGTAATAGTGACCAAAGCCGATGGTTCACATCGATTCTGCTGCGACTATAGGGCGCTAAATAAGATCACAAAAAATGTAGCATATCCATTACCAGTGATAGATGACATTTTGGGATTGATAAACGGTTCTACTTTTTTCACTACGCTGGATGCTAGGTCGGGATTTTGGTGTATCCCCATGTCGCCAGATGCTCAGAAGAAAAGTGCTTTCTGTACTCACGTGGGTTCTTACGAATTTTTACGTATGCCATTTGGGTTCAAGACAGCCCCTTCTCATTATATGTTGCTAATAAATCAAGTATTAAAAGGCATGCAAAAGTTCGCATTGGCGTACATAGATGACACTTTGATCTATACATCAGGAGATGTACAAGACCACCTGAAACATGTAAAATTAGTCTTTGATAGACTACGACTACACGATGTTAAACTGAAACTGAATAAATGTGAGTTTCTAAAAACAGAAACCAAGTACCTGGGGTACATCATTGACAGAGAAGGAATTAAACCAGATCAGGATAAAGTGAAATTCATTAGAGATTGACCATCGTGAGGGAAGTTAGAGCTGTTATTGGTATGTGTGGGTACTATCGTCAGTTCATTCCAAATTTCGCACAAATAGCAGAACCCATCACTAACCTGACTTGCAAGTACGCTAGATTTAAATGGAATGAAGATTGTCAGAAAGCATTTGATTGTTTGAAAAATAGTTTAACAGTAGTTCCATTATTGGCACATCCAGATCTAGACAAACAATTGATTTTATATACAGATGCTTCAGATAATGCCATAGGAGCATGTTTAACGCAAACATATGAAGGAGAAAACTCAAGAATACCAGGAGTTAGGAACGAAAGACCAATCTACTTTCTGTCACACAAACTTAGTAAGTCTCAAAAAAAGTGGTCGACAGTAGAAAAAGAGGCATACGCTATCCACTATGCGCTTCAGAAATTAAATTATTACTTACATAACGCCAATTTCATTATTAAAACTGATCACATGCCATTAAAATCTTTACTAGAGGCTCCAGTACAGAATAGGAAAATACAAACATGGGCATTGAATTTGCAAGGTTATAACGCAAAAGTAGAATACATATCTGGTAGGGAAAACACCTGTGCCGATTTATTATCCAGAATCCCGTATCCAGAGATATCTGAGGATACTGAAGATAAGGGAGAACCAGAGATAGACGACCGAAACTGGCAAGTAAACATACTAGATTCTGCCAAATTAAATAGAGAAAATTTTGGAAGTTCACAGACACAACAAGACTCTGAACCATTAGCGGAAGAACCACAGTTACTACATTTTAATATGAAAAATGAACAAGAAATGGGCCCAAGAGTAATAGAAATTAAGCAAAAGTTGAAAGAAACAGGTGAAAACACTTTCAAAAAGAATTTTATAGAGTTGCAGCAAGATGGGCAGTTATATTATATGAATGAAAAAGGTGAAGAGGCGGAATTGAGGAAATACATTCCGAAACAATTAGAAAGCAAGGTTTTGAAGGCATATCATGATGAAAATGGTCATCTTGGCCGTGACAAATTGTGCAAAGCTCTTAAGAAAAAGTATTATTGGCCAAATATGTTTAAGAGTGTTTATAAGTACGTTGACCCCTGTGAAAAATGCAAATTAAGAAACATGAAAGTAATCAAATGTCCTCTACAGGAAACTGATATTCTCCAATTTCCCATGCAAAAGATAAGTTTAGATATCTCAGGTCCGCACCCTAGGACGCTCTCGGGGAATATATCTACTACATATAGTAGATTGCTATAGTTTATTGTCAGAAGTTTATCCTGTTCCGGATAAGAGTGCTGATTCCATTATTAACATCTTTCTACAAGAATATATACCACGATTTAGTTGCCCACAGACAATCCTCACAGATAATGGGAAGGGATTTGTGAACAGGAAGTTTGAGAAACTATTACAAGATCTGAATATTGTCCACATAAAAACTTCTTATTATAGACTTTCCTCTAATGCGAAAAATGAGAGACAACATAGAACATTATACAATATACTAGCGAAAAATGTAGAAGAACATGATAAGGATTGGGATCTCTACTTGGGACCTGCATTGGGAGCATTGCGAACACATCAAAATGAGGGTACAGGTTTTTCACCATTCAATTTGGTATACGGAAGAGAACCCATATTGCCAATTGACAATTTACTTAAACCACGACGAAAATATATGGGAGAAGAATTTAAGGAAATGATTTTACAGGAAATGCACAAAGCACACGTAACATTGAGAAAAGAAACGTAATTAAAGCTAGAGAAAGACAGAAAAAGTACGCAGATAAAAACACACAACTACAAGAATTTAAAGTAGGCGATAGAGTTTACTATAAAAAACATAGAAGGAATTCAAATTTTGATAGTTATTGGGTTCCAGGGTACTATATTTTAGAAAAATTAGGCCCATTTTCATATAATATTAAGAACCAAATCACGGGGCACCTGGCTCGTTCACATGTGGAACACCTGAGACGAGATGAAGAAGACAAGAAAAGTGATAATAACTATTCAGAAGGGTTTTATTCAGACGGACAACTCGTCAGACGAGTTAAATATGTGATACCTCCGGAAACTGAAAAGGTCCTTGTACCAGAACAAACAATAACACAACCTTTATATGAGGCGAAGGATGAACAATCGCAGACAATACCAAAAACTTTTATGGGTAAAGAAAATGAGAAGTATAGTGGCTACAGATCTGATAGCGTTGAATCTATGGAGGAAGTAAACGCCCCGAATAAGAATACAAGACAAGCAGTGAAAAGAAGAATAGATAGACAAAAAGAAAGAGAAGTTAAGAGACAAAAAAGAATTAGAGAACGTTCATGAAGTGACGAAGACATTCCACTGTTAGAAAGGTCATTAAGGAACC
The DNA here is from genome assembly GCA_963921405.1 of Cepaea hortensis. Lineage (NCBI taxonomy): Eukaryota > Metazoa > Mollusca > Gastropoda > Stylommatophora > Helicidae > Cepaea > Cepaea hortensis. The sequence goes on from OY992891.1 coordinate 29,964,506, forward strand.
AAGACAAACAAATTAGATTAGATACACAACGGAAAAAATTAGAGGCCAGTAATGTAAATACAGAAGAAAAAGAAATGGTATATCAGCATATAATATAATAGCTGGGGATTAAATGAATTACAAAGGGACGTAAGTATGTTCATAATAAATGAACATTGTCAATATTATTTTTATGGTATAATCATGATTGAACATGAGCCATGGAGGTTTAAAGTACTATTTTAATGGCTGTTGTTGGCAGCACAAATGATACAGGTTTTAATCTTGAGAGTATAAAGATGGAGTTTTAGATCGACGAAATTTTTAACAAGAATATCTATTATGAACAAAATTGAAGTACATATCATTTTCATGAATTATATGATGCGTTTTTTTTGTTTTTGTTTTTTTTTTAAAACTTTATTTTATAAAGTATTGTGAGTGCAAGGGAGGATAAATATGACTACTTCTTACTATCTTCTCGGTGCGCACCAACCATATCTCTGTCTATCCTGTGTGTTTTGGTTGATGTTCGAGAGAGGATGATATGTTGCATAGCGCATGATAATCTTCAATTTTTGTTTACATACCAGTGATTTTTGATGGACATACGTGTAAGCAGTTTGCTTGGGAAGTGTATTATAAAGTAAGATGCTAGAATATAGAAGAAATAATTATAGTGTAATGTTGATGCTGAACGAAGAAGAAGTATAAGTTCACAATAAATAATGGAGGAAGTGTAAGATTTGTTTGAGCTCATAGCAGTTGGCTATAAGACATAAGTAATAGAGCAGTAGAGTAGAAGGACTGGGGAGTAATGAATGTTACAGGTTAGAGGTATATAATTTTCGTAGTTGGGAGTTGAGCCGTGTTAAGCTCGTGTATGGCATATAGGTGGGTTGCTTGAGAATTGAAGAAGAAGTAAATGGGAAATAGAGCTTGATATAAGCTTATTTGGGGTAAGAATATAGAAATAGCGGATAGTCTTGAAGCATAACTCGGGGGTCGGAGAGTTAGGTTGGGTGAGATTTGAGTTAAGTCTTTTCGGGGAAAAGTCTCGTTGAGGGTAGAGAGGAAATATAACAGAGTAGGGTTTAGGTGGCGTGCAAAGGGGAAATGGGTTGACTAGCTAATGCACGCGTGAGCACCCGGTAGTTAAGTAGCTAGGGACACACATGTGTTGACGTTGGGCGGGAGATAGATTAATTACTAACTCGAAGCCATGTTGGCAGGACGTCTTTTATCATCCAGACTTATATGTTGAAATTATACCTATTGAAATATCCCGAATAAAGCAAGACATATATCTACAACTGCCGGGCTTCGTAACATTCAGTTCAGTTGCAACTCTCCTCTACAGCACTGTGAAAATATCACATACATCTATGTAATTGATGAGAGCATGCCTGTAGTGATTCATGTGTGATTTCATTATTGTTAAAAAGATGGGAAAGTATCATTTATGAACCACATCAGTATGACAAATTATCATCCAGGAAATTATTATAATTTCTGATGAATGATTGTGCAATGATGGAGATTCCATTGTAATTTAATTGATATCAAATCTGTCAATTTATCAGTTGTAAAAGCACATCAGGATGCTTACTTATCACCCATGCCCATATAAATATATTTTCTGGTGAATGATGGTGGAATGACTGAGATTCCATTGTAATGTCATTGTTGTTGAATCTGTGAATGTATCATGTGAAAAGCACATTATATGCTTAATTGTCATCCATACAGATATGATTGTGTCTGGTGAATGATCGTGGAATGATTGAGATTTCAGTGTGATGTCAATGGTGTGAAACAATTAAGATTATCATTTGAAAATCACATAAGTATAATTACTTTTCTTACATGCAAGTATGAGAATGATTTCTGATGAATGAGTGTGAATGAGTGAAGAGAAGCGACATGCTAAGAAGCACTATAAGCTACCAATCAATCTCATGATAGAAGGCAACTTTGATGTGTAATGTCCTGTCTATCAGAAGAGAACATGTTCGGCATAACTCATACACTAATTAATAATTTAGTGCACTGCGACATATGACACCACTTTGTTGTATATATCACTCATGTTACCATCATTTGGTTTTGTGTTCTAAACATGACACCACCAATATTAGATATGACGCATGCTACAAGCATCTGGTTTTGTGTTTAAAGCATGACCCCACTTTGTATTGCATATCACTCATGTTACAAGGTATGGTTTAGTGTCCTGATGAGTGTAATGATAATGAGGATGATGATTGTAATAACAATGATGATGATGAAGATTGTAATGACGATGATGATTACAATGATAATGATGATGATAATAATAATACAATTATGATGATCATGATGATGATGATGAATGAAGTAAAGTCATCTTAGATCCATGAGAAGAGAAGTGAAGATAGTTTCTCCCTTGAAGCATTTAATTAAGAAGAATGCACCTGAATACTATACAAAAATAAATTCCATTATGTATTCTATTGTTTATAAGCAAATACTCAATGCAATAGGGAATGATTTTAAAATCTTAATGTATGAGTCCCTTTTCTTTTAATGGGAGTAGATGTAGAGAAAATAACTAGGTACAGAAGAAGATGGTGAACACAGTTTCAAATTCCAAATCAATCAATGTAATACTCAACCTGGAGACCATATGACAGGCATAGATGAAGAAGAAACTGCACATCTGCTAGTCTAACCCTTGAACACCTGATAATGGAAGATTGGATGGAGAGCAACCAATTATGTTGGTGATAACTAATTGAAAACACCAAGACCATCTTTCTCCTATGTTTATTTTTCTCTAGGAACAAGATTCATTTTTATTGATTTCACTTGTTGTTTTCTTAGGAGTTTACAGCATTCCATTCCTAATGTCATATTGAGGATGTGATTAGATGTATGTTGATTGCTGAAATTTCAGGAAATGTCTAGATCCAGCTAGATTCAGACCTGACTTGGTTGAATGCAGCACTTTGTGAATGCTGTACTTTGTGAATGTAGCACATTGAGAGAGTGAAGCACCTCAGTTGAGTGATACCTTTGATAGAGCAGTGCAGAAAGCTATTCACCTGCAAGATGTTCCTCTACCCATGAAGGACAGGTAACATAGATATTATATTATTGAACCTGAAAGGGGAGAACTACAGCCAATATTCTGCTCAGTCCTGGACCAGATCAACACTAAGAATAAGTAACATATAGTCATGGAGTGATTGCCGCAGTGTCCACAAACCTGGATGTGGAGAAACCGGAGTGTATAATTCGGTTGTTTTTTTCTTCAGATTACACACATGCCAGTAGAAGATGTGGCACTTCAATGATGTACAGTTATAGATATATGTAAATGACATTGTTGTATTGAATGGGATAGTATGTTTTGAATGTAATGATCAATCAACCAGTTTATGTTTATTAAATGATAAAATGAGGTCAAGTCATCTATTGAGTGTTGTTCTTGTCGTAATAAAACTGTTTTAATTAACATTAATACGTACTTAGTTTGGAGAGGAGAGGCAAGGAACCACCTAAAGGATATTTTAGATATTCATGAAAGAATAAAACAATATTTCATTGTTTTCCTGAGGTATTCCTTGGTTCTTTGAAAGTCTGTTTATGGTCTCAGCCAATGGCCATTAACAGCTAAAATAATTATAACGGGCAGTATCACATTGATAAAGAGGAACTTAGTATTCTTTATCTCTTTGGGGTGACCCAACCTATACATCCGACAACAACAAGCAATGATGTAAAAACCAGATGGAATCAGAGGAAGAGGCCGACCACGTAAACGATGGACGGATGGAATAGCAGAGTCCATGGGAATATCGATGCATGAAGCCCATAAGCGGTTACTCACGCGCTGTTCATACTTACCTCGACACCGCAAGATGAGAAGATAGATAAGATGGTGGATAAAACAAATGCCCCACATTTGAACAATGCCTGTGACTACTTATTGTAAATATTTCAGCCAAAGTATTATTCTTTGATTCACTTAATGTGATATCACTCTGCAGTACGCGCCTGACGAGATACAGCAAATTATGCCAGGCAATAAATCATGCAACATATTGTTTTTTCTATGTTTAAACTATGATATATCTTGCCAACATATAAATACAGTTATTCACCTTGTTCTTTCGAAGGTCAATAAACTTCGCCCGATTTGGTTATATCATTAGCCATGAATTGATCCATGGTGCTGTTACGGGTGAGTCGCAATTTTTACTTGTGAAGTAAGGGAGATTCCAACTTATAAGTTCGTTAATTCACCATGAGCCATGCCGGTAAGCGTGGGCGGTCATGTTTTGCCATCTTACACGATCATCAGAGTCGTGGATCAGATCTGTGTTCTTGTCTCCAGCATGATACGTGGCCAAGCCATCCATATATTTACTGCTCTGCCTCCCCTTTGTTATTTTCCCCTCAGTCTTGCCAGTTGTCAACAAGTTCTCTAATTTATTTTCATTTATTTTATTTGCATAACATGCCCCAAGAAATTTGATTGTTTACATCTTATTTCTCCAATCCATTTGAGGTTTTAACTTGTCTCTTGTAAGACTTGCTCATTGGTTTTTCTATCTGCCCATGGTCTTTGTATTTTCCTCTGCAAGCACATTTCCACTACCATTACATACAAATACCTAACTCCTAACAGGAACAATACACATTTACACACTTCGATTTCCACCTGTTCGATTTCCACCTGGGTATAAGGCCGGTCTCTCTGGCCGAGGGGTTACATTACTTTCTCCGTAATCTCGTTTATCCACAGAGGCACTCGCAGCGCGCGAAAATTGGTTACGGTTCTACCCGCTAATGCGCCGGCCGCTCAGAAAGCAATGGCAAACTACTGAGCGTAATCTTGCCAAAGAGATCAACAATCAGCTGAAAAATGCTGATGTTGACAGCGATGTCCTGTAAAGGATATGCGAACATTCTTCTTCTCTTCATAAGGCTGGAGTCTCCTGGCAAAGTCAGCCTTACAAGGATAGTTACTAGACACTTGCCTGCCTAACGTTTAATGTTATGTTTGTTAATTGACATGGACTCATATGCTGACCCAGCTTAAATTCCGTTTAGGGAGCTTGACCGACATAGACCTTATCACAGCCAAGCCGCTGTGCCTATGACCTGGTGACGTCTCATTATACCCCCCCCCCCCCCATCTCCCTTTTGCAGATGTGAAGTTGCAGTAGCGAATTTGCACACATCGCTCTTTCTCAGTCTGGAAAGGGCAACGAACGAACGAACGACTATATATATTTTCAAATTTGACACGTTGACCCCTCTTACATTCGGCCCCTTGCTCACCTTCACTCACCTTCACCCCAATCAGTCATCTTTCGTTCATCAATTGCGCATGTTACATTCAAAAAGGAAAAAAACATTGTCAAATGACTGATGTAAACTGTGGTGATATCGGAATGGGTTCCGCATAACTCTCCAATATATTTTTTTTAATATTTAAAAGAAAAAATAATCTTTGGTTCTTCTGTCCCCTTCTGGATTGTACTGCAGCCCACCACAGGACCATAGACACACGGAGACAAAATGAAAGATCTATCTATAACAGTAAGGAAATTGGCAAGTCATTCTGTTCTTGGAAACAGCAACACAGAAAAGTTACATAAACAGCTTCACTGGGGCATCTTCCTCACCAGTACAATCGACAAGGGGTATGAGTGAAAGTGATGGCCCAGTCAATATGATGACAAGATCACCTGGCTGCAACAGTGTCATCCACGCAGGATACTAGACTTCCCTCCTTCCTTGATAGTCTTCATTTATCTTGAGACTGGACTGATAAATTTATCTTCGATCTTCGTGATATATCGTGAGATTTGCAAGATAGGTTGATCTTCTTGATACATCTGGAAATGGAAACTTAAAATGTAGATTTATCGTCTTGATATATCTTGAAAAAAAGATCAGTTACCGCTCTTCTCACGATTAAGGATGAAAAAGGGGGATCCTGGAACAAGAACAACATAGGAGTACTCATTTATATAGACCAAGACAATAACAATCACAAGTTATACATCTCACTTTCCCCATGTCTGCTTCTCATATCTGTTTGAAGCAGGCCCATCTACTAGGCCTGTCCAACCAGACATCTTCACCTTTTGACTGGACACCCAGAGTTTCGAGGTTTCCTACCCTTTACTTCTAATTCCCTTTTGGAATGCTATCTCAGGCTAGTAGACAAGAAAGCTCCCCTGCGAGTGAGGCATTTTTCAGACATTCTCAGCTGACACAATCATTATTATGTTTTAGATATAAAGAGCTTTTTTTTCGATTTAGCTCAGTGAGAGTGAAGTGCAGAAAGGCATAGTTAAATTAGGAGAAAATGGGCTGTGTTGACTAATATTTTTATTATGCATAGAGACGACATGTCTGGAGTTTACGCCAATCTCGGCATTCGTATCTCTCCAACAGTTATGTGCGTTGTGTATGTAAGTTGGTGGTTCTCAATCGTTATGATTCCATTAGGGTCGTTATAATAGAATTTATGTTAGGCAAGAGCCTTATACCACGGTATTAGAACAAATGATCCTAGTAATAGAATTATCCTAGTACATTTTCTTCGGTTCAGGAACACTTTCAGGATATTAGCGTAGCAAAGAAGGTCTCTGTCAGGCCACTTATTGTTGATATTTTAACCATAACATGCAACTACAGCATGATGGTAGCTGAATTTCAGTTCAGGTTTATTAGAATCTCGTGGTAGAAGATAGGATTCAATATTTCTCCTCCGCTCAGTCAAATAATTCCAGCCTTTTCAGAAAAACTATTTATTTTATTCTGATCTTCACAGCTTTTCATGACAGAATTTTCCACTACCAGTGTGTAGCCTTCACAGTTGAGTCTAAGACAATGCTGACCGGCCCGCAGTTCAGCGCTCCAGATTTGGTCGAGGTCAAGACCACTGGCATGAACGGCTATCGGAATTGATTTAAATTAATTAGTGGAGACACCATATTAAGGAAAGTCCGTCGTACCTTCATTTATACACCGGTTCAAATAAGCGGACTCAGGAATTAGATCTAGGCTCTCCGTGAGAGGCAGAGGCAAATCGTACATACGTGTTTGTGCTTCAAAAAGGCGTAATAACTACTATCCATGCCGGTAGCGAATGTGACTGATAAAGTCAATTCGCGCTGTAAATGTTCGTCCACAATGATTGTATGTGAACACATGGTCATTTCCACCTGCATGCACCATCTTACGTCTCACACGCTCGGTGTGTGACTTATCTGCAATAATTTTCTCCTTTGTCTTCATTCCATTTCTGATGTTTGCCCTCCATGCAACAAGTTCAGCGTCGACTTGCTCCCAATGTGCATTATCAATGCCGGTATCAGTCATGTCCCGCTTACACATATCTTTGTATCGTAGTAGAGGCCGACCCTGATATCTCTTACCTATCTGTAATTCACCAAAAAAGATGTCCTTTGGTATCCTACCATCATCCATCCTCCTAAGATGTCCTATCCATCTAAGTCTACGAAGACTGAGCATGGAATAAACCGTCATACAACCTGATCTGTCCAATACTTCATTATTTGTGATTTTGTCTTACAACGTAATACAAAGAATTCTTCGCAGACACCGCATATGAAAGCTGTTTAAACGTTTCTCTTGGTGTGAGTAAGTTGCCCAGGTTTCACTGCCATAAAGAAGAGTACTAAGGACACAGGCTTGATAGACAAGGACTTTTGTTTTGGTAGTAAGCTTCCTGTTCTCCCAGACTCATATATATATATATATATATATATATATATACACTCACACATATACACTTACACACATACATAAGTACATAACCTTCTTATATATACAGCTTAGCATACTCTGCCACTCAGTTGTGGAATAATCTTCCTCAAGAAATCAAAGACACCACCAATCATTATACATACAGTTTCAATCTGTTCGAACACTACCTCAAAACAGACTACATGCCCCCTAAAAAAACAACAGCAACAAAGACAATAATAATGGTAAATTATCTCGAACGACAACTAGCCAGAAAAAAAAAAAAACATTACCATATGTGTGGTACGTTAACCCGCCTTTGGTGTTTATGATGCCCATGTTAAACATTGCCTCAACGAGTCATGTATTATTGATTATTTTTCATGCGTTTTAATTCTTACTGTTCTGTTGTTGTCAAAGAATTGCTTCATAAGAGATGTTGAATGAAAGAATGTATGAGAGGAAATAGAGAAGAAGGGCAGAATGTCAGACGGGCCTGCGTGCCCAATTCTTAACCCTTGGAAAATAAAGATTTACTTACTTACTACAGGGCACGTATACAACAAAAATGGTGAATATGGTCAGTGGTGGTATGATGAAACCGTGGCATACTTTAATCACCGCTACCAATGTCTAGCTGATCAGTACAGTAATTTCTTCTACACTCTGGCTGGCCGACATGTAAGTAAGACAAGACGTTCCTATAGAAATATGTCAGATTTCCCGCGAGGCAGTTTCCTGTTGTAATATGATAGCGCCTTCACACTTTGTAATCCTGGGAGGAAAGGTAGATAGCTAGTTAATCGGTTCCTCACTTTGGCAAGTGATGAGCCTAGACGTAGAACTCGCACCTTAACGTACTCATGAGCTTACCAGCGTAGTTTTCCCATCAACTTTGCTATTGCGTTTGCCATCTTTATATACATCAACACCATTATATGCCATGCAGATAACTGGGGGATGTCTTGATTCGCCATCTCACTCGATCACCAGAGTCGTAGATCAGCTCAGTGTTCTTGACTAGACCATGCAAAGTGACCAAGCCCTCCCCTTGTTCTCTTCCCCTAGGTCTTGCCAGTTGTCTCCAAGTTCTCCAATATATTAATTCTCATAAAGTGACCAAAAATTGTTATTGCCAACGTCTACTTTTTCTAATCAGTTTACGATTTCCATTTGTTTCTTGTAGGACTTGGTCATTTGTTTTTGTTTTTCTGTCTGTCCGTGGTATTCTTTGCATTTTCTTCAGAAGCTACATTTCCAGAGCTATCAGATGTGTTTCAGTTTGTCTCCTCATTGCCCACGCATCATATCCACACTATCGTCATGTCACCTTCTGTGATTCGACGAATCATGATAACCTAGGCATCTTTAACGAAGGTAGTTTGCCTTTACTTTCCTTCTTGGCAGTAAATATACTGGCCGAAGCCAGTAAATATACTGGCCGTAGCCATTGGCTCGCCGGTCTCTCTGGCAGAGGGGTTAGACCACTTTCTCCGTAATCCCGTTTATCACGCAGTCTCGAACTGGAAGCGGTTCTACCCCCGCTGGTGACTTGCGGGATAACTGAGTCGGCCGCTCAGAAAGCTCCGTCAAACTACTGAGCGTAATCTTGCCAAGAAATCAACAGACAGCTGAAAGATGCTGCTGTTGACAGCGATGTCCTGTAAAGGATATGCGAATTAAGAAAAAGAAAAAAAAACCATTGGCTCGTTAAAGAGATCGTCTGCCTACCGTCGCAAAATTTGAGACTATAACAAACAACTATCCGTCGGCTGCCCTCAAAATTCCATCCATCGTATGCCTTCTGTGGTTTTTATGTGAATAACTTACTATAACAAATACAAAGAAGAAGAAGAAAAAGAAGAAGAGGAAGAGGAAAGAAGAAGAAGAAGAAGAAGAAGAAGAAGAAGAAGAAGAAGAAGAAGAAGAAGAAGAAGAAGAAGAAGAAGAAGAAGAAGAAGAAGCAGAAGCAGAAGAAGAAGAAGAAGAAGAAGAAGAAGAAGAAGAAGAAGAAGAAGAAGAAGAAGAAGAAGAAGAAGAAGAAGAAGAAAGGGACGAAACAGAAGATGATAATAAAGAAGAAGGAGCAGTAGCAACAGCAGCAGCCGCAGCAGCAGCAGCAGAAGAAGAAGAAGAAGAAGAAGAAGAAGAAGAAGAAGAAGAAGAAGAAGAAGAAGAAGAAGAAGAAGAAGAAGAAGAAGAAAAAGAAGAAGAAGAAGAAGAAGAAGAAGAAGAAGAAGAAGAAGAAGAAGAAGAAGAAGAAGAAGAAGAAGAGAGACGAGAAGAGAAGAGAAGAGAAGAAAAGAGAAGAGAAGAGAAGAGAAGAGATGAGAAGAGAAGAGAAGAATCAGAAACAAATGATGATGATAATTAATAATAATGATGAGGATGTGGCAGACAGACAGACACGCAGAGGCAAAGTGTCTTGTAAATGCTTAATATATATATATATATATATATGTGAGTCTGCCATTTTAACTATATACATTTTTAATTCACAGCAGCAGACGTCACGAGGCTATATTTAGTTTTAACAGCTTTATGTAGCGTAGTTAGCAGCTATATGTAGCACTGGCGGGGGAATCTCCGTTCAATTAAAGTTTTTTTCAGTGCGTGTCATGGCGCGAAAAAGGCGCGAAAAAGGAGCGGCCCTCAACAGTGGGTTTTTGGTGGCATCTGTCGTGAAACAGCCGACTGCTTCGTGTTCTGTGTTCCAGACAGAACAGCAGCAACGCTCTTGCCACTTATCAGCACACACATTCGGCCTGGCACAACAGTAGTCTCCGACCTCTGGCGTGCATACGGGGAAATTAGAAATATTCCCGGTTTGACGCATCTCACCGTCAACCACTCTGAAAACTTTGTGGACCCCACCACCGGTGCACATACTCAATGCATCGAGCGCATGTGGAGAACGGCCAAGGAGAGAAATAAGAGGCAGAATGGAACACACAGGCATCTACTCGATTCCTACATGTGCAAATTCATGTGGCGTCGTCCATGTGCTGGCCTAGATGTGTTCAACACCGTTCTAGTTGACATTGTTTGATTCTGGTCACCCCAACAATAGTCTGCAGTCTGGCCACCGACGCAACACTAGTCTGCAGAATATGATTGTCAACTCATGCATACAGCAGTATCATCCAGCAATGGGCCCTATTCAGGGCCACTAGAAGAATGCCATAACGGAACGGGCCCTTTTCAGGGTCACAAATTAGCACACAATAACAGCCCCTAAGTGTGCACAAGAGTATACAACCACTGAAATATTCAGGTCAACTCACACACATAACTAAACCATTTGCTGCACACCGACAACATTGCACACCGAGATACAGCGCGAATAAGGGGACTTCAGGATATGACGTGTGCCCTGGAATTCCCTCTGGAACTCCCTTTGTTTGCGGTGAATTAAAATTGAAGTACCTATATATATATATATATATATATATATATATATATATATATATATATATATGTGTGTGTGTGTGTGTGTGTGTGTGTGTGTGTGTGTGTGTGTGTGTGTGTGTATCTGCAATTCTAACTATGTAAACATATACATTTGAGTCTGCCATTCTATATAAGCATATATATATTTCAGTCTGCATATATATATATATATATATATATATATATAGTCTGTCAATCTAACTATATAAACATACTAGCTGACCCGGCCCGGCTTCGAACGGACTCTGGTGGGGAGCATCTCATTTAATTCATATAAGTAGTCATATAAGCTCCCTTTCCAGTTCCCGACTATCTGTCTGTCTGTCTGTCTGTCTGTCTGTCTGTCTGTCTGTCTGTCTGTCTGTATGTCTGTCTGTCTGTCTATTATTAGAAAGAGCACTTGAAAGATCTTTACATCTTCCCCCAACAATTAACTTAGGTAAATGGAGCCTCTTATTTAATTCATATTCGGCCCCTGCTCCCGTCCCCGTTCCCAAAAAAGACGAACCGGCCCGGCCTCGCCAGGCCCTGGTGGGGAGCATATAATTTAATTCATATTCGGCTGAGGGAGGAGGAGGAGGAGCAGGAGGGAGGACGAGGAGACAGGGAGGAGGAGGGAGGAGACAGGAGAAGGAGGGAGGAGTAGGAGGGAGAGGGAGGGATTAGGAGGAGGAGGGAGAAAGAGGTAGGAGGAGGGAGGAGGAAGAAGAGGGAGGAGGTAGGAGGAGGGAGAAGGAGGAGGGAGGAGGATGAGGGAGGGAGGAGGAGAAGGAGAGAGGAGGACGAGGGAGGAGGAGGGGGAGGGGGAAGAGGGAGGAGGAAGATGAGCGAGGAGGAAGGAGGGGAAGGAGGTAGGAGGAGTGAGGAGGAGGGGGAGGATGGAGGAGGAAGAGGGAAGAGGAGGGAGAAGGAGGAGGTAGAAGGAGGGAGGAGGAGAAGGAGGAGGAGGAGGAGGAGAAGGAAGGATGAGGGAAGAGGAGGAGGGAGGAGGAGGGAGGGAGGAGGAGGGAGGGAGGAGAGGGAGGATGAGGGAGAAGGAGGGAGAGAGGGGGAGGAGGGAGGAGGAGGAGGAGGAGGGAGGGAGGAGGAAGAGGGAGAAGGAGGATGGAGAAGGAGGAGGGTGGAGGGAGGAAGGATGAGACTGGGGAGGAGGAGAGGGAGGGGGAGAAGGAAGAGGAGGTAGGAGGAGGAGGGAGGATGTAGAGGGAGGAGGAGGAGAGAGGAAGAGGAGGGAGAGGAGGAGGAGGAGCGGGAGGAGGAGATATGAGTAGGAGGGAGAGGAGAGAGGAGGTAGATTGAGGAGGAGAAGAAGAAGGAGGAGAGAGGAAGAGGGGAGGAGGAGGAGAGAGGAGGAGGGAGTAGGAGTGAGAGGAGGAAGAGGAAGGAGGATGAGGAGGGAGGGGAGGGGTAGGGAGGATAAGGAGGAGGGGGAGGAGGATTATAACGCTTATGACTGTAGATAACTGTAGCTAAAGGTACACCTATTTGAGAAATATGCAACAATTTTACATATATAGCTATGCTATTAGGAGTTATGTCCCCTCGCTATATATACATTATAATGTAAAATTAAATATTAAATAATATTAAGAAAATATGTTTGTACACTAAAAAAAAAAACTATGACAGTTGGCTGCACGGAATGAGAGGAGGACGTGTAAGAAAATTTCATCTCAATCGGATGGACCGTTCGCGGACGCATAAAGGACATACATACAGACGGAGATTGCCTTTTATATATAAGATATATGTGGGTCTGTCACTCTAACTATATAAACATATATATATATATATATATATATATATATATATATATATATATATATATATATATATATATATATATATATACACTAGCAGACCCGGCCCGGCTTCGCCCAGTCCCTGGTAGAGAGCATCTCATTTAATTCATATAAGTAGTCATATAAGCTCCCGTTCCCGTTCCCGACTGTCTGTCTGTCTGTCTGTCTGTCTGTCCCTCCCTCTCTGTTGTCTCTGTCTGTCTGTCTGTCTGTCTGTCTGTCTGTCTGTCTGTCTGCCTGTCTGTCTAATCATTTATTGGTTGCGGTTAGAACAACCTTAGATAAACGAAGACCAACTTACAAAAAGCATTAGAAAGAGCACTTGAAAGATCTTTACATATTCCCCAAAAATTAACTTGGGTAAATGGAGCGGCGGCAGCAGCAGCAGAAGAGGAAGACAAAGGAGGAGTAGGAGGAGGAGAGGAGAAGGGTGGAGGAGGGAGGAGGAGGGAGG
>OY992891.1:29978160-30041160 GCA_963921405.1 Cepaea hortensis
CCACCAGGGACTGGGTGAAGCCGGGCCGGGTCAGACAGACAGACAGACAGATAGACAGACAGACAGATAGTCCGGAACGGGAGTGCTTATAATTATATGACTACTTATATGAATTAATTGAGATGCTCCCCACCAGGGACTGGGTGAAGCCGGACCGGGTCAGCCAGACAGACAGACAAACAAGCAGACAGACAGTCTGATAGATAGATAGATCCCCTCCTGGGCCTGGGCGAAGCCGGGCCGGGTCAGCTAGTGTGTATATATATATATATATGTGTGTGTGTGTGTGTGTGTGTGCGTGTGTGTCTGTCTGTCAGTCTGACTATATAAACATATATATGTGTGTCTGTCAGTCTATCTATATAAACATATATATGTGTGTCTGTCACTCTAACTATATACACATATATATGTGTGTTTGTCTCTCTGCCTATATAAACATACATATGTGTGTCTATCACTCTAACTATATACACATATATATGTGTGCCTGTCAGTCTAACTATATAAACATATATATGTGTGTCTGCCAGTTTAACTATATAACCATATATATGTGTGTCTGTCACTCTAACTATGTAAACATATATATGTGGGTCTGTCACTCTAACTATATAAACAAATATATGTGTGTCTGTCACTCTAACTGTATAACCATATATATGTGTGTCTGTCACTCTAACTGTATAAATAAATATATGTGTGTCTGTCACTCTAACTATATAAACAAATATATGTGTGTCTGTCACTCTAACTGTATAACCATATATATGTGTGTCTGTCACTCTAACTGTATAAATAAATATATGTGTGTCTGTCACTCTAACTATATAAACAAATATATGTGTGTCTGTCACTCTAACTGTATAACCATATATATGTGTGTCTGTCACTCTAACTATATAATCATATATATGTGTGTCTGTCACTCTAACTATATAAACAAATATATGTGTGTCTGTCACTCTAACTATGTAAACATATATATGTGAGTCTGTCACTCTAACTATGTAAACATATATATGTGAGTCTGTCACTCTAACTATGTAAACATATATATGTGGGTCTGTCACTCTAACTGTATAAACATATATATGTGTGTCTGTCACTCTAACTATATACACGTATATATATATATATGTGGGTCTGTCACTCTAGGTATAAAAGCATATATTTGTGTGTCTGTCAGTCTAATTATTTAAACATATATATGTGGGTCTGTCACTCTACCTATATAAACATATATTTGAGGGTCTGCCAGTCTAACTATATACAACATTATACGAGCTGGATATCAAATGAAAACCCGAAAAGTGTGATAGAAATTGCAATAACCATCTTATTGTGTTGTAAACTCTCAAAATTTTTGTTAAGGATGTTAAGAGTGTTTAGCACGGATGTCATGAAGTAGGCGAACACGGTGACGTCACAAGGACAGTTTACAAATGGCTGCCCCACTTTTGACATTCACAAAAGAGGAGCAGTGTTCTGTTATCCGTGTGTTACCCAGTAAAACAATTCATCGAGATGTAATGTATGGTCACCCATGCCTCGATCCGATCCGATATTAAAAAACAAAAATTGCAAACTCGGTCTCCTTCAACCTTCTTCTTTCAGCGTTGGTTAGTGTGTCGATCCGTGGGTTTGTGAGGGTCTTTTCACCCTGTTTCTGACTTTTGCTCTCTTATGAGTGACGTCTGGTTCTGGTAAGTTTGTTTTCCTTTGTATTGTATCTCTTCATTTGGTTTCTTTTGGTAGCATTGGCTTCTGGCTCGTGTGGCTTGACTGCTTTCAGTCCTTAAAAGGACTTTTTATTTGGTATTTTTGCGTCTTTTTGTGTGAATTTTTCGTAGGTGATTTTCAATTTTGTCTTTCTCCTCTTTCTTGCGTCTATTTTCAATTTCGAGAAAGCGTTTATGTTTCTCTTAGCAGTCTTCGTCGACGTACTTCCACGGGATGATCTCTCCGTCCTCTATATAGTAATTGAAGTTGCTCTCACAGTCATAGTATGTGTCTGGGTATTCCACCGGTTTCCTAAATTTCCTGGGCTTTTTCATTTCTCTTTCATCCCAGCGCCTTTTGTATTCCTGGCACCTGCGTTCCTCCCGTCTTGCACTTTCTTGTAGCTCCTCCAAGGTAGGCACCCTGGGCCTCTGCGTGTCGTCATCAGGGTGCTCATCTCTGGCCTCCTCGGATGTCTGGCGGGGCAAGGGTTTCCCCTTGTCAGCCACGGGCCTCGCGGTCAGGCTGCTGTCTTTAGCTTGTGGTTCAAGCCCGGTCACTTGGTTTTCGTCTGTATTTTCTTGTACGGCTTCTTGAGGTTTTAAACTTGTCTTATGCTTGGCTTCATCATGCTTTTGTATGCTTTCTTTCTTATGCATTGTGTTTAGGAATTTTCATCATTTTCTTGCTGCACTTTATCTTGTGGCTTCTCATAGTTCTTTTCCGTTCCTTCTGTTAGTTTTAGTACGTATGTATCCCTTTCAGCTTGAATCTTCTCTCTCTCGGCTTTTATTGCTTGTAATATTTCCTCATTTTCCTTAATTGACTGTATCATGAGCTCCACTTCTTGTTGAGTGTTTCGCTGTATCTCTTTTATCTCAGCAAGCAGCTTATCACTGTCGTTGATCTGTGCCGGTGTTTGGAGTATCTTTATCTGTCTCTTCAACTCATTGATCTGGCTCTGCATCTGTGCACTTTCCGCTTGGTAGCTGTACGTGGCTGCCTCGCACCTCCGCGTGGCTTCTTTATATGGCTTGTTAGTTGTTATGGCGATTTTTAAGACATCTCTGTGTCTCTGGAGTACGGACAGCCCAGGTATCGTGCTCCATGATGTCCCATGCAGTTGGCGCACTTACGTTTTCTGTTAGGCGCCTTGAAGTCCACGTCCAGCTTGGCTAACGGACACTCCTTAAAAACGTGATGCTCTGCGCAGTATCGGCATATTTCCGTCTTACTGCGACACGTAGCTCTGCTGGGGCCGGCCTTCTGACATCTGGAACATTGAGTGATTCTTGGGATTAATCTCTCCGGTTGCTGCGTTCTCTTGTTGTATGATACTGTGGTCGGCATTTCGCTGCCCTCCGATGTCACCACTGCTAGGGTTGTAGGTATCTTGGAGTAGGTGAGTAGCCGCTCCGCCTTCAAGAATCGGATGTCGAGGTTCTCTTCCCGTAGCTGCTTCAGGATTTCTTCGTCTGTCAGCTCCACTGGAATCCGCTTAACGACCCATCGGGCTGATTTTGAGTCGGTGTTTCCGACTCTGGTGTCTTTCTCCTCCTTCTTCTCTGCTGACTTGGTTCCTGACTGTGTTGGGCTGTCAATCTTCTCCCTCGTAGTAGCTTCAGTGATAGCTGTAGTATCAGGCTCTTTGATGCAGCTAGCCGGTAGGCTCTCCACGTTCTTCTTCTTGTTGTCGGCTCCCACGCTGCACATCATGGCCGCCGCGTATTTCTTGTTGTTGGACTTTCAACGAGCCATTTTCTCCCGTATCAGGCTTCTTGACAATTTAAGGCGACTTGGCTTGATAGCGCTGACGCATAATTCATTCAAAATGAATGCTTTGTTTAATTCTACCGCACCTGTTAATGTTTCTTTCATGCGTTTGTAATAAAGCCATTGGAACGGGATTCAAATGAAGGACACTTTATATATATATATAAATATATATATATATAAATATAAATATATATATGTATATATATAAAGTGTCCTTCATTTGAATCCCGTTCCAATGGCTTTATTACAAAAGCATGGAAGAAACATTAACAGGTGCGGTAGAATTAAACAAAGCATTCATTTTGAATGAATTATGCACCATGGGTTGGTCAGAAGAAGTCACCATAGGCTTTCTGGCAAGCATCCCATTGCATAGGTGGCCGGCTAATGCGGTCCGTAAATAAGGATTGTGGTTGCTCACTGAACCAAGTGTTTACCGCTGTCATTACGCCTGCGTCTGTGTGAAATCGTTGCCCCTTGAGAGCCTTTTTTAGAGGTCCGAACAAATGAAAATCACATGGTGACAAATCAGGACTATAGGCAGAATGTTGGAGAATGTTCCACTTCTTCCAAGCTAATGCTTTCTGCACAAACTTTGCAACATGCGGACGAGCATTATCGTGCAACAAAATCACACCGCGAGAAAACATGCCAGGTCGTTTATTCTTTATGGCTTTTTGCAGCTTGTCTAGTGTTTCCAAGTAGTGGGTAGAGTTCATGCTGACACCAGGTTCTTTAAACTCGGGCAACAATAGCTCTCCATGGTCAAAAAATGCAAACAATATGCGCTTGACCCGTACCGTCGAAGATATGTCGTGAACTGACGTGGTGTTGCATGAATGGTTATACACACTACCCTGAGAATTTTTTGTTCTCCACGAACCGGCGCTGAAAGACTTACATTGAACGCAGTGGTGACTACATCGAAAAAAAACCATTTGTTCTTCATCTTTATTCAGAATATATTCACCTCAATAAATATTTAAGTGTAAATATACAATAAATATTTTAAGCTGAAGCTCCCTCGTATGTGGGTCTGCCATTCTAACTATATAAACATATGTGGTAAGGTCATATATGATCATGTTTTCAGGTAGATGGTAATAAGACACTGGGGGAAAACATCGCAGACAACGCAGGACTCAAGCTGGCATACAGGGTTCGTGATTCTGATATCAACAACTAAAACAGAATAATGCATTTGCTCGACATAACATCACCTCCTTTCAATATATTATTTACTACAACAGGTTTTGACAAGAAGCTGTTCCTCTCAAGATGTTAATCCTTACAAGATGTTATGTCTTACAAGATGTTATTCTTTACAAGATGTTTTACCTCATCCTCCACTTCTTTCTTCTTCTTCTTCTTCTTCTTCTTCTTCTTCTTCTTCTTCTTCTTCTTCTTCTTCTTCTTCTTCTTCTTCTTCTTCTTCTTCTTCTTCTTCTTCTTCTTCTTCTTCTTCTTCTTCTTCTTCTTATTCTTCTTCTTCTTCTTCTTCTTCTTCTTCTTCTTCTTTTCGTCACCCAGTTATCTAAGTTAAAGAGATAGTTTAAGAAGTATAGATCTTTGATACCCTCTTCCATTTGCGTTTTGTAAAATAGTATTAAATTCTCTATAGCTGTCCTTGATGCCATCACTCCATCTTTTACATGTTCTTTCCCTTGCTCTGCACACATTATATTTCCTCTATGTGACTGTGACAGTTAGTACCATTGCATTCTATTGAGTTGTCCAAACGATTTAATCTGCTTGTCTTCAATGCATTGCATGCCTGGTTTCAGACCAGGTCTTCTAATAATTTCCTCACTCCTAATTCTATCTGTCACAGTCACTCCGGCAATTCTTCAAAGGAGTCTCATCTCTCGATAGTTACAATAAGCGTCCATAATTGGCATTGGTAGCATATTGTTGGCCAAAACAATGGTTTTTATGAGATTTGCTGTAGTAATTCTGAGTATCTTGTTTGCGTCAGAAGTGGTGCTAGTTTTCCCAGTACCTAATATGCCTTTGCACAACGTGCTTTTATTTCTCTACCTATTCTCTTATTCGAAAATATATATTAAAATTCACTTGTTTGTTTTGTTTACGTTTTCCTTATATGTATTGCTAAGGCTTCCGACTGTCCGCTTAACGCTATTGTCTCTGTGTCTCCAATGCTTATATTCATATAATATCTTTTGTTTCACATTCGGTATTGATCTTAATTTACATGATTCTGAAGGCTCTCTTCATTCTCAGCTATTAATACTTAATCGACAGCAAATAGTACTTCTGAAATGAGATATCTATAATATCTACTATATCACTACCACCACCAAAGTAAGCAGTGCAGTTGCCTCCCTTGGGAAAAAGTTACATATGAACTATGAGTTGAACCAACCTAAAATCAAAATTATTATTAATCTATAATTTTTACAGCATGATATTGGTTGTCATGATAATATGTACTGTGACATGACACTTACAAAATTCACATATAGTAGATAAATAACTTCGTAAATTCGCGTAAAATGCCTGGATCTGTGGTATAATATCGGGACTAAAGGTGATATATTGCCTCAGTCACCTCCAATCAAGATCCAGTAAGCTCCAATAGGTTTAGCTATGAAAAGCTATGATCATCTATGATCCACGATGGTCAGCTAAAATCTACTATGGTCAACTAAGATCATACCGTCGGTTGTCTGCACCAACATCCAGTCCTGATGCTACATGGACTTCCTCGTCGGGATCTAAAGCCTGGCGCTCTTGTTGAGAGCTAGGAATACATAATCAGGAATGGGTAGAGTCTAAGTCCTATACCAACACAATTGTAGGTAAAACATACAATCTATCACCCACATACACACGCACACAATAGAAGGTGTGGCAGTGTTTCTCTTTCGGCTCTATATGGTTCACACTCCTCTTTCTTTCTCTCTGACTCTATCCTCTATATCTCTCTCCAATGTCAAGTCGGGGAGGAATTTTCCAGTCGTCGAACACGCCTGTAGTTACATATCCTGCCTTCACTTTACCAGCTCCCATCACGAGATATGAAATGTCCTAAGTCCCTGTCAACCATTCAGACACCCGGTTCCTTGCAGCTGTCCCGTCAAAGGTTGTTTCAGCAGCTCAAGTGGTCGGTTGTGTTAATACACGAGTGTCTAATCGCCGGGCTGACGTGCCGGGTACCTTTCTTTGTGCCAGGTCTCAGAGAATTACGATGAACGCTCGTTCAGCAGGCTGATACTCCCGTTACATATTGTAGATATTGTCTACACCACTAAACCTCTGCTTCAGACACAACCGTGCTAGTAGCATGTGATACCTGGATGGCTTGGCCAAGTGGCATGGTCGAGACAGAAACACAGAGCTGATCCACGACTCTGGTGATCGAGTGAGATGGCAAAACATGACCGTCCACTCGTATCGGCATGGCACATGATGGATGGAGCATATCATATTCACCGTGTGGTTGCATACATACCTCATATGGCATATACCACTGCCTGTAATAATAAAAATAGCCAAACACGCTATTCAATCTGGTAAGTTACCATATGAAATTCAAAATCGCAAGCATTTAATAAATAGTACGCATGGAATCGTGAAAGTATGCACACAGAAAATAGGCATATGATGATATTCAAAATAATAGCATTTCCACACTGCTATTTCCCTTTTTGTCCCAGCTCGCTGTCTAAAACAGTAAGGCAACTCAACAATGAGCAATTTAATATAACATCAAATGATTTAAATAATACCTGGCGTTTCCTGACATTCGAAACTTTATTTTTAGCCATTTGTCACGTCAGAAAGAATCACCGTTCCCATGTTAATGGGAGGGCCGGTGCCATGTTAATACACACAACTGCCGTGTTCAAATATATCTATACAATCATTTACTAGAATGTCAAGGTAACTTCCAACTGCCTATCGATCCCTGGATTGCATCACTGCCGATCATCATAAAAGAATTACTTACAAGACAAACTATGTGCGTTGATAAGCTGTGGCTTCTGGTTGCTAATCAAACGACAGCTGTCTAGCGCGGAGACTTTTCATCAATTTCCTGATCTAAAGATCCATGGCCGACATTCCGTCCTAACTCCAGAGTGTGCCTTTCTTAAGTACCTCGATTAAATGACGGGTTACTTCTCTAATTCATTTCTTCTTGAAGTATTTGAGATGATAATTTACCGCTGTCACTTGAGTCCGTCTTTGCTTCATCATTCCCCACACCTAACTGCCGGTTCATAACGTAATACCCAGTGACGTTTTTCACACAGTGACGTTACTAGCAACCTTTACCATATGTTGCTTCGAGATTAACTCTTCGGGTCCTTTTCACTTTAACTTCTGTGTCTCATTCTGAAGTGCTGTTTATGCCTGCTACATGGCAAGCATAACAAATGAAATAGTTGTACTATTATATACAGAAAAATTAGACAATAAACAGTTCTCATTGAAGCGACATACATCTGATCAGACAAAATTAAAGTCCTCTGAATGCATATCCAGAGTATATAAGAATAATGCATAGAACTTATTTAAAATTGTATATAACTTACGATTCCTACTTGTGTAAGCAGAATACAAAAATATAGTAATTTACTATGTACGAAAACAATGAGACTGAGTTCTCCTTGAAGTATCATACATTAGGAAGACACAATAAATATCTACCCGACACTGTAGTTACAGAGCAGAATAGTTGTTAGACATAACATTCATAGTACGTTCTAAATAGCATAGAATCTATGCTACAACGATAAATGAAATATATACATACACACCACTTCATTCGTGGTCCTTTTACTGACATATCTGCTCGATCACTAGAGTCCCCTAACCTTTATACCGTTTCTTATCTATTAGCTAACCTCGTTCATTTATTCTACATAGCCCGCAGTTTCGGGAAACCTGCACCCGCCGCTCTTACAAGGCAGTGGTTTTACGGACTCTGGCGTAGATTACAGTTCATACCTTCAACGGTTTAGACTCTCCAGCCCGGTGTAAATTCTTCCTGAGCAACTTACCATTCACACACGTGACCGTTGGCTGTCTCTATTCAGTCAGCATTTCACACCTTAATCTGCTACGCGGCCAGACCTGTTATCCGCATGAAGGCCCCACACCGACTATCGTCTCTGCGAACCTGTATGCTATTTCACGCATTTTGGTCCCTTCGTGGGTAATGGAACCTCAACCGATTTCTTGTTTAGCGTTAACATGGATATTAGACGCTCGGTATAGACTGGTTGTAAATATCTTGCGTGTGATCGCTTTAAGTGGTATAGACTGGTTGTAAATATCTTGCATGTGATCGCTTTAAGTGCCGCTTTCTACTAGAGTCATAACTTGACAGACGCTGAGACGCGTGATTTTATCTTTAGTCCTCTAGTTTCTCATTCCTCTCATTTTTAAATAATTTCTTGTGGTATTGGCGGCATTCTGGTGGAAATCGCTACATTCTATGACAAATGCCACTACTCGGACTTCGAAATGACGAACACCAGGAAAATAATTTGTTGCCCAATGAGTTTCTTCTTCCTTTTTAACGGCACGAAGTGAGTCAATAACTAAACATGATCTACTAGTGTCTTTAACGGCGTGAGTCAGTATCCACACATGAACTACTAGTGTCTTTAACTGCACGAAGTTAGTCAGTATCTACACATGACCTACTAGCGTTTTTAGCGGCACGAAGTAAGTCAGTATATACACATGATCTACTAATGTCTTTAACGGCACGAAGTGAGTCAATAACTAAATATGATCCAATAGTGTCTTTAACAGCACGACGTGAGTCAATATCTACACATGATCTACTAGTGTCTTTAACGGCACGAAGTGAATCAGTATGTACACATGATCTACTAGTTTCATTAACCTCACTAAGTTAGTCAGTATCTATAAATGATCTACAACTGTCTTTAAGGGCACGAAGTGAGTCAGTATCTATAAATGATCTTCTATTGTCTTTTAACGGCACAATGTGGAGAATGGAGGTGGAGGTGGTCAGTGCAGTTTTCCGCTGGATGGAGAACACGATACATACACACATTGTAATTGTAACTGACTCAGAAAGCATGCCGAGGAGGGTGAGGACAGGTAGGCTTCGTGCTGACTGGCTCGCTTCGCTTCGGAGGTCACTGGTAGCAAGCATCACCTGCCGGTGTGGTGGGGAATGAACAGGTGGACAGATTGCTCGGCAAAACTTGGTGGAGTATTGATGCATGATAAGGCAGACGTGGTTGCGGCCTTGTGGGAGCACGTGTACACCTCGGAGGAGCAAATGGATCACCACAGTCTGGTAAGAATGAGGCAGCGAGATGTGTCGAGGGTATTTGGCCGACGCTCGACGCTCTGAGGAAAGGCGAGACGGGCATATAATCAGATTGCTTCTGGAACTATTAGTGTATTAGAACTCTTCACTGGCTGCTGAGGATGGGGACGGAGAGCTTATGGGAATGCCCCGAATGCTGTGATTTCGGTTCCTAAATCAATCAATCAATCAATCAATCAATCAATGTGAGTCAGTATCTACATTGATCTTAAAGTGTCTTTAAAGGCACATAGTGAAAGTCTATCTACAAATGATCTACTAGTGTCTTTAACGGCAGAAAGTGAGCCAGCATCTACAAATGATCTACTATTGTCTTTAACGGCACGAGGTTAGTCTGTATCTACAAATAATCTAATAGTGTCTTTAATTGCACGAAGTGAGTCAGCATTTACATTATCTATTAAAATCTGTATCACGTCCATCCTGTAATCCAGTTTGAATGTTCAGAATGAATTAACTAACTCCACCTCGTTTCTATGGATCTAACTAGACATACATTAACTACACAAAGGCGTCTGGTGTTGCGGAAGAACTAACATTGCCTGGCTTGAATTTTTCACACGAACAGATCTTCTTCCTGGCATTTGCTCAGGTTTGGAAAATGTGTTGTTGCTAATACTGTTCATTCTGAGTATGATGTTATCGTTACCATCATCATCATCATCGTCATCACCATTATCAGCATCATCATCATTACTATGGTCATAAGCATGGATGGATTCGCCGTCTTACGTGATCAGCAGAGCTTGCATTAGTTCCATGTTCTCAACCCGAGTCTGCTATATGACCGAAACATCCAGGTATGTATCTCATTACTTTCCCCTAGATCGAGTCTCCTCGATGTTGCCACTATGTGTTCAAGTGTATCTCTCCTCATAATGTGCTCAACAATATATCCAATGTCGACCCCGAATTGTTCAGATCATACTACGGTTTTCGTTTGTTTCTTGAACGACAATTTAAATGAAACACGGAAGCCACAAACATTATGTTGCACGATTTATTGCCTGGCATATTCCGCTGTATCTGGTCGGGTGAATTCTGCATAATTATATATCGTATTAAGTGAATGAATTAATAACATTGTATCTGAAATACTTCGCTGTTTCGAAGGGATTACCGAAAGGGATTCGCAATACCACATACCGCTTTCGAAACACAGTTGCAGGCGATTTTAAAGCAGGCCGCTTCGTGTTAGTTTTCTTAGAATGGCATGAGAGCCGATGGTTTAGAAAACAATGGTAAACTGCTGAATGTAAACCTACCTGGTAAATAACAAGCAAAGAACAATGTCGCACTGTAATTTGCTTTACATGAAGCAAAACACAGTATCACACTGTAACCTACCTTACATGAAAAAGAACGGTATCACACTGTAACCTGCCTTACATGAAGCAAAGAACAGTATCACACTGTAACCTACCTTACATGAAAAAGAACGGTATCACACTGTTACCTGCCTTACATGAAGCAAAGAACGGTATCACACTGTAACCTGCCTTACACGAAGCAAAGAACAGTATCACACTGTAACCTACCTTACATGGAACAAAGAGCAGTATCACACTGCAACCTTATAGGTCATAAGAGGCGACAAAGGAGGGTTTGGTGTGGGTCAGGCTTTCCTATTTTCCCATAAAAAACATTAGCTGCAAATGCCAATCAGTCATGAACAAATCCATAGAAAAACCAAGCCAAGTCAGATTCCCTTCTAGAATAGGTAATGCGCTTGTGGGGAAATCTCCCAGGAGTCCGGAAAGCAGATGCTCTTTCTTTCTTCCTTTCTCTGATGGAAATGTCCAGTATTGTCATCTCGAAGGGTAGACTATGTATGAATCGGGAAAGTTATAACTGTGTATGATTAGGGAAAGTTAAAACTATGTATGAATCGAGAACGTTATAGAGCATATTTAAAAAAAGGCGTCGACTTCATTCCACCAGGTTTTATCACATGTGGCTCAGTCTCTTTCCGCAGCGAACTTCTGAAAGCGTCACACAAAGCACGAACTCCGTAGCTCCAGTGACGACCCTAGGAGTCTCCGAAAACATGCACTCGTGAACCGAAGGACGCAGCTCGGAATTAACCCACAACCTTCGGAGCCCGAGTTAGACGGCTTGACTACTTCGCCACGGAGACACCCTGATCATTTGCGTGCGATCCTTCAGCAGGGGCCATGCTGCTTTTCGCTGTATCGTTCTAATTTTAGAATACGTAGTTCGTGAACAATACAGGAAAGTTAGAAATATGTATGCATTGGGAAAGTTAGAATTAAGTGTAAATGGTACATGGAGAAAGTTAGAACTTTGTCTGAAAGGCGAAAGTTAGAACTATGTGTGAATGGGGAATGTTAGAACTATGTATGAATCGGGAAAGTTAGAACTATGTATTAATCGGGAAAGTTAGAGCTATGTATGAATTGGGAAAGTTAGAACTATTTATGAATTTGGAAAGTTTGAACCATGTATTAATAGAGACTGTTATACTACGTGTGAATGGGAAAAGTTAGAACTATGTGTGAATGGGGAAAGTTAGAAATATGTGTGAATGGAGAAAGTTAGAAGTATGTGTGAATGGAGAAAGCTAGAACTATATGTGTGTGAAAGGGAGAGAAAGAGAAGTGGAGAGAAGGAGAGAGAGACAGAGAGTAGAGAGAGAGAAGGGAAAGAAGATAATGAGGGAAAGGATATGAAATAGTGAGGAGCCTAAGGGGTCGTTCCTCAACTGAGCCTTGCCTACAACGCACTATCTTTGATAATAAGAGATAATGACACAAGAAGAGAGAAGAAGAAGATGATGGAGATAAAGGAAGAGATGAAGAGATAGGACAGATTTAGGTTCGTGTTTCTGCGTGAGAACGGTAGTTGATATTATTACCGCTCCATCAATATCTCGCGGGGAATGTCAAGTTATAGAAGATATGTACAGTCTATAAGGTTTTCTAAACTACTCTAACCTACACAACCTCAGACTGACAAGTCGAAATGAAAGGTAACTCAAACATATATTTATTTCCTTCTGAACAGTAACAGAGTGACAATCTCCAACATAGCAAGTAAGGTGATCATTTCATACGTTACAGACACATAATGTATAACCAATGCAGATCAATACAATAATGCATGACCTCACAAGGTAGAGATAGATAATATAGTAGGCTATGCAACCGGATGTTAGGGAAATGCTACCTATGATCACCTACTAACCGCATGAAGCAAAGGACTAAAGCTAGGAATTACACCGTCTATTTCGTAGCGACCATTCGACAGGCTTATTAGTAGTCCATTTATCCATTTATAACCTATTGATAACCCAGGGAGGCAAGTCGCTCCCATCCAACCTGTTCAGTGGGTATCTGTTTATTCGGGTATCTACAATTTACCCAGGCAATGGGTTTGTTTCTGTCATCCAGTTGACCTTCTGGTTGTCCTTCTTGGTTTCATTTGTCTCTGCCCAATCAATCCCTTGTCGTGGAACCCACTTGACTTTTCCCAG
Source organism: Cepaea hortensis (assembly GCA_963921405.1). NCBI lineage: Eukaryota > Metazoa > Mollusca > Gastropoda > Stylommatophora > Helicidae > Cepaea > Cepaea hortensis. Next base: position 29,991,486 of record OY992891.1, read on the forward strand.
TCTTATTCGACTACAGTCTTCTCTGTGATTCCATTCCACATGCGTCCTCTGGCTAGTTCTGTCCTATATGACGTTAGCCATCATCTGCAACTAGTGAGCGGTTTCCTTAGCCAACAGTCCCTCTTAAATTGCTTGCACGCCATTTTGTGATCCTCGTACTATGTGTTCCATCCCGTCAGGCCTATTTACCTTGGATAAATGGTCCACATATCCTTGATCATCTACTTGTCTCGGTGATTCAGACGGAACTTTGATGTGGGCATCTTTCCGTCTTCAATATTACGTCCTCGCCTTCCTAGACACTAAACGGTCTGGGATATGGACATCACCATCGCCGAAGTTCCGAACTCATACCTCCTGGGCCAAGCAAAAGCTTGGCCCTTGAGCCCTGTTGCTTATATATATATAACTATTCCTGGCGCTGCCTCGCGCGGACTTGTCTTCCGTGCATTTCGCGAAGGACTACCAATCAGCTTACAGCACAGAGACTGGCTAATCTGCATTTTATAGCTATCACCTGCCAGTTAATTTTAGCCCGCCATTTCTGAATTTAAGGTTAACAATCGTTCCTGAGATAACGTGCATTTTCCCACTATTATAAATCTGCCAGCCTTGGTGTCTGCTATTGTTCCTTGACAGCCTCAGTTAGTTCTGACCTCGATTGTACCTATAAACCATGTGGCATCTGTTGTTTCCTGACAGCTTGAACTCACGTATAGATTACTTTTAGCCTTTCTCGACCCTACAGAAAGCGACCGAACCACGAAAGTTGAGGTAGAGTTTTCGGGTTTTGAACGTTTCCCTAAAAAGAAATAAGGCCCTCTGCTTCCAAATTCTACGACTGGCCGGTATTGGTGACACTACTATCTTGTGTCGCCTCAGGCGATCACATGTGAATGGAGAAAGTTAGAACTATGTGTGAGTTGGGAAAGTTAGAACTAAGTGTGAATTGATAAAGTTAGAACTATGTATAAAAGGGGAAAGTAAGGACTATGTATGAATATGGAAAGTTAGAACTATGTATGAATGGGGACAGTTAGAAAGATGTATGAAATGGGAAAGTTAGAACAATGTGTGAATGGAGAATTTTATAACTATGTATGAATCGGGAAAGTTAGAACTATGTATGAATCAGGAAAATTAGAACTGTGTATGAATGGAGAAAGTTAGAACTATGTGTGCATGGAGAAAGTTAAAACTATGTGTGAAAGGAGAATGTTAGAACAATGTGTGAATGGGAGAAGTTACAACAATGTCTGAATCGGGAAAGTTAGAACTATGTATGCATCGGGAAAGTTAGAAGTATTTATGAATCGGAAAAGTTAGAACCATGTATGAATAGGTACTGTTATACTACGTGTGAATGGAAAAAGTTAGAACTATGTGTGAACGGGGAAAGTTATAACTACGCGTGAATGGGGAAAATTCAAGCTATATGTAAATCTAGAAAGTTAGAACTATGTGAGATTTGGGAACGTTAGAACTATGTGAAAATGGAGAATGTTAGAAGTATGTGTGAATGGAGAAAGCGTGAACTATATGTGAATAGAGAAAGTTAGAACTATGTTTGAATGGAGAATGTTACAACTGCGTGTGAATGGACAAAGTTATAACTATGTGTGAATGGGGAAAGTTAGCAATATGTATGAATGGGGAAAGTTATAACTAGGTATGAATGGGTAAAGTTAAAACGATATGTGAATGGAGAACGTTAGAACTATGTATGAATGGGGTAAGTTAGAACTATGTATGAATGGGGAAAGTTAAAGCTATGTGTGAATGGAGAAAGTTAGAACTATGTATGAATGGGGAAAGTTAACACAATATGTGAATGGGGAAGGTTAGTATAATGTATAAATGGGGAAAGTTAAAAATATATGAATGGGAAAAGTTAGAAATATGTATGGATGGGGGAAGCTAACACAATATGTGAATGTGAAAAGTTAGAAATATGTACGAATGGGGAAAGATAACACAATATGTGAATAGTTAGTTTGTTACTTAGTCGACAGAACATACTCACTGCACATCGAATCATTCAGTCCCTAAGTGGTCGGATCCCCTCCTCAGCAAATCCCACAGCCTGTAGCGGCTAACGACACCAGTTCCGTGTTTATCAAACTTCGTTGGTTTCCTGCGTAGTGTTCTTGTTTGGCCACACCTCTTTTAATTTGCTGTTCTCGCAGTCTGACCATGGTTGTAGATTCACAGTCATCACTTCGTTTTCACAAGTCTTACTTTTCGTAGAGCATTCAGAATGTCAGCCTGGTCCATGGCACGTCCGCCATCCACAGTAGCTTTACTTGCTAGCTTGTCAGCCCGCTCATTTCCTTGTACTCCCGCATGCCCTGGCTCGAATATGAAACTGATCCATGCCACCGAGACGACTCCAGAGACAGCAACGGATGAACCCTGTCTCTATCCGCTTGAGCATGCTCATTGAGTCGCTAAGGAAACATGCCCTAGTGAATGTCTGTGTCTCGAGCCATGTTATTGCTTTACTTACTGCCATGTAAGTTGCCATGCAGCTGTTTTTTGTCAGCGCCGAATGTTGGGCAGCGCTTACCAAAACTGACACCCCACATTGTGCCAAGGTCTTCGGGCGGAAGAGCGCAATTGGGAGGGTACCCTGGTGCGAGGAAATGCAACCTAAAGATAAAATGTCATGGCAGGGTAGACCAGGCCCTAAGCCTTGGTTCGCAGCTGGTCTAGGATCGAAGCTCCGACAGGCGGGCAGCTAGAGCATTGCTTTGTTGATCCGGCAGCTTCTTCAGCTTGCCTTGTTCCAGATGTATAGGTGTTACCTTTCCTCTGGAGTGAACTAGGCAGGCCGAGAGAGGGATTATGCTGCATGGGAAACACATGGTCTCTATATTTTAGTACAGGCTTTGTGCTATGGAGAGGCAATAACTCCATCCCTGGTCTCAACCGGTCTCGGAATCAAAGTGAGAGGTAACTTTTACGGGTTATAAATCCTTGTCAATTGGCGTAGACATGGGGCGCCACGCGTTACCTCTGACGGTGGGAGACACCTACAGGTGTCACTGATCAGCTACCGCCCGGTTCAAGCTGGGCATACCCCGGCCAATTGGGTGCTGATCCGCCACAGCCTGCCTGCTTAAATGGGTGCTTAGGGCTAGGACAAAATCTAAATCGCAGGCTGTAAAACCAATGCAACAGGTACAAATAAAAAGAATAATAGAAACCTCAAGCTACGGCTTGCAACCTGGAACGTAAGAACCACGTGTCCAGGATTTTCCACTGACTTGACAAATATTGACAATGTGAGAAAAACGGCTGTGATTGATGTTGAACTCAATCGTCTTAACATTGATATTGCTGGCCTGCAGGAGACTCGCCTCGCTGATGAAGGGTCACTCAGGGAAAACAATTACACCTTTTTTTGGAAGCGTAGAGGGCAGGCAGAAAAAAGGCAACATGGTGTGGGCTTTGCAGTGAAGAAGTTGCTACTGGGAATGATTGATATCCCAGCTGTAGGTAATGAAAGATTATTATCCCAGCGCTTGGCAACCTCTTGTGTATTTGCCACAATTATCACTGCCTATGCACCGACACTCGCTTCCTCAGATGATGTGAAGGATACGTTCTATGAGCAGCTAGACTCTGTGATCAAGGCAGTTCCAAAATCCGACTACATCTATATGCTCGGTGATTTCAATGCTCGTGTGGGCAAGGACTCGAGTTCATGGCCAGTGTGCCTTGGAAAATACAACATCTGTCGCATGAATGAAAATGGGCAAAGGCTGCTGGAAATTTGCACTAGAAATGACCTATGTATTACAAACTCCTTTTTTAAAACAAAATAGCTGCATAAGGTCACACGGAAACATCCAAGATCCGGCCATTGGCAAAGCTGGTCTTCATTATCACACGGAGACAACATCTGAACCATACATCATTAACTCGAAGTTACCACAGTGCTTACTGTGATACGGATCATTCTTTGGTGGTTGCAAGGGTTAGACTGAGACCAAAGAGAATCTACACAGCTAAACACAAATCTAGCCCCAGGATTAATATTATTAACACTCACGTTCCTGGAAAGTGCTTTGAGTTTCAACAGCAACTTGAAGACGCTTTCACTGATACATCAGAAAATTGAACAGGAAGTGAAAAGTGGAGTAAACTTAAGGAAACTATTTATAAAACAGCGATAGGGGTTTACGGCACTGTGGATTATAAAAGCCAGGACTCGATTGCGGCAAACAGCCAGATACTGAAGCCCTTGATTGATATAAAGAAGATAGCTCTCTTAAGAAACAAGGAAAGAACAACGCGTAACACTCTGAGTGAGCTAAAGCAAGCTAGGAAGGATGTGCAAAAGGCTGCCTGGCAGTGTGCAAATGATTATTGGATCAAGTTATATGAGCCCATTCAAATCGCAAGTGATAAGGGAAACATCAGCAGCGTGTATGAATGGATAAAAAAAAAAGTCTGTGGCCTAATGATCAAAAGAAGTGCACCACTGTAAACCTTGACTGAAGAAATCATCACTGATAAGAAACAGCAGATGGATAAATCAAATCAAATCAAATCAACTTTATTAGGGTCACAAATTGGGCGCGCAGGCCCGTCTTACATTCGGCCCTTCCAATCACTCGTCTTTCATTCATCAAGAGCATTATACATTTACATAGGAAGAAAAATAAACATTGTGAAATGAATGTTGTAAACATAAACAAGGCAAGTTACCATGTTATGAGGCCCATCTCCCACCTACCCATACATCACCCCACCCACACACATACCCCCACCTACCCACACACACGCACACCAAGGGACACATACATACCCCACCAACCGACCTATCCCCCTTCCGCACATCCCCCACCCACACACTCTCCCCTCACATGTTCCCCCAACCAAAACACACTCGCCACCCAAAACATTCCCATACTAACCCACACATCCCACGCCCACCCACATACACATCCTAACCCACACATCCTCTCCCGAACCACACCTCAATCCACCCATCCCCCAGCCACATCTCCATTGACTACATATTCACCACCCACGAACACAATCCCCCACCAACCCACAAATCGCACATCAACTCACACATCCCCAAACCATACACACACATCCCCACCAACTGACATCTCCCTACCCCCCCCCCCCCCCCACACACGCATCTCCCTAACCACCCATACATCCCAAATCCACACACACACCCCACCACCCACACATACATCCTCCACCCACCCATACATGCCTGAACCCAATCCCCCACTACACAATCCCCCACCCGCACATCACATACATCCCCTACCACGCAATATTCCAAACCAACGCACCGCACACACACATATCCCTCACCAACACATCCCACATCCACATACCACCACACATCCCCACCTACACATCACACACATATCCCCACCCACATACCGCACAATATTCCCACCCACAACCAATTAGATACCCTTACCCATCCACCCCACATACCCCCACGCACACACCACAAAAATCCCCCATCCACACACACATACCTCACCCACACAATATCCCTAACCAACACATCTCTCCCCACCCACACACGCATTCCCTACCCGTCCACCAACACACACTCACTCACGCACACATCCTCCACTAAGCACCCACACACCCCCATAGATGGATATATAGATGGGTAGAGCACTATTTAGAGCTTTACTCAAGTGAGACCAAGCTAGCGGATGATGCCCTCAACGCCATAGAGGCCCTGCCAACTCTTGATCACCTGGACACACTTCCCACCATAACAGAAGTTACGTGTGCTATAAATGAACTTGAATCTGGCAAGGCTCCAGGTAAGGATGGGATTCCAATAGAGGTGATCAGGTGTGGGCAAGACACACTCACTCTACAGATCCACCAGCTAATAGAGCTATGCTGGCGAGAAGGACAAGTCCCACAGGATTTCAAAGATTCAAGCATCATAACGTTGTACAAGAGCTAGGGAGATCGGAGCGACTGTAACAACTACAGGTTGTAGGATTTCAAAGATTCCACAGGATTTCAAAGATTCAAGCATCATAACGTTGTACAAGAGCTAGGGAGATCGGAGCGACTGTAACAACTACAGGGGTATCTCACTTCTGTGTATTGTTGGAAAAGTATTTGCCAGAATTGTTCTGCGCAGACTTCAAGTCCAGGGATATCAAGTCTACCCCGAATCACAGTGTGGCTTCCGTCAGAACCGGTCTACCATTGATATGATATTCTCATTGCGACAAATGCATGAAAAATGCTGGGAACAAAATCAACCACTGTTTATTGCCTTCATCGACCTCACAAAGGCATTCGATTTGGTCAGTTGTGAGGGTCTGATCAAAGCACTAAAGAAGATTTGCTGCACACCAACTCTTCGGTCCATTGTGGAATCATTCCATACAGGCATGAAGGGTATAATCAAGTTTGATGGTGCAACTTCAGAAGACTTTGAAATCAAGAGTGGAGTTAAGCAAGGCTGTGTACTATCCCCCACCCTTTATGGGATATACTTTTCACTTCTACTGAAATATGCCTTTCGCGATCAAGATGCCCCGTATATACATTCACTCACGCTCAGATCGTGGCCTTTATAATGCTCAGAGATTGAAGGCCAAGACCAAAATTAGGAGGGTACTAATCAGAGTGTTGCTTTTTGCGGATGATGCTGCAATTACGACCCACTCTGAGGAAGAATTACAACATCTACTATCTGCATTCTCCAATGCTTGTTCTGAATTTGGTTTAACAATTAACAAAAAGAAGACACAGACTATGTCACAAGGTGCAATCTTTATTGACGACGCCGAACTGGAGATAATAGACCATTTTACATATCTAGGATCAGAGATAAATAGTAAATTATCCCTAGATCAGGAAATCAACGTCAGGATTGGTAAAGTAGCAACAATAATGAACATATTAGCAAAAAGAATCTGGGAGAACAGGAAGCTTACTGCCAAAACAAAAGTCCTTGTCTATCAAGCCTGTGTCCTTAGTACTCTTCTTTATGGCAGTGAAACCTGGACAACTTACTCACGCCAAGAGAAACGTTTAAACAGCTTTCATATGCGGTGTCTGCAAAGAATACTTGGTATTAAGTGGCAAGACAAAATCACAAATACTGAAGTATTGGAAAGATCAGGTTGTGTGACGGTGTATTCCATGCTCAGTCTTCGGAGACTTAGATGGATAGGACATATTAGGAGGATGGATGATGGTAGAATACAAAAGGACATCTTTTTTGGTGAATTACAGACGGGTAGGAGATCTCAGGGTCGGCCTCTACTACGATACAAAGATGTGTGTAAGCGTGACATGATTGATACAGGCATTGATAATGCACATTGGGAGCAATTCGCCGCTGAACGTGTTGCATGGAGGGCAACTATCAGAAATGGAATAAAGACAAAGGAGAGAATGATTGCATATTAAGCACACACGGAGCGTGAGAGACGTTAGATGGTGCATGATGGTGGAAATAACCACGTTTTCACATGCATCCACTGTGGACAAACATTTGCAGCACAAATTGGCCTTATTAGCCACACTCGCCACCGCCATGGGTCGTAGTTATTAAGCCTTTTTGAATCACAATGTACCAAATTATCGTCTGTCAAGACGGAAAGGTGCCAATAATTCCCATGACTTCCATAGTCAGCTACTTGTGGGCTCAACAAAAGCACCAGTCCTCCTTCACAATTCTCTCTCTCTCTCTCTCTCTCTCTCTCTCTCTCTCTCTCTCCCCCCCCCCCCCGGAATGAGCCGTAAAAGCCCATAAGCGTCTCACATGTCGGACGACCGACCCATCTATGTAAATGATAGCATCACCGTCTAACGAATTCACGAAAACCATCGCTTGTACTTCTGCCTCCACAGCAGCTGGATTTTCTTATCTGCATTTTCTGTCTAGTTGGATGCAAACAGACAGAGACGTATACAAATCTGTTGGCACTTGTACCCACTCTTCGCCAGGTTCTAAGTCCTCAAGTAAATAGACCTGTTGAAGAATGTCTTCTGTTTGACCCATCCACGACCTTCCTCTTTTTAACCTGCTGTCCTTCACCTTCATAATTGCACTATGCAGTGGATGTTGTGTGGTTGCGTTAACTCTGAGGTAGGCACGCGCTCTGCAAATTTGTATTCTGTCTTCAATGGTTGGAAAATCAAGAAGGTAGCGCATCGCCCTGCATGCTGTATATCTTGTACATCCAAGAATATTATGCATAGCTTCTTTCTGTATCCTTTTCATCCTTTCTATCTGCTTTCGCTGAGAGTCAGGATCGCCATCGCATACTAAGAAACAGACTCGCATAGAAAACATAGATGGCGCTGCTCACAGTTTGCTGCCGCCATCTCCCACATTGCAGCCAACCCCGCTTGACATTTGTTATCAACTGGTCTATGTGCGCATTATAAGCAAAGTTTCGATCAAAAAGTATCCCAAGGTAATTCATTGCCTGCGTTCTTTCCACAGGCTCTGAACATAGATTTACAGTTGGTGTTGAAGTTTTGACAATATGATTATTCAACGAGAACTAAGTCACTGTTGCCTTTGTTGGGTTGACCATTGCCCCAGCTTCAACATACCAAGTACTTTGCGATTGAGTTCGGTTTGTACTTCCACAGCAACATGATCTTTATCCCTACCCTGACGATACACTAAAGCATCGTCGGCATATGACAATGACCTCCCTGGTCCAGTGATCTGCTCGCTGGTGATTCTCACTGTGTAGGCGTTGAACAGCATCGGGGATAATGGTGATCCGTGTGGTTGGCCAGGATATAATGTTGTTGTTTACGAAGTCCAACTGCCACATCTAAAAACTACTTTCCGTTGGAAGAGGGCTGCAGCGATCCCACTCAGGTCGACTTATGTCGACTTATCTTTAGTTCAAGAAGCTGAAGCATTAAAATTCCAATGGTACTCTGTTGTACGCGTCCTCAAGATGAATCGCTGCAGCAAAGGTTTCAGTGCCAGAGTGGAAACTTTCATAGACGTCATGGGCAAAGACTGCTGCATTGGTCCAGGTTTCTCTTTTTGCGGGTACCCTCTCCGGGTAGGTGAAAAAACACCTTGCCTCTCTAGCTGGCTTGATATTTTTCTGGCAATTAACTTCTCCAGCAGCTTGTCTATTGTATTCTGCATGATTATTATTCGATATCCCTGAATTTGTGTGTGGTCTTTGCCAGGCTTCGACAAGGGACTCAGATAGCTGTGTAACCACTTCTCCTTGATGCTAGCACTCCCCATACTGTTGTTGTATACGTCTGCTAGTTTCTCTACCTCGTTGTCGGTACACCTATTGATGTCGTCGTATCTTATGCCATCAGGCCCTGGAGCGCTGTTTTTGTTTTAAATCGTCGAAGCACAGCCTTGATTTCTTTCACTGTCACTGTGTCTTTATCCGAAATGTTCTGGGCCTTGCATCTGTCTGAGGTGACCTCTTGGCACGATTTCGGACTCTCATGTCTGTCTGGTTGCTCTGCTCTAGATAGCGTTCGAAGAGGGCTTTGCCCTTATTCTCGTCAGACCTCTGCCAGATGAGGTCAGTACCTTGGAAGTCAGAAATTATCTTATTCTTGACTACCCCACTCATGCTTTTATGTAGTCGCCAGAACAATTTCAGTGGCTTGTCTGTGCTTTTCGTTGACATACCTCTGCCCATTTTTCACTTTTAACCTCCTTAACCAGTGTTTTTTTTTTTTAAATAGCTTACTCGTGTGTGTGTCTCTCTTTCTAAGTGCAAGCAGGGATTAGGATGGGCAACTCTGTTCTTCTTGGCATTTTACCATTTCCTTACGGCTCTACGCTTATCCACCCAGGCCTTCTCCACCTCAAAATTCCACCAAGGTGGCTGCTGCTCCCAGCTCTTTTTCCTGCCCTGAAGCTTTCTGCGCTTGTCGCGCCTTGTTTTACTCACCACATCTTGCCCTGTACTGTCGTACTGGAAAGTCTTGACCGTCGACTTGTGTTGCCTGGTTCTGCCTTTCTCCACCAATCTGCTGCAAGCGTGATGGTCGCTGCTGTGGTACCCTAGGACACCCCATCTACACATTGTAGTGAGTGAAGGAGAAACCAGAGCAATAACACTGTCCTCATCACCTGGACGGCTTGCTGTCCTGGTGACACAGCCACTGTTGATACAAACCAGGTCAAAGATTTCAAGTGCAGTCCCGAGCTCCTCCCCCCCCCCCCCCACGTGTGTTGAAGGAAAGGTTTCCCCATGATCAGTTTTTAGCATTGAAATCGCCACAGAAAATAACATTTCTCTCGTGATCTAATATGTCTTTTAAGCACTGCACTTTTGGGATCCACACTCTCGTTACGGGCATAAGCATTAACCAACACGAATGGTAGACCGGATTGAATTCTAACCGCCTGTATTTGTGTATCGTCATTATCCCAACTGGACATATCTAGCTCTGAAGCCACAACTCTGTCGCGAATAGGAATCGCCATTGCCAGATGTCGCATGTTGTAGAAACATTGGAAGTCGGCAATTTTGAGTAACTGATCACCCAGTCTTAGCTTATGGAGAGCTAAAAAGGCATTCCTGTATACCAGGTTCTCCAGAATAGGGACTCGTTTTTTTTACGCTGGCACAGTTCCAATATAGAATACGTGTATTCCTGAGGCCCACACTGTCACACTTGAGTCTAAAACGCTTTGTCCAACCGCGTATACCTTGTCGTTTGCGGCCATCCTGCCGCCCCCGTCGCCTTGTTGGGTTGACTGCCTTCGGTGCGGAGCACAAACGATATTCGGCCATGTTGAAAAACCGAACACCACAGAAACACACACACTGCGAAAATTCTCTCAAGGATTGCTTCGCTCAATGCACGAACTCTGTAGCATCGGCGCAGATCTTGAGAAGAAACTCGTGATTTTACATCCTGACACACAAATTACACACAAGTGATGAAAATATCCATCTCCTACGCGAAAAAAAAAGGAAACGGTCACAAAACAACACAACCGTCCACCGCCATCGTGACCGGAAGTATCTTCACAATATGTGAATGTTGAAAGTTAGAACTATGTGTGAATGGGGAAAGTTAACACACATGAGAATGGGGAAAGCTAGAGCTACGTATGAATGGGGAATGTAAGAAGTAAGTGTGAATCGTGAAAGTTAGCACAGGTGGTGGATGAAACGAAAATTGGGATTATGTGAAACAAAGTGGAATGGTGCAGGCAGACAGATTCTTAGCACAGGTAAAATAATGCTGTACTCAGGCCATATAGAGGCACACCACAACGACGGAGTGATCCTGGCGTTAACTAAAGAGATAGAGAAAGCACCAGTAGAACGGGAAACAGTGAGTTCGAGAATAATAGCAGCAACATTTAGAAGTACATAAAATAAAACCACAAAATGTTTGAAAGAAATCCAGTGTTAGACACCCACAAATGTCAATAATGAATCAGTTAGGGCGGGATTTATTTTATATGCTGCTCCACATAATTATGGGCAGTAAAAGAAATCCAAATATCAAGATTAAGATAGGTGACCTGAATGTCAAGATAGGATTGGATGATACTGGCTTTGAGAAGATCATAGTGAAACACGCACATTGGGTACAAAACGGGTAATAAACGAAATTGGAAAGCTTGAAGTTTAGACCATCTCTGCAAAACATAACACTTGTAAAATTGTATACGAGCAGACGTGTTTACAGATCATCATTTATGATAAGCAAAATTAAATTCAACCTCAAGAGTTACAATATGGATTGCAAACAATTAGGCATGTTTAGTTCCTGCGAAAATAAGAGACATCCTAAACACAGACACAATGCACATGCCTTACAGGGAAATCCATCCTACAATCTTAGAAACACAATGTTTGAAATGTGACTTATCCGAAATCAGAAGCAATCAATAAATATATTAAATGAAATAATAACATGACAAACAATAAGTACAATCGGACACAATAGGACACAACGAATAGCCGAGGTTTCGATTCTAAGAATCTTTGTCAAGGACAGGACACCACAAATAGATAAAAAGACGAAACGAACACGTTGGTGTCCTGTCCTTGACAAAGATTCTTAGAATCGAAACGTCGGCCATTCGTTGTGTCCTATTGTGTCCTATTGTACTTTTTTTTTTTCAAGTTATTATTTCATTTACTATATTTATTGATTGCTTTTGATTTCGGATAAGTCACATTTCAATCATTGTGTTTCTAAGATTGTAGGATGGATTTTCCTGTAATGCATGTGCATTGTGTCTGTATTTAGTATGTCTCTTATTTTCGCAGGAACTAAACATACGTAATTGTTTGCAATCCATATTGTTATATCCTGCTGCAACCGCTGCTTTTGCTTTTTCTTTTGTTCCATATCACGAGTTACATGGGGTGCTGCGTGGTCTCGAGGTATGGTGTCCGCCTCGAGTATTTTTTTCACGTGTACTTCTAGTAATAAAATTTCCCCTGGTCTCTGGGTAGTGAGATTGGACGCCCGTGTGTATTGTTGCGCACGTAAAATATCCCTTGGTAGTTGGAAATCGAAAAAGAGTAGACTAACGGCGCTGCCCGGGCAAAATTTAGAGTTAAAAATCTACCCAAAGTATTTAAGGATCCTCGCCGGTGCTACGGAGTTCGTGCACTGAGCTGAATTTCTCCAGACTCAGGTTTGAGTTAGGAGGAGAACGGAGCACTTATGGGTTACACCCGTGTGCCGTGATGTTGTTCCGTCGACTAAACTAAACTAAACTAAGAGTTACATGTCATCTCATCATCTCATCTTGTTCCTCTTGTACCTTACGGTGTCGAGGTGAAGCATACACAGAGGAAGAATGCCCGTTCAAAGGTTTCATGTATTCCCATGGACTCTACTATTCCCTCTGTCCATCGTTTACGTGGCGGGCCTCTTCTGGTACTTCCATTTGGTGTGTACATCATTGCTTGTTGTGGTTTACTGTCAGTCTGTAATCTAGTTATATCGCCAGACCATTTAATTTGCTGTTTTCTTATGAAATTTAGTGCTGCTATTACCCCCCCCCCCCCTTTTTTAGTCCTAATTTTATTTTAGTTTCTCATTTTCTCCCTTCTTGATACATTGAATATTGTCAGGAATCTCATTTCTGTTGTTGTCATTGTTATTTTCTCTTTTTCTGTGATTGTCCAGGTATGGCATTGGTAACATCGAGTTAGTAGGAAGATTGAGTTTTTGAGTGCTTTTTATATTTGCTCATACACACAGAAATCAATACAGTGCAGGATACCTCATAAATCGAGAAACAAGGCAACAGTTTATGTTCGCCGTCTCTGTTGAACATCAGGCCCTGTAACAGTTAGTAAAAGAAGTGAGTTCGGAAGGCGGCTGGCGGCAAGCTATAAACATTTGTTGGTTTCGTCTGTAGAAGGGCCTTCCGAGAGAGAAAGAAGCTATAAAGCATTCTTTAGAAGTGCCTGGCGAGAGAGAAAGAAGCTATAAAACATTCTTTAAAAGTGCCTGGTGAGAGAGAAAGAAGCTATAACGCATTCTTTAGAAGTGCCTGGTGATAGAGGAAATTGCTATAAAACATTTTTCAGAGGTGTCTGGTGAGAGAGACAAAAGCTATAAAGCATTCTTTAGAAGTGCCTGGTGAGAGCTAAAGAAACGATAATGCATTCTTCAGAAGTAGGTAAAGAGAGAGAAAGAAGCTATACAGCAATATTCATATGTGCCTGGAGAGAGAGAAAGAAGCTATACAGCATTCTTTAGAAGTGCCTGAAAAGCGCTATAAAGCATGTAAAACGCAGGAAACCCTTCAAACTACTGAAGCGGGGGGAACCAAGAGCAGATTTATATTATCGCAAACCTAGAACTACGAAAGATGAGGCTCAGGAAACATTCACATACGCTCTTAAAAAGTTAAGAAGCGGATAAAGGTGGATAAATGACAATGCAGAGATGACCTAACAAGAAAGACAGAAGAGAAGCTATAATTATATGATCTTTCCCATCAATTTTCATTACTTCAAACAATTGTATCATTTCAGAATGTTTCACTTTATCAAAAGTCTTGGTGTAATATGTAAAGCACATGTATAGAGTAACACATAAATACATTCGGATTTCCTTATCTGGCAGATGCAATGCACCGTTGAAACCAAAGAAAGTGCGCTAAGAAGGATGCAGTTTAGCCCTCACAGCGCATATGAATTCAGGTAAATAAATTATTAGATAGTACGTTAGAGGACTGGACACTAAGAGCCAGTTGCACACTATTTGATTCAGTGAGCACGTGTTTGAAACTTTAGCGAGCTGGCATTTGATGAACTCACCGCAAGGGGTATATAGATCATACTGTTACGTTTATCTTCGTGTCAGGTTTTCTGAAGGATGAAGCAGTGAACATGATGGCCGGGCATGCCGCTATGTCAGAGAGTCAGCACGATCAGCCAACTTGGATTTACAAAAGAAATCAGGATAATGGGAATAAAATGGTATGACAGAATCACAGCTCATTAGCACTGATGAACTAAGAGCTGAAGACACGGGTGGTAGGGGGTGTTATGTTGAAGGCAAACGAGAAAATGGTAGACATCAATACAAGTGGGAAGAAAACATCATGAGATAGACGAAGAACAGTCTGATTGAATGTACAATCAAGGCGAGAGGCAAAAGTGTTAAAGATCCACCTCAGCTAACATTCATTGTGGTGATGGCACCTGATTGATTATCATGATGTCTGGCCCATCCATTAGCCTTGCTTCCTCGATCACTACCATGCCTGTCAAACAAAAGGCTCCCTCGTTTCATTTCGCGCCTGAGTGCCCCTGTACATAGATGGACTATAGTGCGTTCACAAATGTCTGCCTCCGTATAAAACTCCATAACTCAGCAACCAATTGACGGAAAATTATGAGATTTAGATTGTTAACACTATGTACACCCAACAATGTTATTTTCTTCTGGAGATTATACTGCAGATCTCAATGGTTGTTTATATGCGGTATATAATTTACGGGTCAGAGATGAAGTGCATACTATAAAATATATTACATCGTCACATGGAAACATCTGTGTTCAGTAATGAATATTCTCCGTAGTGCACGGAGATTTCCTTATGAGAAGCACGTCACATGTGGAACGGAAGTTTTCGGATATGACGTCGATAATTACTGTAAAACAAGTTTGTTAGCGTGAATTAGATATATCCCCCCCCCCTCACCCCACCCCCACCCAAAAAAAAAAATCAAAGCAATTTTCCTGCTTTTCATGATTTCAGTTGCCTTTGGACCTATCAAAGTTATTGTCCTTGGGTTGGAGTAAATATAAGGAGGCGGGGGAAATTTCATGATGATGCAAAAGATACTCCCCCCCCCCAACCCCCGCCCCACCCCCAAAAAATGTGAACGTGAATTAGGGCAAACATTTTTGAACGCACTATAATTGTGATGAGCCTGTCGTGTCTTATGAGGCCAGAAATGGACCTTCTTGAGCAGGTGCATTGGTTCGCTCAGAGAGTAGCCGAATGTAAACCTGACAATTAAACAATGCAAGCATGACACTGACTACAACAGACCCAATGTGCTAGCTGGTGACCGAATGTATAGATCTAACGCCAGATTCCAAGTATGTTTTAATGATTTGCCTGGAGGTCGGCGTGAATGAGAGGTTTAACGCTTTCTCTCCTGACCTCGACATAGTGAGTTCTTTCCACAAGCCAGTCACTTAGACTTAAATGTTTGATTCTGGTCCTTGACTTGGGGACGTACATAATAAGCACCTCAGAAGTCGGGGAGAATTCGCCTGATGACGAGGGACACTGGTAACAGGGATTGTTAACCCTCACCTCAGATCAGCTCAGTGCACTTGCCAAGAGCCGAACTCACTGATCATGTCCGAAATCTTGGTTTGGTCTAGGGGTTAGAATATTTAGACAAATATCTCTATAGGCTCGTATGCACTGTATGAAACTTTCGTGCACACAACACATCAAGTTCATTTTTTCCTTAGAGCATACGATCTTTATTATAGCGCAGTTCTCACAGTGGTTGCCATCATACACCGCCAGCTTCTTGCCTTTCAGCTTTCTGTGAATGACCAACACACTCACTGCCTATCCATACAGATTACATGGTACAACTAATCGTCACTTGAACCTTACTGTTACTGCACAATATCGATTCTACAAGTTACTGCTAAATGCTAATAATACTGGTAGTTACTCACTCATATTGCACTGGTGACCAACCAGTGGTTGTCACGGCGTGTCTTTCTCTCTCCGCCATTCTTGTCAACCTGTTCACAAAAACGGGGTCAACTCTGTCAGCACCGCTGGTCGGCATTTACTAGGCCATCGTCAGTCGTAGCTTCAGTGTACTGCTTCTGCAATCACATCCTTATTTAACAAGAACACTCTTTACTGTCGACTGCTTCTTGAATAACTGCAACCATCGCATACCGCTGTCCACTTTCTCCAAATCTCCCCAAACCAACCTTCTCCTTTTTACGTCTCAGCTCGCTCTGCTGAGCGCACCTTTTCCAGCTTCTGACCCGGCGTAGTCATGTAACCACATAACTCCGCCCCTTCGTGTCACGGTGTTTCGTTTATTTCTCAACTCTTGTCTTAGTGACATAACTTTACACACTTGCTCTGTTTCCCGTATCCATCTCATGTCAATATGCCCCCCCCCCCTTTTTTTAAAATTAAAATGTTGTAAACATTTTTACTACCTTTACTCAGTCTTTTAATTCTTGACATGAGTTGGATAAGTACACCCTACCGTTTGTTTGGTGGACTCTATGGTCGCACGCTTTGGTCTCTCTCAATATTCGCACATATCTGTACGTCTATTGTCATTACATATGAGCTTATCTCTTCCATGATTCATTTAGACTCGTGACAAGTTTTCATCACTAACCAACATCACCACCAACAAAAATAATATATTATGCGGACACGGTAACCCGTCTACACCTAGACTTCCGTGTAGTCACATTCTCCTTTTCAAGTTCAAGTTTGTGATCTAGTTTGACGTAGGATCCAATGTTTCATCAAACATCCCTAGCAGCTCCTCAATCATGTACTATACATGAGCAATCTACTCAATCAAGCACCAGGCTCTGAGTAAGGTATACGTGTGTGATTATGGAGTATGGCTTTCACTGTCCCTTCTTGTATCTATGGATCGCTCTTGCTTTGACTTTGACGTCGATGAGTTATGTTTGACCTTAGTGCTGCTTTGATGCTTGTAGTGTATTTATCTCTTCTGTAATTTACACAGGTATTTCTATTTTGGGGTATGTTGACCTGATCTTTTTTTGTCTGGAAGCTATCATTGCTCATGGATGTTATGGCGATGCTGGTTTTCTGTTTCTTCTATACCACTTCTCTATGCAACTTATTTCCTTGTCATTTTCAATTATGCATTTACCAATGAGACTTATTTGCCACATTGTATCATCATATCCATATAATGCATACGTGTTCTATAACACCCGTACATACTAATAATATATCCATGTCATGTATACATATTTATCATAATCAATGAATGAAAATATATTGCATCCTATGTATACATGTTCTACAATCCATCATCATTGTACATTTAAAAAATACAGTAATACAACCCGTATATCCAACGTGTTTGTTATTATTTGAAATATTCTGGTTTAGAACATTTCTGTAGATTTGTACTTGTTTGGTTTCTCTCAAACTTACGTTTTCATCTGTTGTTGTTTCGTAAGTTCTGTGGACTTATGATCACTTTTCGCTTACCACTTGCCTCAATTTGCACGTTTTGTTTTAGCTGTAACCACATGTGTCATACTGTTGGAATTGTAGTTTTCCTGTTTCCAACATATAGTTATTCTGCTGTAGAGACTTCAAGTAGTAGACTCATCGGTGTCTCTCGTACTATATATAATGGACCTTCTCATAAGATCCTAAGTTCTACTGGGGCTATTCAATTTCAAAATCTATAATAGTCTATATAAGTATTCATTATTTGTCATAATGATGATGAATGAAATGATAACAACATTTTTTTAAAAAAAATTTCCATATATTTTGCATTGTTTTTTTTTACTATTTCCCATTTCAAAACATATTTTTGTTTCATTTTGCATTTGTTTTTTTGTTTTTTATACATATTTTTTTCTGTTTTTTTTTTCACATAAAAAAACATTTTGATGATGATGATAATGATATAAATTATAGTTTTAAGTTAATGTCTTGAACCTAGACTCTTTGTTGGATACTTGTGAGATGTAGATCACACTTGTCCATTCAACATTGGCTTGCAAATAGTCTGGTGGTCTATGGACTTATATGGTGCTCATCTTGTGCTCAAGTGGCGTAGGTCTTCTATCTGCAGCTGCATTCTTATTCTCCATACAACTTCAAATACTCTAATACTGTCTGTGAATAATAACACAATGGGATGTTCGTATCTATGTTCATATGAATACGTAACAAGTATTAATATAAGACATAGTAGTAACTAATTTTAAGCTGTTTCCAGTGACATGCAACTGTCCTGATTAGCAATTCAGAGTGCTGTTGATTCTTCAAGCACTCTTGCTATGAAGTGATTTATAGGTGACATGATGTACACTTGCCATATTTTTATTTGCTATTTACATCAAAAGTTTACATGTTTGAATTGCACCTGACAAATATTCAAATCACCATGATGTAGCAGTATTACTTTAACTCCATTTGACATATGATCATGATATACTATCATGATGGCCTCATCTGGACTGTATGTCCTCTAAAATTTTAGCTCTTCTACATGAGAGCTGTAGTTAAGGTTATTATTCTTGCACATGATGTTTCTTTTGTAATATATTCATTCAAACAAGACTATCATTAACTAAACAATCATTCAGTTAAAAAACATTCTACCTATTTTAAAATATCTATGCTAAACTATGTCTGTAAATTATATACATATCACAAAGCAAGAGCGTTTCATTTTGAATTAAGAGATGTTATCTATAATTTTTATGATAGTATTTCTCGTCCAAAGATATGTAAACCAATCGTTCCCATTGATTTTAATCATAACATGTGGGTTTACTGAGCCTATTAGCTGCACATCTAGTAATCTTAATTTTAGTTTGATCATCCAAATATGGTGCTACCAATTGTTTAATTCTTGATGTACTTTCATTAAATGATGGACTGATTGATTTGTAATGTTTTATGAGAAAGGCTACCTTGGTTTTATCCTTCTCAGTTAAATTTGGTCTGAATGATAGTGCGTTCCATGTGGTAACTTCTTGAGTGGATGGTGTTGGTATGATTGTTGGCTGTTCATGTATCAGTGGTTTCTCTATCTCTTTATCAGTAACCTGTTCTATGAGGTGAGTTTCTGACTTCTCGTCACCTTGTTGACAGTTTCTCAAGTGTGTTTTTCCCAGCTGATTGTTGTATTTCTCTGTATATCTGGGATGTTGTCTATCTGGTTATTCTGCACTATGACTACTTTATCTTCTTCTTTATTTTTCTTATGCATTGTTCTTTTTAGGGCATTGGCTAGATTGTGTTTTAATTGCCATGCTTGGATTTCTTCTTTTGTACAATCTTTCACTTGTGGTATGTTGCCAATTATTAACATAGCGTAGGGTTTTGGTAACAATGCTGCTTGCACTTTTTCAGTATAGTATGGGCTGTCGATTTCGATCAATGCTATGTCATATCTCTCGAGGGTTCTGCCGAATGTTCGACAAGTTACCTTTTCCCCTGTGTAGTCCTTTCTAACAAACATTTGGTGAACTCCTATTATCGACGTTCCGGTGTCTCTTATGGATGTGGTGGGTGTGCCGTTGACCAATGCTGTTTGGACCATTAAAGTTCCATTTAGTATATTTGTTCTATTCACCTCTTGTGTCGCCACGTTATGGTTGCCGGTGAGGTTATCCTTTTCCTGGTCATCTTTGCAGCTTTTGTTTTGTGTGTTCTGGTTTGTTAGTATGGATACTATGTTTATCTTTTGGTCAGGTTTTTCATTTCTACTAGGTTTGACATATGTTTTTTAGCTTCTTTAATCATTTGTTTCAGTTTACAATTCCTGACTTCATGTCCAAAACTATGACAAATGTAACATTTTATTTTCTTTTTGCAGGTTGTTTGTGCTACTGGTAATGCCCTTTTATCTTTCTCGAAATTCCACTTGTCTATTTCAAACTGTAGTCGTTTTGTTTCGAGATCTAATTTTTCTCTTGCTACAGCTAGTTCTTTATCTTTTTGTTTTTCTTGTGCTTTTCTGGCCTCTCTGGCTGATTTATATTGTGCTTCTCTGGCCTCTCTGGCTGCGGCCCTGTTTTCTTTTCTTTTTTTTTTGTGCCTGAAATTCTGAGACTTTTTCTGCCCATGTCATAATTTCTGGGTCTTTAAAGCCACGTTTTTCCCCAAGTGCTATAACATCTGCTAATGTAGACTTATTTTTGTTTTTTTCCTGTCTCCTATATATGTGTTATGCAGTCAGGTCTTAGTCAGATATGACTGAGCTACCGTATAACAGTAGACGGTACTACCTGGTTTCTGTTAGCGCCGAACGTTGGGCGGCGCTTACCAAACCCGACACCCCACATTGTGCCAACGGCTTCGGGCGGAAGAGCGCAATTGGGAGGGTACAAGCCTTACCCTGGTGCGAGGAAATGCAAGCTAAAGACAAAATTGTCATGGCAGGGCAGACCAGGCCCTAAGCCTTGGTTGGCGACTGGTCTAGGATCGAAGCTCCGACAGGCGGACAGTTAGAGCATTGCTTTGCTGATCCGGCAGCTTCTGCAGCTTGTCTTGTTCCAGATGTAGGGGTGTTACCTTTCCTCTGGAGTGAACTAGGCAGGCCGAGAGAGGGATCATGTTGCATGGGCAACACATGATCTCTATATTTTAGCCCAGGCTTTGTGCTATGGAGAGGCAATAACTCCATCCCTGGTCTTAACTGGTCTCGGAATCAAAGCGAGAGGCAACTGTTACGGGTTATAAGTCCTTGTCAGTTGGCGTAGACATGGGGCGCCACGCGTTGCCTCTGACGGTGGGAGACACCTATAGGTGTCACTGATCAGCTACCGCCCGCCTCAAGCTGGGCAGCCCCCAGCCAATTGGGTGCTGATCCGCCACAGCCTGCCTGCTTCAATGGGTGCTTGGGGCTAGGACAAAATCTGAATCGCAGGCTGTAAAACCAATGCACCAGGTACAAACAAAAATATAAATAGAAACCTCAAGCTACGGCTTGCAACCTGGAACGTGAGAACCATGTGTCCAGGATTTTCTGACTGACTTGACCAATATTGACGATGTGAGAAAAACGGCTGTGATTGATGCCGAACTCAATCGTCTTAACATTAATATTGCTGGCCTGCAGGAGACTCGCCTCGCTGAGGAAGGGTCACTCAGGGAAAACAACTACACCTTTTTCTGGAAGGGTAAAGGGCAGGCAGAAAAAAGGCAACACGGTGTGGGCTTTGCAGTGAAGAATTCGCTACTGGGAATGATTGAAATTCCAGCAGGAGGAAATGAAAGACTATTATCCCTGCGCTTGGCAACCTCTTGTGGGTTTGCCACCATTATTACTGCATATGCACCGACACTCGATTCCTCTGATGATGTGAAGGATTTGTTCTATGAGGAGTTAGACTCTGTGATCAAGGCAGTTCCAAAATCCGACTACATCTATATGCTCGGTGATTTCAATGCTCGTGTGGGCAAGGACTCGAGTTCATGGCCAGTGTGCCTTGGAAAATACAACATCGGTCGCATGAATGAAAATGGGCAAAGGCTGCTGGAGCATTGCACCAGTAATGACCTATGTATTACAAACTCTTTTTTTAAAACAAAAGAGATGCATAAGGTCACATGGAAACATCCAAGATCCGGCCATTGGCACCAGCTGGACTTCCTCATCACACGGAGACAACATCTGAACCATATATCATTGACTCGTAGTTACCACAGTGCTGACTGTGATACGGATCATGCTTTGGTTGTTGCAAGGGTTAGACTGAGACCAAAGAGAATCTACACAGCTAAACACAAATCTAGCCCCAGGATTAATATTATTAACACTCATGATCCTGAAAAGTGCTTTCAGTTTCAACAGCAACTTGAAGACGCTTTCACTGATACACCAGAAAATTGTACAGTAAATGATAAATGGAATAAACTTAAGGAAACTCTTTGTAAAACTGCCGTAAAGGTTTACGGCACTGTGGATCATAAGAGGCAGGACTGGTTTGCGGCCAACAGCGAGACTCTGCAGCCCTTGATTGATAAGAAGAAGAAAGCTCTCTTAAGAAACAAGGAAAGACCAACGCGTAACACTCTGAGTGAGCTAAGGCAAGCTAGGAAGGATGTGCAAAAGGCTGCCAGGCAGTGTGCAAATGATTATTGGATCAAGTTATGTGAGTCCATTCAAATCGCAAGTGATAAGGGAGACATAAGAAGCATGTATGAAGGAATAAAGAAAGCCTGTGGTCCAGTGATCAAAAGAAGTGCACCATTGAAAACCTTGACTGGAGAAGTCATCACTGATAAGAAACAGCAGATGGACAGATGGGTAGAGCACTATTTGGAGCTTTACTCAAGTGAGACCAAACTAGCGGATAATGCCCTCAACGTCATAGAGGCTCTACCAACTCTTGACCACCTGGACACACTTCCCACCATAACAGAAGTTAAGTGTGCTATAAATGAACTTGCATCTGGCAAGGCTCCAGGTAAGGATGGGATTCCAATAGAGGTTATCAGGAGTGGGCAAGACACACTCACTATACAGATCCACCAGCTAATAGAGCTATGCTGGCGTGAAGGACAAGTCCCAAAGGATTTCAAAGATTCAAGCATCATAACACTGTACAAGAACAAGGGCGATCGGAGCGACTGCAACAACTATAGGGGTATCTCACTTCTGTGTATTGTTGGAAAAGTATTTGCCAGAATTGTTCTGCGCAGACTTCAAGTCCTAGGAGATCAAGTCTACCCCGAATCACAGTGTGGCTTTCGACAGAACCGGTCTACCACTGATATGATATTCTCATTGCCACAAATGCAAGAAAAATGCCGTGAACAGAATCAACCACTGTTTATTGCCTTCATCGACCTCACAAAGGCATTTGATTTGGTCAGTCGTGAGGGTCTGTTCAAGGCACTAAAGAAGATTGGCTGCCCACCAACTCTTCTGTCCATTGTGGAATCGTTCCACACAGGCATGAAGGGTATAATCAAGTTTGATGGTGCAACTTCTGAAGAATTTGAAATCAAGAGTGGAGTTAAGCAAGGTTGTGTACTAGCTCCCACCCTCTTTGGAATATACTTTTCACTTCTACTGAAATATGCATTTCGTGATCAGGATGGTGGTATATACATTCACTCACGCTCAGATGGCGGCCTCTACAATGCTCAGAGATTGAAGGCTAAGACCAAAATTAGGAGGGTACTGATCAGAGAGTTGCTTTTTGCAGATGATGCTGCAGTTACGACCCACTCTGAGGAAGAATTGCAATGTCTACTATCTGCATTCTCCAATGCTTGTTCTGAATTTGGTTTAACAATTAGCAAAAAGAAGACACAGATTATGTCACAAGGTGCACATGGGGTACCATCAATCTTTATTGACGACGCCGAACTAGAGATAGTAGACCATTTTACATATCTAGGATCGGTGGTAAATAGCAAATTATCCCTAGATCAGGAAATCAACATCCGGATTGGTAAGGCAGCAACAACAATGAACAGGTTAAGAAAAAGAGTCTGGGAGAACAGGAAGCTTACTACCAAAACAAAAGTCCTTGTCTATCAAGCCTGTGTCCTTAGTACTCTTCTCTATGGCAGTGAAACCTGGACAACTTACTCACACCAAGAGAACAATTTAAACAGCTTTCATATGCGGTGTCTGCGAAGAATTCTTGGTATTAAATGGCAAGACAAAATCACAAATACTGAAGTATTGGAAAGATCAGGTTGTGTGACAGTTTATTCCATGCTCAGTCTTCGTAGACTTAGATGGATAGGACATCTTAGGAGGATGGATGATGGTAGAATACCAAAGGAAATCTTTTTTGGTGAATTACAGATGGGTAAGAGATCTCAGGGTCGGCCTCTACTACGATACAAAGATGTGTGTAAGCGGGACATGATTGATACAGGCATTGATAATGCACATTGGGAGCAAGTCGCCGCTGAACGTGTTGCATGGAGGGCAAATATCAGAAATGGAATAAAGTCAAAGGAGAAAACTATTGCAGAAAAGTCACACACCAAGCGTTTGAGACGTAAGATGGTGCATGATGGTGGAAATGACCACGTGTTCACATGCACCCACTGTGAACGGACATTTACAGCGCAAATTGGCCTTATCAGTCACACTCGCTACCGCCATAGTTAAAAGTTATTATGCCTTTTTAAAGCACAAACTATCGTCTGTCAAGACGGCAAGGTGCCAATGATATATGTGTTAATACTCTGTAGCTGAAAGCAATGTACAATACTGCAGATACTATCTGTATTAGTGCGACGTATTACAGTATCTGTGTTGATTATGGCAAAGAATCTCAACAATAAGAATATCTCTTAGTCAGTGTCGCTGGTAGTCTTGCTCTGGCGAAGCCGACTGTGATGACCTTGCTGTAATAATGCTGTTCAACTATAATGACATCAATACTGGACAATAATAACATCTATCAGAAGTTTTAGCTAAATGACATAACACCTGTGGACAAAATAATCACAAACAATAGATACATTAATGACGTTAAAGAACAACAAATAATGGACTAGGTTACAAAACAAGACCAAGTTCACGCTAGTAGTCGCAAATTTACTTAATCATCAAGCCAATTGCGAATACTAACTGAACGGGACGTATTTTTGGGTGCTGATGAAATAACCACAAAAGTAGCCCTCCACACTCCCACTAATGATGAGGGTGAGCAAACATATTGAAGACAGGGTGCCTGTTGACTCTGAAATACTAAGCAGGACACATACACAAATCAAGTGAAAACAACTTAACCTGTATAAATTCAGCTCTGGTTTCATTGGTGGCTTGGTCCAGATGCTTGGCTCCACTTTGGAATTGTTCAGAACTTGATAGGGGCACGCTTAGCTGCAATCTGGGTTTATTAGGAATCAGTCCAAGTTGGATCCTCAAAAGTGCTGCTCCAGAAAAGTGATGTGAAATGTTCTTCCCCTACTACTGATGTATGTTGACAAGTGAATCTGAAAATATATTCTTAAATCTGACACTGCGATTAGTTTATTGGAGCACTATAGTGCGTGAAGCACATGAACACGGCTCTAGATTGATGATTTGTGTGGCTGAGTGCCATAATCTTTCTCCTTGAATAAATATCTAGAATGTTGAGTTAAAGTTCTTTGATGTGTTCGTCGCAACTGCACACTGATTTGATACATCACACAATTCACCTAACGTGATGTTTGGCTGAGACGTGAGATTATTTGTTGTAGTTGCTGGTCGCCATCTTATTGACCTTGGACAATGTCGTTCTTTGTCTTCCACTTTTGGTGTTAACTTTCTATTTCTTTCATGAAACGCAGATCACAGCTGTATTATTCGTTTTTTTAACAGTTCACTGTCCAATGTACTGACGAAACATTCTCCCTTGTTTGTATTTGGGTTCAATCAAACGGACGTTGCACTCACGTGCCAAGAGCCGAACTCACTGATCATGTCCGACCTCTTGGCTTGGTCTAGGGGTTAGAAGATTTAGAAAAATATCTATCTAGGCTCATATACACTGTACGAATCTTTCGTGCACACAACACATCAAGATCAATTCGTCCTTAGAGCACACGATCTTTATTATAGCGCAGTTCTCACAGTGGTTGCCATCATACACCGCAAGCTTCCTGCCTTTCAGCGTTCTGTGCATGACCAAAACACTCACTGCCTATCCATACAGAATACATGGTACAACTAATTGTCACTTGAACCTTACTGTTAATGCACAATATCGATTCTACAAGTCACTACTAAATGTTAATAATACTGGTAGTTACTCACTCACATTGCACTGGTGACCAACCAGTCGTTGTCACGGCGTGTGTATCTCTCCGCCATTCTTGTCGACCTGTTCACAAAAACGGGGTCAACTCTGTCACCACCGCTGGTCGGCATTTACTGGGCCATCGTCAGTCGTAGCTTCAGTGTACAGCTTCTGCAATCACAGCCTTCTTTAACAAGAACACTCTTTACTGTCGACTGCTTCTTGAATAACTGCAACCATCGCAAACCGTTGTCCACTTTCTCCAAATCTCCCCGAACCAACCTTCTACTTTTCACGTCTCAGCTCGCTCTGCTGAGCGCACCTTTTCCGGCTTCTGACCTGGCGTAGTCATGTGACCACATAACTCAGCCCCTTCGTGTCCCGGTGTTTCGTTGATTTCTCAACTCGTGTCTTAGTGACATAAATTTACACACTTGCTCTGTTTCCCGTATCCATCTCATGGCAGCACTCACTTGTATTAGCAACTACAAGTACAATCCACACTGGGTAAATAGGTCAGAGATCATTCCCACGACGTAGACGTTTTGGGTATATGGTGCTGGCCCTAATGTTTAAAGATCAACAAGAACCCCAGAGATGATGTAGTCAATATCACGCAGGCCGCCTTCATTTCCCAAACCATTTCCTGGTACCCAACCTGGCGGGGTCGACCTGGTAACTTAGTTCAGTACAAATATATCCCCGCCTCGGAGTAGATCCGAACGCACGACCATCAAAACAGCAGGCAATCATGTTAGCGAGTGACCACGGCTGCCTCGGTCAGTAAATGGGTATTTCATGTGTTTTAACATTTGCTGTTCAATATATAGGATCCACGGAACGGTATTTCAAGTTCCTGTATATGTGCTGTTCTGTCTGTAGGATCGACGGAAAGGTATTCAAGCCTATGTATATTTGCTGCTCTATCTATAGGGTCAACGGAACGCTCCAGAACTCACAGGAGTTTGCTAACGCCTTCAACTGCCCCGTGGGATCTCGGATGAATCCTACAAAGAAATGTGATGTGTGGTAAAGGGCTGGCCATCAATACCTGCTTCAATGAGTATCTCAGTTAGACTTATATAATATATAAACCTAAATACTACTTGTCATCGCATGTAGCATTTACAGCTGTGATTGTCTTAAGATGCGTTTTATAATCTTACTGCTATAACTTGTCGTGCCGGAGATCAGACACTGCCATTCCGCAAGGTCTCTTGTTTTGGGTATATTAGTATTTGTAGCAACAACTGAAATGGGAAATGAAGAGTGCAGTTATGAATAGATAAAGCAAGGAGTGGTATTTGTCCATCAAGAATGATGATGACCATTTATTTCATCCAGTGGGGATGAAAGTTTGGAGCCGTGAGTTCTAAGAAGGCTAAAATGACTTGCGCGATGAAATAGATTAGGGTGAGGAAAGGTAGGAGTTCGCCGACCACACTCTCACATGAGTCCATCTGAGTCAAGTGGTAAGATAATTCAAGACGACTGTTGACGAATATAGGTGTAGTGGATGAACAATGCACTATACGTGCCTTGCCTTGCTCATTACGTTCCTCAAAGCTCTGCAGGCAAACGCCGTCTTGCTCGTTGACTCATCAATGATTTCTTCCACGCAGTCTGCTGAATCCTGTGCTGAATGTGACTTTATCAGCCTTAAGAAGATTTCTCTAATCAACATGTGACTCTGTCAGTCTCAAACTGAATTCTCTAATCAACATGTGACTTTATCAGTCTCGAAGTGACTTCTCTAATCAACATGTTACTGTATCAGCGTCCAATTGTATACTCTAATCAATATGTGACTTTATCAGCCTCAAAATGAATTCTCTCATCAACATGTGATTTTACCAGTCTCAAAATGAAATCTCTAACCAATATGTAACTTTATCAGTCTCTACCTGAAATCTCTAATCAACATGTGACTTTACCAGTCACAAATTGAATTCTCTAATCAACACTTGATGACACTAGGAACTAACACAGCAATGCCTGCAGCCTGTGTTTGTTTTCTCGAGAACTTTATGATTCTAATTTACAGTCAAGGAATATCGTTGTATTCTCTAAGGTGACAGGTTCGAATCCAAGTCGGTAACTATAACTTTCAAATTTTATATTGTCTAGTGCGTCCTCTAGTCTCTACTCCCTTCAACTCCTTCTGTGAGCGCCAAACTATGTGTGTTTATTTATGTAACTATTTTCTAAGACTACACCCCGTACATACAGATTAAATACACAAGTAATGATAATGTAACACTCGCGTTATTAACAGCTAAAAGTATGTCTGTATCAGCCTCTAACTGAATTATGTATGAACCCCCCCCCCCCCCTCCCCACCCCCGATGAAGCAGGAAATAAACATGATACAGTCTGCAGTCGGTGTTTGTATTCTGGTCAGCTTGTGATCTGTTTTCCTCGAGGGTTGTCAGCCAAATTTCGTTTCAGTAGCATCTTTGGTTACATTTTGTGTTTACGATTTGACATGAAATACTACGCCCAAATATGTGGCTGATTGGGAAGCTGGATTATTAATTTGAGGTCATAATTATAATTTTTATTATGAATTTGAACGGGGTAGGGGTAATGGAAAAATGGAATAGAAAACTCGAAAATTCCATAACCAGACGCGACTGTCCAAATGAGTGACAAATACGGTACAATCTTCCAGATAATGGTACAATCTTCAGCGAAGAAGCAATTAGTGATGTGACGTGTGAAACATTAAATGTCCTTGACCTTCGCATCTAGCAGCATCGTATCATGTCAGTGGAGTGTAAATGAAGATGCCAGTTTATATTTCAAAACGGAGTACATGTTTGATTTCTAAACAAACGCTTTCATTGCACAACGATAACCCCCATACTTGCTTTAATACCCTCTTAAAAATTAAACAGAAAGTCCCATTGTACATATTGATGTTGGTGAGTCAAATGTAAGGCGTTCACATATCCTGTGTCTCGACATTTGAGGTGAGGTCAGCAGTTCCCTTTCTCGTTGCCTTTTCTTCACAGACAATTCACGGCAAATTATAAATACTGTTGTTTTTTCCTGAAGACTACGGGGTACAAGGACAATTGCTAGAAAACATCATAGCCATGTGCCACTCTGGCCGAAGTCCCAGAGAACACAAGAAGGTATATTAGATATATTCAGAATCAATACAGGTGTAAGACAGAGATGTTTTGTCTTCCCCCTGTTATTTAATATCTACATAGGCAGAATATCTAAAGAAGCAAGCCTTGTCAAACAAGATTCAGAAAATGTTGAACTCTTTCTTTCAAATGAAACAACAGATTCACCCACAATAAATGGACTTTTATTTGCAGACGATCTGTGCCTGTTTTATAGCGAGAGACTAGACTGAGAAATCATATTAATAAGCTGTGTTCAACATACAGCAGATGACACATTACACATATATGAAACAAGCTAAAGAATTCAAATGCGCTTATATATCAACTGTAACCAATATTAAAACATCCAAACATACCTATGTCCGCAAAAAGGCAGATAATAAATAGCATATTCGCGCTAATCCTACGCTAACAATGTCAAACTTAGACAATATTAAATCAAATTTACGAAAGATCACCACCTGCAAGATGAATGAATCACTGAAAAACGAGAAGTAGGTTGAGAGCTTTACCAAAGCACAACTACAAAAAAAAACAATGGACGTTGCGGCCAAAGCCTTCGTCAGCACAGAACAAACAAACAAAAATAGATTAACAAATACTTATCTAGTGTCCTAGCTTGAAACGGCTATCCATGGGTAGAATGAAACGGATGTTATGTTAAAGGAGTCAACTGACTAAAGGTCAGTACAGCCAGAAACTCGGTGATTGGTTAAGTCAACCGGTGAGGGAACCCGCGCTAGGGGGATCGGGGTGCGCCCAGGAGAGCGAATGGAAAAATATGGATATGTAACTCTTGGGCGATGTAATGGATGCAGTTTGCAATTCCGCCAAGTTCGAAACGCTGCTGTGGGCAATATGGATGCAGGCCAACAAGCGTAAGCTATCAAAAGGTAGCAAAAGTGACGGTAGTTCGGAACGCAATGAGAAACGACCCCATGCAAACCAACCAAGAAGTCACAGAAAGCAGAGATAATGCTGGTGGTGACTACCACGTCCTGCGAAGGACATGCAACTGTCTATGAAGTGGACTATAAGATAGCGGAGATGGGGGGGGGATAAGGGGCGTAGGGGACTTAAATAAAACTGTGTTGGACATTGAGGCCGTGAGGGGAAAGTGAACCCAACTGGAAGATAAGACGTTCGTGAGATGTGCACGATTTTATCGCCGTAACACGTATGTCGGCAACCCCACAGTGGTCGGAACTGTTGAAGTGTAGGGGTACCGGTTTCTTGGCACCACTGTCGATATCACAATTTTCATTAAAATGGATGGTGTGTGGAAGGACATTCTTTTAAATTACTGTGCGCCAGGAGCTGGGCGAAGCCACGCCGGGTCAGATAGATAGACAGACAGACAGACAGACAGATAGTCGGGAACGGGAGCTTATATGACTACTTATATGAATTAAATGAGATGCTCCCCACCAGGGACTGGGTGAAGCCGGGCCGGCTCAGACAGACAGACAGACAGACAGACAGACAGACAGACAGACAGACAGACAGACAGACAGACAGACAGACAGACAGACAGACAGACAGACAGACAGACAGACGGGAACAGGAGCTTATATGACTACGTATATGAATTAAATAAGATGCTCCCCACCAGGTACTGGGTGAAGCCTGGCTGGGCCAGCCAGACAGACAGACAGACAAACAAGCAGACAGACAGACTGATAGATAGATAGATCCCCTCCAGGGCCTGGGCGAAGCCGGGCCGGGTCAGCTAGTCTAAGTATAAAGTTAACTAGAGGAGTACAGTAATGTAACACGTCTACTGAAATATACTGGATAATTGTAAAGTAAGGAAAGGACTCTTTTGCACGCCCCAAGTCACATTGGACATTTGGTGCACCACCCATGTTTTATAGAATAATAAACACTCTATGGGTGATATGGTCAGTATCTCACCGGTCGCTTTTACTTTACAAGTCATTTCCAGGTACCCATTTTAAGCTTGGTTAACCTCAGTCTTGAAAATATTGAATCCATCTAAGTCGAACCCATGACAACGGGACCGGCAAGCGAGCGCCTAGCGACTTCACCATGTGGTCCATATTCTGTCATAGACAATAGTTAAGCATAACGAGGTTTTGAAACAAGCAGACCAATCGATCAGTTTATATCTTTATTTGACTGTATAGAACGGTATCCTATTTAATTGAATAGTGAAAATCACAAGACGATCGAAGAGAAGAAAAAGACCTTTCGAAAACGATGTTCTGTTTTAAATTGTCATTATACATATGATATAGGAGATACCATTTACCAATACTAGCAATACTAACAGTAAAATAACAATACTAATATTTAATATACAGGGTGTATTTTTAATTACTGTGCAGTGTTTGAAAATATTGCCGGTCCAAGTTTTGTATTGATCTATATGTTGTATGAACTTTACAGAGGGTGAATACAAGACATGGACAGACAATATTTTCAAACACAGCAAACACTGCACAGTCATTTAAAATACACCATATAGCAATACTAACAGCATAAAAACAATGCTAATATTTAATATATTTGAATGTTTTGATAAAGTTTCTGGATGTTCCTTTCTTTTGCAAAGATGCTTCCAGCCTCCCTAGCTGAGTAGGCTTGTGTGTTTTAGTAAACTATTTGAAGTTGCTTGTCTTTGAAAAGTTGTATCCAATCTCCTTAGCTGTCAGGAGTGCCTCTGTATTTTGAAGTTTTCTTAACGAATCCATTGTCAATCATTGAATAAGCCATATCAATGACAGACTTGTTGATGTCAGTCGGGTTTATGCCT
The DNA here is from genome assembly GCA_963921405.1 of Cepaea hortensis. Taxonomy (NCBI): domain Eukaryota; kingdom Metazoa; phylum Mollusca; class Gastropoda; order Stylommatophora; family Helicidae; genus Cepaea; species Cepaea hortensis. The sequence continues at coordinate 30,023,358 of OY992891.1, forward strand.
AGAATCTGGGTCATCTGTGATGGAAACAAAGAAGCTGTGAATTATTTTAATGGGTTATAAAAAGTCACTGCTTGGAAGGACAGCAATGGCAAACTACATTCTTCACATTTGCCAGGACAATCATGTTTCGTCATTTAATAGAGATAAAAGGATGTCAATCGCAAAGAGAAAAAGTGTGTTGAAGTGCTACATAGAGCCTATATTTTCGTGTGGGCGTGAAACCTGGACAATAAGAAAACAAGCTGGGGAAAACAATAATAATGTCAGGGAATATGCTGTTTCTGTGGGGAAATGCAAAGAATACCATGGATAGACAGAAAAACCAATGAGTAAGTCCTACAAGACACAAATGAAAACCGTAAACGTATTAGGTAAATTAGACGTTGGCAATTAACATTGTTTGTTCACCACTTTAGAAGAAAAAAACGAGATAATTTGGTGACAACTAGCAAGATTTAAGGGAAAGTACAAGGGGAAGGCAGAGAAGTAAATATCTGGATGGCTTTGGCCACGAGACATGGTCGAAAGAACACATAGCCGATGCACGACTCTAGTGATCGTGTAAGATGGCGAAACATGGCCGTTGACGCTTATCGGCATGGCACATGATGATGATTTTCTTAAATAATCCAGCTTGCTGACGAAGTTGATAGCTAACTGAGCTGGTAATGTCATGAACATGGTCGGCCGCGCCGTCGACGTCTGGGCTTGTCGCTGGTCAAAGTGAGGGAAGGATTGACCACCTTTTCGCCCTTGCTCTCAGACCTATAGAATGGGCTTGCACTATCACGCCACAGCAGACCCCTAGGAGACCCACACATCACAGACCCACACTTCACAGATCCACCATCACAGACCCACACATCACAGATCCACCATCACAGACCCACCATCACAGACCCACACATCCCAGACCCACACTTTACAGACCCACTCATCACAGATCCACACATCATAGACCCACACACCACAGACCCACACATCACAGACCCACACATCACAGACCCACACATTACAGACCCACCATCACAGAACCATACATAACAGACCAACAAACCACAGACCCACATATCACAATCACAGTTCCACAAATAACAGACCCACCAATCACAGACCCACATATCACAGACCCACCAATCACAGACCCACACATAACAGACCCACCAATCACAGATCCACATATCACAGACCCACCAATCACAGACCCACCAATCATAGATCCACATATCACAGACCCACCAATCATAGACCCACACATCACAGACCCACACATCACAGACCCACACATCACAGACCCACACATTACAGACCCACCATCACAGAACCATACATAACAGACCAACAAACCACAGACCCACATATCACAATCACAGTTCCACACATAACAGACCCACCAATCACAGACCCACATATCACAGACCCACCAATCACAGACCCACACATAACAGACCCACCAATCACAGATCCACATATCACAGACCCACCAATCACAGACCCACCAATCACAGATCCACATATCACAGACCCACCAATCATAGACCCACATATCACAGACCCACCAATCACCGACCCACACATCACAGACCCACCAATCACAGACCGACATATCACAGACCCACCAATCACAGACCCACACATCACAGACCGACATATCACAGACCCACCAATCACAGACCGACATATCACAGACCCACCAATCACAGACCCACATATCACAGACCCACTAATCACAGACCCACACATTTCAGATCCACACAAGTCAATAAATCTGTGAACTTATTTTCACAAGTCCGACATACCGGGTTTAAAGTCAGAATCAGACAATCTGGCAGCAGATTGCTTTGCGTTGATTTTCAATATGGTATGCGCGTCGGCAGATAAGAAAGCGATGGTAACCTAAAAATAAAGCTAACTGCATATCCTTTACAGGGCGTTGCAGTCAACACCAGCATTTTGTGCTGTTGTGATCTCTTGGCAAGTTTACGTTCAGTAGTTTGCCAATGCTTTCTGAACGACCGGCACTCATACCATTTCATAAAAAACCTACGCAACGCGGTCAGCTGCCAAATCGCGTACAGCTGTGTTTCGAACTCGGGTATGCGGGATTAGAACCACGTCCTAAACACCTTCGCCACGGATCAGGAGATGGTAAACTACTGAACTTAAAATTGCCAAGAAAGTCACGCATAGCCAGTAAATGCCAGGGTTGATTGCGAGGTTCCTTAAAAAGCACGCAACTAATATTCTTTTTATTTTCATACGCCACTTTCATCAAGTGTCAGAGAGAGGCTTCTTAATATTTATATCAAACCTGTTTCAAACCTGACCTGCATCAAACCTGTTTCAAACCTGACCTGTATCAAACCTGTTATGGCAGATGATCGTGGAATTGTGTTAGTGCACTGGGCTGATATTTGCTCGTGGATTAGCTTTTCCTATTACCAGTGTCCTTCGCCATCAGGCGAACTGCGTAAATGGACTACGCTTGAGTTCAAAGAATAAAAAACGCATTAAAAAAAAAATAATAAATAATGCTGCTTATGTATGTCTGGGAATTCCGTTGTGAAATTCCTGGTGGAATACATGTGTACAACGTATTTTGTGTCTGTGTGAACTATACCTTGAGTGTCGAAATTCTTGATAGTAACTTTCATGAATATTTGGGTAGGTGATGTAGTGTGAAATACACCAAATGGTAACTTGTTCTTTACCTGCCCTTTATCCTCAAACGGAGATTTGGCCATCAACCAGTTCACGCTAAACCCGTTCTTTAAAAACACGTCCAGATACATGTTCCTACTATACGTCTGTTACTTGAGAGGATCATCGTATTTGGTAGGGCTGGATGCACGGAGGATTAGGTGGCCAGTCTTTTCCGCACTTTAGTAAGCGACGAACCCAGACGTCAAGCCACGGTCCGTTCGTGCTCATGACCACTTTATTGGAATCTTACACGCGAAGGCTATGAAAGACGTGTCCAGCACACAACACGGATACAGATAAGTAACTTTTATATTTATAAAAAGTCTTTTTAAGACTTTTTTTTTATAAATATAAATTTTACTTATCTGTATCCATGTTGTGTGCTGGACACGTCTTTCATAGTATCCGCGTGGTTATATTTATATTTTCATGTAGTGTTTTTTTATGATGTCGTGTCGATTTGTTAGTGGTTTTCCTGTGCTGAAGAATACTTTGGCCACAATAGCAATTTTATTACTTATGATCGTCTTCTAGTAAAGCTTACCGTCTACTTATCGTTTTCTTTTCTTTTAATCATTTGTGACATTTATCAATGTCGTTCCCTACCCACTTCCCTAGCCCGCCAAGCTCTTCTGTCTATAGAAGCAGCTCGTACTATATCCTCCCCATGTTACTCATCTATGTGTATACTCCGTGGCTCCGTGCCTAAAGGCTTGCGAGCACGGTTCGTGAGCCGGGTACCAGGCGTTCGAAGCTCAGCTGCGACCGATTTGTGCAGCAGACTGTGTCGCGTTGTGTTATAACGTGCTGGTATGGGAGCCGGTCGTTCGGAAAGCAATGGCAAACTACTGAACGTAACAATTGCCTAGTACATCAACAGCAGCTGGAAAATGTTGGTGGTGACTGCAACGTCCCGTAAGAGATACGCAACAAAATTAAAAATGTATATACTAGTTCTCTTCTCTGTGTGTTGTTGGTCCCATTTTATTTCGATTTCATTGTGTATTCTAGTCAACAGACTTTCTAGCTATTATTATCAGGTTAGGTCAATGAGAGTTCTGGCCAGCGCCAGCATCTGTTCCTCACATTGCTATTCGCTGGAATCTATTTTTCCGTGTAAGTTCCAATCAATCTCAATCTGGTGCTTTCTCCATCATGAAGGTTGGCTGCAATAGATCTCCAGTTCTGTTTGTCTCTAGCCTTGACTGTACATTATATCAGATTGCCGTTCATCTAACTCTTGAAGTTATCTTCCCACTTGTATCGTTGTCTACCTCTTGCTCGCTTGCCTGCAACCTTATCCTCCAGTGTGGTTTTGCTACATTGTTATGTCCTTTAACGTGGCCAAAATATTTCACTTGCCTCGTTTTTTTTTTTTGTTTTTTTTTTCATCAACTTTCGTTTCATTTCCAATTTTTCTAGAACCTGTGGATTTGATTGTTTTAGTTCCCATGAGTTCCACTGACCTATTCTGCTGTTTTTAATTAATCTTTTCCTCACAGGCACCATCTAAAATTGTTTATTTGTAATTGTGTTTGTCGTTCTGTGTGCTTCTGGTCCCTATAGCAAGACTGATTTAACGTAAGAATGAAACACCTTAAATTTTGGTGTAATTTCCTAAAGTTCCCTACACGTAGCAATGTTTCGAAACATTCCCTAGTCCCCTCTTCAGTAGACGCATACAAGGAACACAGTGTTACTCACCCTGGAGTTGTCGAGAAGAAACGGTTTAGCAGAGACCAATCTAGCATTCCGCAGAATTTTGCTAAACAAGGCAACGAAAGCGAAAATACCATCAGGTAACTGCTTGGTGGGGACATCGTAACCTGAAAATAAAGGTTAGAGTAGAGGTCGCTGGGAATGATAATGTTTTTAACTCGGGTTATCAGGTGAGACCTTTGACTCTGGCCGCGCCCTTCGGTTCACGGGTGAGATCTTTCGGAGACTCCTGTGGGTCGCCGGTAGAGACCTCGGAGTTCGTGATTTGTGCGACGCTTTGCGCGATGCGGAAAGAGATTGACCCATATGAGATAAAACCTGGTGCAATGAAGTCTACTCTGTCAACTTTTAGGCGACTTTTCTTAAGCTTTAAGCGTGTTTTTTGTTTTGTTTTGAGACCTTATAAAATGACCTCAACGCATATCGGTTTCTTTCTCCACAATGCGTCTGTGGTTATTTGGAGGTGACATGTTCGATCAGTAACAACAGCTTTCAATTGTTATGTTGTCTAGTTCATCTTCTATTGTCCACTTCTTTCTTCCACTTCTATGAGTGCCAAGCAATACATGTGTGTTTATTTATGTTGGGCAGCCTTGCGGACCCTTTCGTCATCCTTCCCCTTGCGGATCTCCTTAACCACCAGGTCCCTGAGTTCCTTGATCGTCGCCTTGGACCACATCGGATCATTGTTTTGGAAGACGGACCCTTTTCTGTCCGACTGGGTGTGGCCCATGAGCTCCTTCAGCTGGAGTGTTGCCTGGGCTTCTTCGACCGCGCTGACGACTTTCCACTTCCTTCCTGTTCTCAGGGCGGGAACTGAGGCACTAACCGTTATATCTGGAGACTCGTGCAGCATCATCGCTAGTCTGGCTTTTCCAGCTTTGAACTCTTCCACGAGGAACGGGAACGGGAGGACGAGTTTACTCTGCTTACATTACAAAGCGACAGTCGTGAGGCACTCCAAGCCACTTTGTTATATACCTACTTATCTTCCCCTTCATTGTGCTCACTGTGGTCGTGCCAATATCATATATCAGCAGCAGCCACAGAAATTTCGGAATGAACATGAATTGGACGCACCAGATTTTGAATTTGCCTATCAGCCTGGTTTTATCGATGGTATCCAGACCGTTCGTCAGCATTTCTTGCATCTCTACCACAGCGTTCCTGTCCGTCAGGGTTGAGTCGTGCACAAGACAGAGACTCTTTACGGGTTCCTCTACCACCGTAGGAATTGCTTGTCCGGCAACCAGGAACAACCTCTCCGCCTCTTTACCCTTCACGATCGACAGGCTTCTCGATTTCTTAGGTCTGAAGCTCATCCTGCACCAGCGAATCAGATCGTCCAGTCTGAGGAGGATGCTGCGAGCATCACTCTCCTTCGGTGTCAGAATTGTCGTATCGCCCATGAAGTCCTTCAGCGGCGTAGTGTTCTTCTATTCGCTGTCTCAGACCGTGTGCGTAGTCACAACAGCGTCAAGGATGACCTGCATGGCCATGACAAATAATATCGGTACGCCTTATTTGACAACTGGTTTAGGATCAAAGCTCCGACAGGTGGACAGTTAGATCATTGCTTTGCTGATCCGGCAGCTTCTGCAGCTTGTCTTGTTCCAGGCGTATTGGTGTTTCCTTTTCTCTGGAGTAAACTAGACAGGCCGAGAGAGGGATCGTGCTGCCTGGCAACACATGGTCTCTAAATTCAGCCCAGGCTTTGTGTTATGGAGAGGTATAACTCCATTTTACAAACTATCGTCTGTCAAGACGGCAAGGTACCACTCAGTCAATGTCTTTTAAATGTAGTGTTCTTCCCTTCGCTGTCTCAGACCGTGTGCGTAGTCACAACCGCGTCAAGGATGACCTGCATGGCCATGACAAATAATATCGGCGAAATCGTATATCCCATGGCAATACCCACTTGCATTACCCACATTTCCGTGACGTTCTTGGGCACGTGATAAGCATTGAGTGCATGCCACAACAGCTGATGGGGCACTGACCCATACGCGTTGGCCAGATCCAACCATATCACCTGGAGTTCCTCTTTCTTCGACTTCGCTCTCTGGATAGCTTCCCAGATCATTGTTCCGTGTTAAAGACAACCAGGGATCTATGTTACCCCCCCCCCCCTTTTTTTTATTTTGAAACGCTGTCTCTATGTACTTGTTCCCCATTAAGTACTTCGTGATTCGACTGGCCATGATCGAGAATAATGTTTTACCCTCGACGTTCAGGAGAGAGATCGCTTGAGTTTGGCAATGCTCGTTGGGTTTTGCTCTTTGGCAATGTGCATTCCGTTGGCTGTCTTCCACTCCGTGCTGACATGCTTGTGTTTCCACTCGGATCTGGGTATCCGTGTAGTTTCTTAAGGACTTTCGGGCATCTTTTGTAGATTGTGTAAGGCACACCGTTTGGCCCCGGTGCCGACTTACCTCTTGCTTTCTTCACTACCGCAAACACCTCGCTCCACATCGAAGGCCTGGCATTGAACTCCGCCTCTGGTTCTTCCAGACATTTGAGCCCTTCAATCTCTCCGAGTTGGACGTCCCGTTGGGCATTGGAATACGTCGTCACGGGTGGTTCTCCAGCTCTTCTTCGCTGACATTGAGGATACCAGATCGCGGCTGCTCGAACAAGTCCCGTGTAAACTTGTAAGATTCCCGGAAGAATCTCTCACGTTCCTTCCGGGTTTTCCGCCTGTTCCTGTAGAACCTTTCCGCTTGGGATAGGGCATTGTGCCCAGCTTTCAGATGTTGCCACACCTGGTGCAAGCCCTCTTTCTCATGATCTGCCGCTGTTATCCATCCTTTCCGAGCGGCATTCTTCTGCTTCCTTACTTCCTCCAGCAGTTTCTGCCTCCTGGTCTTCTGAAGAGTAGCTGCTTCCTTCTTCTCTCTGCAACCAAACTGAATCAGTAAGTGGAGGTAGACGATCACTCCGAACTTTATCAACTTCTCCTCAAGGGATTTGTGTTTTAGCACTTCTTCTAAAACACGGGACAAAGTGTCATCTACTAGTGCCCACTCTGCCTTCCTGGTGGCATTAGGGAACTTGATCTTCATCCTGAGACTGTCGGAAGGTTGCGCGGGTACATCTCATGTGACCTCGGCTTGAGTCTTCACAGCTACAGAGCTTTGGGGTTCTCTGTGGGGTTCTCCTTGACTGAGGTCTTGTATCTTATCATGTGCCTCCTGTTACCCACTCTCACACTTCTTACGTCCAGAATGTATTCTCATTCCCTGGAAGGCGTCGAAGATTTTACCACACACGCATGGCCAACCCGGTCGGTGGGCTGAAATCATGGTCTGTTGGAAGGATAGGGTCGTCACCGTGTGGTCGCCAATGGATCCTTCATGCCCCCCCCCCCCACTCCCATTTTTTTCGGAGGATCATGAGGGTATGTTTTCTTACTTTGTTTCGACGCGACAAGGAAATTATACAGCATTAGTTGTTGTCAGCCCGGTCTGCTGCCGGCCCCACCGTTTCAACGGTGTGGTATGAAAGTGTACGTCAAGTATTGAGACAATACAACCAGATCGGGGAATCTTTCAGGCGGGCTGTAATGAGAGCAACGTAAAATCATGAAGTATATAGGAGTTTTACCAAACTCAAGGATGCGGCCACAAACCTTCAATAGCAAACAAATACACGAAACCGCAGTATATCAACCACGGAGATGATACTACAATGATTACATTCAGTTATAATAACAGATTGAGAATAATGAGAATTTGTGTTTTTTTTTTAAGTTACAGAACAAAAAACGTATGCTATATCTGCCAATACTGGTGTTGTTGCTGTTGTTGTTGATCATATTGATCTTCTTGTTATGTTTGTTGTTGATCGTGTAATCCTCTGCGTGCTACATCACAGCGGAAACTATGGTGGATTTTTATATTGTTAGCCAGACTAGAGTTTGCCCAGGTTGCCACAACATGATGTGAGAATATGTCCTGGTCATTACAAACGTTCACCCATAACACATTATTCCCTGCACAGCATGTAGACTGTTGAAATGCGAAGGTTCCTCTCAAAACTAGATGCTGACGTTTATCGAATGCTTGATTCATTCAAGGACTGCAAGTTAACATCTATTTATTTAGCTATTAATGTCTTTTAAGAGTCAGGTCTTAGTTAGATATGACAGTAGACGGTACTACCTGTTTTTGTTAGCGCCGAATGTTGGGCGACGCTTACCAAACCTGACACTCCAAATTGTGCCAACGGCTTAGGGCGGAGGAGCGCAATTGAGAGGGTACAAGACTAAATGTCATGACAGGGCAGACCAGACCCTACGCCTTAGTTGGCAACTAGTTTAGGATCGAAGCTCCGACAGGCGGACTGTTAGACCATTGCTTTGCTGATCCGGCAGCGTCTGCAGCTTGTCTTGTTCCAGACGTATTGGTGTTACCTTTCCTCTGGAGTACATTAGACAGGCTGAGAGAGGGATCATGCTGCATGGGCAACACATGGTCTCTAAATTCAGCCCAGGCTTTGTGTTATAGAGAGGTATAACTCCATTTCACAAACTATCGTCTGTCATGACGGCCAGGTGCCAGTCAGTCAATGTCTTTTAAATGCTTGATTCGCCCGTGGATTAGCTGTTGGGATTTATTAGATGCTTACTTCATCCATGGATTAGCTGTTGAAATCTATTAAGTGCTTACTTCAGCCATGGATTAACTGTTGAAATCTATTAAGTGCTTACTTCTGCCATGGACTAGGTATTGTTTTCTCTTAGATGTTTGCTAAGCCCATGGACATTCACATGGAGAGTATCAATTGCGTGATTCATTCATGGACTAGATATTGACGTTTAGCATATGCTTGATTCACCCATGGACCAGCTATTGACGTCTTTAAAATGCATGGTTCACTCATAGAGTAGCTTTTAATATCAATTAGATTTTTCATTCGCTCATGGATTAGTTTATATGCTTCAATTAATTGCTTGATTCATTCGTGGACTCGCTATTGACGTTTAGCAAATGCTTGATTCACGCGGGAACTAACAATTGACTTCTATCAATTTCTTTGTTGCTCAAGAACCAGATTTTGAGAATTACCAAATGATTCTAGTGATTGTTTACACAATGATGTATGCTTTCAAGAAGACGTTGACGAAGAGCTAACTGAACTGACAGATAAACCCATAGACAAGTAAGAATTCAGGCAAGCCCAAAAAGGATGCAAGAATGATGAGACAATTAGACATATTGTTAGCCTACCTTGACTTCTGAACTCTTTGTCCAAAATTACAGCAATTTCCACAACCCATATGCTCCTGGTTATAAGTAGATGTCTGTGTCCTGAATATTTCAAATAGTTGACACATTTAGACACGACACAACCCAACTTCATTCATACATTCAGTAGTATGTCCTTTGCAAAAACGCGCTCCCGTAAAAACCTTCTGGAAAGCCTCTCTATCATTAGCAAGATGTTTCACGTCCGATACACCCATATGGAGACAATCTGCTTCATTCTGCACCCATCTTCGCTTTGGCCCTTCTCTTCCTCTCTTCCCAGGCATATACCCCTCCATTATGCAACCTATTTGCTCCTGGTTATAAGTAGATGCCTGTGTCATGAACATATCAAATGGTTGACACAATTAGACACGACACTCTAGACATTTCAAATAGTTGACACATTTAGACACGACATAACACTTAAGACCATGGTTATGAGTAGATATCTGTGGCCTGGACATTTCATATAGTTGTCACATTTAGACACGACACATAATATTTAGTTCACAGTTTAGCACTCGTCTACTCCATGACAACTGAACTGTTAGGAAAAAAAAATACAGAAAGGCGCTGCAGATCGTCGTTCAGAAATCAATGGCAAACTACTGAACGTAAATATCAATTGGGGATCTCTTTGAGGCCACTAAGACTATGTAAAATTGTCAATTAAAAGTCTATACGTGCTGAATTACAGAATATTTCCTCTTCGTACACTTTTAGTCGTCAACAGAAGTATGTTTAAAGAAGACAACGGTTGACTTGAGTCGAGTTGAGTCAAGATCCGACATCATTGCACTCGGGGTATTCCCATAAACGTTCAGTCCTTATCATCAACAGCTAGCGAAGAGTTTGAATACTAATGGTGCCTGTTGCAATCTGTTTATATTTCCGTCTTCCTTGTTACCACTGAGTGACTACTATCGACCAGATCCTCTGACCACACACCCCTTGTTGCCGCATTCTCTTTAGACTATGATAGTCTATCGGATCTTCTGCATTAATCACATTCTCCAAGAAGGCTTTCACCACATTTGCCTCATCATGCATCAAATCACACCTTAATGAATAGGCACCAGCTAATCTGTCTGCCTGTTAATTTCCAACCACACCAGAGTGTCATGGAGAAGAGATCCACTGAATTCTAACAACATGCGACCTCTGAATCGATACCTGGCATTCTGCGCGAAAGATGCCAGTTTTCACCTTTTCCAGCATGCTTTGTGAATCAGCTACAATCACATATGTATAAAAGTTGTTGTCCAACCAGCAGAAAGCTGCAGTAACCGCCTCCACTTCCATTCTCAGACTTGAGGTTGTGTTGTCACATGCCAAGCTCTCCTTTATCAAACATTTGTTAATTTCTATTGCTATGAATCCCGGGCAATTTTTTTGTCTCTTAACACAGAGCCATCGGTATAGGTAATCACATCACCAGAACGAGAGTTAATAGTTAGTTGCATATCCTTTACAGGACGTCGCATTCAACACCAGCATTTTTTTATGTTGTGATCTCTTGTCAAATTTAGGTTCAGTATTTTGCCATTGCTTTCTGAACGACCGGCACCCATACCATTTCGTAAAAATCCAACACAAGGTGGTCTGCTGCCAAATCTCGCACAGCTGTGAGGACGAGAGTAGTCCTGAATTCATTGCTGAATTTCAGCTTCCGTAGCGCCTGCTGTTCACTCCCCACACTCACGGCCCAATGTGATTATAACCCCATACAAGTCTGAATTTCTATTCGGCAAAATGACCCACTCCTTGCCTCTTCCAATCTTCTCACGTGTGCACACTTCTCTGATGGTATCTTCTGATCAACTTGAGCTTGGTAATCAAGAATCCAAATAAATTAATCCAATCTGCAGATTCGTATGGCGACTAGAAATTCAGATATAACTGAACTACCGTAAGACAGTAGACGGTACTACCTGCTGTCTGTTAGCGCCGACTGTTGTCAGACGTTCACCAAATCCGACATCCCACATTGTGCCAACGACTTCTGGCGGAGGAGTGCAAATTACCCTAGTGCGAGAAAATGCAACCTAAAGACTAATTGCCTTGACAAGGCAGGCCAGGCCCTAATCTTTGATCGGCAACTGGTCTAGGATGGAAGCTCCGACATGCAGACAGTTAGAGAGTATTGCTTTGCTGATCCGGCAGCCTCTGCAGCTTGTCTTGTTCCAGACGTATTTATATTACCTTTCCTCTGGAGTAAACTAGACAGACCGAGAGGGGATCATGCTGCACGGACAGCATATGGTCTCTAAATTCAGTCCAGACATCGTGCTGTGGAGAGGTATAATTCCAGTTTACAAACTTTCGTCTATCAAGACTGCAAGGTGTCAGATATTAAGATTAGATACTGTCAGGGGTAAGCGAAAACAAACCAGAAGAAGAAAAAAACTTGTGAAGGACAGTTATACCGAGCCTTGGGATTGACAAAACAATGCAATACAACTCCAATGATCACATAATCCATCTATGTTACACACACACACACCCACCACACACACACACACACACACACACACACACACACACACACACATACACACACATACACACATTGGGACGCAGAGGTGTTTCCAAGGCACCAGGGCCGGGTTATATACTGGCCAAGACCTATTGACGCGTCCTCGTCGAGCGTCCTGGGCAACAGGTCCCTTCGGGGTCCTGGCTAAAGTCAGTAGGATCTCCGATTCCTCCGAAGTCGGAGAGTGTCTGCCTGTACGGCGAGGAACCACCAGTCTGTACACCAATAAGCCAGACATGGGACAACGGATACTCACGCAAAACTCAGGTCCTGTATGACATCACACTGATGTTGGACAACAGGATGCCTTCATCCGACATACAGGACTTCGCGTTGGAGCTCAAGCCAATGAACACAAGCAAGCATACACACACACACATAATCATCATCATCATCATCTTCCTTATCATCATCATCATCATCAAGTGCCGTGTCAACTAGCGTAGCCGTTCATAGTGCTTCGTATCTTAAGATCTCAAACAGCATGCATCAGTTCGTGTGCTGATTCCCTCATGTGTCATGACACAAGGTTGTCATTAGTTTTCTCTCGTTGTCTTCCTCTATCTCTCTTTCCAAAAATCTTTTTAGGTGTGACCACATGTTCCAGTTTTTGTCTTGACATAGTGTGGCCAAAGAATGTATGTGCTTACCAACAGCCTCAGATAATGTCATAGAGCGAAGATGGGCCAGTGCCACGTCACGGACGTCTACAGTAGGAAAACTGAGCTTCGGACACATCGGCATCTTCCGCTCCAGAAGTTGAGTAATTATCTGAAATATAAATTAATTATATCATTTCTGCTCAACACTCAAGTTGGTTAATGTAATTCTTGCCTTTAAAGTTTTAAGTGTTTCCAATCTTGCGGTGAAAATCATATTCACTTCATTAGGTTCACAAATGAAAGAAACATTACGTCACTACTGACAGGTATGCCTCTAACTACAGGTGATGGGTAATCTCACTTGAACATATCCGGGGGTTAAAATAACATGAGAAATTCCTTCGCTGGTATCCATCGGTACTCGTGAAAGTAAAAGAAGTGGGCATTAGTGTTGATACACTAGACCCTATAAAGCTTGAAAGCAATTGCAAGTTGAATTTACAACCTAGATCATCCAATGACTACAGCGACACGCTGAAGGAAGAGGTGTACTTCATTTAATTAATGTGACCAACATAATTCAGTTGTCGAGACTTGATGCTGTTTACGGGTTATTTGATTCGATGTTGAGATCTTTTAGAATGTCTCTATTATTGTTTTTGTTTTTGATCTATGATATTCTAAGAAACACATGTAGCATTCAGCTTTAAAAGCCTGATTTGTTTTCTTTAGTAATTGTGAAATGGTCCGGCCCACGATTTACATCTATACTTTGCCACAGGAATTGTACTGAAAGAGGAAAGACAGCTAGATGGACAAATAGATGTGGGAGAAGAACATCGAGACACAGAGATTAGCCGTCCCCTGAGGCTGAACAAAGTGGATACAATAAGAGATAACATGGAAATAGTATTCAACCTTAAGGACCGTCTGGCCGAGTGGTTAGAATGCCGCGTCTCAGTTCTGGAAACTCGAATTCGAATCCTTGGATAAGGTGATAGATTTCTTCTGTCGGGGGCAAACAGAAAACCATAACCTACACAGTTAGCAGTGACTTCACTGGCCAGGCGGCCTTATTTTCTCAGGCTCAATGCTCACCTGCCCAAAGTACTATGGGCAGCAATGACAGTTTTGACAATTCAGTACCCAACCTTCACTAAAGGTCTCCGTAAGTCCTACGTGTGTTTAAATCCCAGTTCGGCTATATACGGGCTATATTCCAGGGTAAATCACTAATATAATATAATGATATTAATAACATACAGTCCCTGACAAATCACTAACATAATTGTCATTAGCTACGTACAGTCCATGACAAATCACTGATATAAATGACATTAGTAACGTACAGTCCATGACAAATCACTAACATAAATGACATTAATAACGCACAGTCAATGACAGATCATTAACAGAAAAGACATTAGTAATGCGCAGTCCAAGACAAATTATTAACATAAAGGACATTAATAACGCACAGTCTATGACAAATCACTAACATAAATGACATTAGTGACGCACTGTCTATGACACATCACTAACATAAATGACACTAGTAACGTACAGTTCATGACAAATCACTAACATAAATGACATTAGTAACATGCACTTCATGATAAATCACAAACATAAATGACACTAGTAACGTAAAGTCCATTACAAATCACTAACACAAATGACATTAGTAAAGTACAATCCATTACAAATCACAAACATAAATGATATTAGTAACGTACAATCCATGACAAATCACTAACAAAAATAACATTAGTAATGCACAGTCAATGTGAAATCACTGGCATAAATGACATTAGCAACGTACAATCCATGTAAATCACTAACATAGTGACACTAGTAATATACAGTCAATGTCAAATCACTGGCATAAATAACATTAGTAACCCACAGTCCATGAGGAATCACTGGCATAAATGGCATTTGTAATGTACAGCCCATAAAAATCACTGATATAAATGGCATTAGTAACCCACAGTCCATGAGAAATCACTGGCATAAATGACATTAGTAACGTACATTCCATGATAAATCACTAACATATATGACATTAGTAACGTACATTCCATGATAAATCACTGACATAAATGACATTAGTAACGTATATTCCATGATAAATCACTAACGCACATGACATTAGTAACGTATATTCCATGCCACATCACTAACATAAATGACATTAGTAACGTACATTCCATGCCACATCACTAACATAAATGACATTAGTAACGTACATTCCATGATAAATCACTGACATAAATGACAATAGTAACGTACAGCTAATGACAAATCACTAACATATATGCCATTAGTAACGTACATTCCATGATAAATCACTAACACACATGACATTAGTAACGTACAATCCTTGAAAAATCACCGACATAAATGACATTAGAAACATACAGTCTATGACAAATCACTAACATACATCACTTTGGTAACGCAGTCCTTGACAAAACACTAACACAAATGACGTTAGTAACGTACTGTCCATGACAAATCGCTAACACAAATAACATTAATAACGTACAGCCAACGACAAACCATTGATATAAATGACATTAGTAACCCACAGCCCATGACAAATCACTGGTACAAATGACATTTTTAACGTACACTAATAGCAGGCCACCTACATAAGTACTTGTGCCAGGGCTACCGTGCAGGGTTGGTCCAACGATGAACCCTGGGTTGACCACTGCAAACTCAAACCTTTGGTCTTCTGTAGACAGGAAAAGAAAGGAACGTAAAAAATACAATGGTTTTTGTAGACAGTGAAAGACAGGAAGAAAATTACATAATGAACAATAAGAACAAGCGGGTATTTTTCATATATGGGATTTATGATGTAAATTTAATCGTATGGTTAATGATAATTTACTTAATGTATTTACATTTAAAATGAGCATACACACATACACATTAACAACACACACACACACACACACACATATATATATATATATATATATATATATATATATATATATATATATATATATATATATATATATAGAGAGAGAGAGAGAGAGAGAGAGAGAGAGAGAGAGAGACGAGGGGGCTTCAAATAAAAACCTTTGAAGTGTGATAAAAATTACAATATTCACGACAGTGTCTTGTAACATGTCAATATTGTTGTTACGATGTTGAGGATGTCACGAGTGTTAAGCAAGTGATATCACGGTGTAAATGAACACGGTGATGTCATGAGGAAAGTGTAAAGTTGACCACACCACTTTTGATATAAATAGGAGCAGCTTTCTGATGTCCTTTTACTTTTTATTAGTGAAGGAATGAAAATGTATATGACATTAAAATACAAACTGACTTGGCATGGCATGACAAAATTTATTGAAACACTTGTAGACCAACCTGGCAAGCCTTTAACATAATCCCAGGCTGCTCTCTCGGCCAGGATTTTACTCTTAGAGTAGGCGTTGTTTCCGGGTTCATTGGGGTCAGCCCAGTCGTTCTCCGTGTATGGGGTTATGTTGCCCCCGCGAGCTGTAACAGAGAGGGCAATCACAGAGTTAGTTGTCAATTCAAAACAATGTTTTCCCGTAGTGAATTTGACTAACGAAAACAAAAACAATAGATTGCACGATTTATTGCCTGGCATATTCCTCTGCATCTCGTCAGGTACAGAAATCACACAACAAACTAAAGTGATTAGATAAATCCTTCAAGCTGAAATATACAGATATTTGCACAGTAATCTAAATTGTCTACTATCGGTAATTTCAAACTGACTATCATGTCGTTCTGTTTGCACAAGACTGTCACCGATTAGTGGCGTTGGCTTTAGCAACCATTAACGAACGACCATTTTGTGTGTTAAACAACATACGAAAAGCATTGTTCCTCAGTGTTTGGACATTTCTAGCTTGGAATAAAAACGTCGTCTTATAGCCCGTTCCGTTTGGAGTTAGTGATCATGTATGTCCCCAGCCTTCTGTCTCGGGATCTGCCAATCATTTCTGATACTGATAGTCCCAATGCCTTGATGCGAAATTGTCTAGCATCTTCTCTCCCTCTCTCTCTCTCCATCTGTCTCCTCTGTGTGTGGTCTCTCTCTCTCTCTCTCTCTCTCTCTCTCTCTCTCTCTCTCTCTCTCTCTCTCTCTCTCTCTCTCTTTCTATGTGTGTGTATTTATGTATATGTGTGTGTATGTATGTGTTTATTTCATCCTCTCCGCCTCTCGCTCTCCCTCGCTTTCTCTCTGTGTGTATGAGTGTTTCTCTCTCTCTCTCTCTTTCTCTCTCTCTCTAATTTTCTGTCGGTGTGTGTTTCTCACTATTCTCTCTCTCTCTCTCTCTCTCTCTCTCTCTCTCTCTCTCTCTCTCTCTCTCCCACTCTCTCTCTCTCTCTCTCTCTCTCTCTCTCTCTCTCTCTCTCTCTCTCTCTATCCTGTCCTTACTCCCATCAAATGTTCCTGTTCACCAGACGTAATTCTGTAAAGTTTTTCCATGCACTCGGGCGAACAGCATGTGATAGTCCTAACACTTCACAAATGGGGGCTGAGTGGTATCGAGGTATGGTGTCCGCCTCGAGTGCTGGAGGTCCCGGGTTCTGGCCCCGGTGGGGACCGGGATTTATTTAAAAAATCCACATGGACTTCCAGTAATAAAATTTTCCCTGGTCTCTGGGTAGTGAGATCGGAAGCCCGTGTGTATTGTTGCGTACGTAAAAAATCCCTTGGCAGTTGGAAATTGAAAAAGAGTAGCCTAACGGCGCTGCTCGGGCACAATTTCCGAGGTAAAAATCTACCCAACGTATTTCAGGATCCTCGCCGATGCAACGGAGTTCGTGCATTGAGCTGAGTTTATCCAGACTCAGGTTTGAGTTAGGAGGAAAACGGAGCACTTATGGGTTAAACCGTGTGCCGTGATGTTGATCCAACGACTAAACGACTAACACTTCACAAATTCACGGCAGATTTTATCTGTCTGTCTGTCTGTCTGTCTGTCTGTCTGTCT
>OY992891.1:30041360-30133860 GCA_963921405.1 Cepaea hortensis
TCGCCATTGCACCGGATTTGATTCCATGCGGCACTGTTTATTTATGCAGAGTAGTATGCCGAACTTATTGCAAAGAGCACGAAGTCAGTAGTTCCAGCGAAATCTGCCAGAAGGGTGCGAGAATATTGCACTTGTGAATCGAATGAGTCCGGTAACAAAACCACGAGCTTTGGAGCGCTAATCAGGCGGCTTAAGACATTTCGCCACGTGACCCCAGCATATTGCTTTACAGTCGGTGAAGGTGGAGGGTGATTTTCGAACAGTTAACCACACATAGCAAAACACAATAGTAACCACATACAGTTAACCTGTCTGATTGTGGTAACAAATACTACTATCATACAAATGACATCTTTAAGTCTACATTTACGTGCTCATCCAAAGTAGAACTGAAGCATCATAATACTGACGGCATGTGCTAGCTTTAGACAGATAAGCTGGTGAGTTTGTGCATGTTAATGCTACATAAATTGCATGAGACTATATTAAATTTTCGGATTAGAGCAGAAATCTCAATTGGGGACCATTTGACGCCACTAAGACAGTTTATAAATATTAGAATCACAAGTCTCTACTTCTTTCTTCTACTTCTGTGAGCGACAAACAATAAATGTGTATTTATTTATGGACAGATTAGAGCGGTACGCCAAAATTATATCACACCCAGTCAAGCATGTGACTTTCAAGACGAATACATTAGTATTTCCCCCGGAGGTATTTCCTTTGTTCATATCAACATTTGTATTCACAGCCGTCATTCTAAGTGTGGGTATTGGGTATTTTGTTTATTGCAGGATGGTGTCATTTCCTCGGTATTTAGAAATGGCGGGTAAAGGCATACCAGGTAGTTGTCTGTCCTTTACATGACGTCGCATTCAACCCAATGCTTGGTTGCTTGCTTGTGATACACTTGGCAAGTTTACATTCAATAGTTTTCTATTGCTTTCTGAACGACCGACATTCGTACCATTTATTAACAATGCAACACCAGGCGGTCTCCTTCCTTATTCGCTTGCAGCTGACCTGGAACGGTATGCAGGATTTAGAATAGCGATCGCTACCCCGTTAAGGTATAGGTGAGGGTATTGTCATAGCAGACACTTACTTGCGTTGGGTTGTGAGGCGTTAGGTCTTCATATATTCTAGTTCACAGCATATGAGGTGGGATGACCAGTGCCTTTCCTTGTATTATTTACTTCTCAGAACTTATGGGGGGGGGGGAGGGGGTTGAGTGGTCTCAAGGTATGGTGTCCGCCTCGAGTACTGGAGGTCCCGGGTTCAAGCTCCAGTGAGGGCCGAGAATTTTTCACATGGACTTCTTGTAACAAAATATCCCCTGGCATCTGGGTAGTGAGATCGAACGCCCATGTGTATTGTTACGCATGTAAAAAAAACATCCCTTGGCAGTTGGAACTCGAAAAAGAGTAACCTAACGGCGCTGCCCGGGCAACATTTTGAGTTAAAAATCTACCCAAAGTATATCATGATCATAGCCGGTGCTACGGAGTTCGTGCAATGGGCTGAGATTCTCAGAACTCAGGCTTGAGTTAGAAGTATAACGGAGCACTAATGGGTTCCACCCGTGTGCCGTGATGTTGATCCTCGACTAAACTAAACTAAACTAAACTAAGCTAAACTAAACTTCTCAGACAATTCTAGAAAATCACTCAGTCCTCATCTTCAACAGCCAGCGAAGAGTTCCAATACTAATGGTGCCGTTATAATCTGATCATTTGTCCGTCTTGCTTTACCCCTGAGTGACAACTGTCTACCAGATCCTCTGACCATCCCTTGCTGCTGGATTCGCTCTAGACCATGATAGTCTATCTGTTCTACTGCATTATTCACATGCTTCCAGAGGGGCCTTCACCACATCTGCCTTATCATGCATCACATCACCCCTCAATGACGCTGCACCAGCCTTGCCATCACCACAATACTATATGTGTAGAAACAAACCCCGTATCCCCACTAGCCAAACCATCAACAAACTACTATTTGTGTCGAAATAAACCCTGTATCTCTGCTAGCCATACCATAAAAATTACTATTTGTGTGGAAATAAACCCTGTATCTCTGCTAGCCATACCATAAAAATTACTATTTGTGTGGAAATAAAGCCTGTATCTCCGCTAGCCATACCATAAAAATTACTATTTGTGTGGAAATAAACCCTGTATCTCCGCTAGCCATACCATCAACAAACTACTATCTGCGTATAAACAAACCCTGTATCTTCGCTAGTCATGCCATCAACAAACTACTATCTGCGTATAAACAAACCCTGTATCTCCCCTAGTCATACCATCAACAAACTAAAATCTTTGTAGAAATAGACCCTGTATCTCCGCTAGCCTTACCATAAACACACTACTATCTGTGTAGAAACAAACCATGCATCTCCGCTAATCATATTATCAAGAAACTACACCTTTTATACAGGCGAACCCCTTATTTCCTCTAGCCATGCCATCAACAAACTACTATCTATGTAGAAACAAACAATGTATCTCCGCTATCAATACCATCTACAAACTACACCTTTTATACATGCAAACCATGTATCTCCGTTAGCCACACCATCAATAAACTTCTACTATATGTGAAGAAGCGAACCCTGCATTCCCACTACAACAGCACGCTTAGTGTATTCTCACACCAGTCTCAGTTTTGAATACAGTAATGTCAAACGTGCAGAAGAATCAGATAATTTATGTTGCAGTTAGGCCAACCCTGTGTGTATTGTTGACGCTTTCTTATCAATATAAACACAGTGTTTGTGGACTGTGCCGTGTATCTGACTTTTACAAGCGTTCTATCTGCCACGAAATGCTCGTCAAGATTCGGGATGTCAGTATCTGACTTTACAGAATGTTCTAGTTACTCGGGAAGGTCAGGGACGCCAGTAGCATTGAGTTTTTTTTTTCTTTTTTCCGCGCCTGTGTTATCAAGGCCCATAAGTCAAGCAATGACTAGCTACTCTGTAATCTACAATGTATGCCGGAAGAATTACTTTGCGGAAGCGCCAGCTTACCTCACCTTGTATTGTTCCAGATGTATTGGTGTTACTTTTCCTTTGGAGTAGACTAGGCAGGTCGAGATGGGGGTCATGCTGCAAGGTCAACACGTGGTCTCTGGAGTAAACTAGGCAGGTCGAGATGGGGGTCATGCTGCAAGGGCAACACATGGTCACTGTAGTAAACTAGGCAGGCCGAGATGGGGATCATGCTGCAAGGTCAACACGTGGTCTCTGGAGTAAACTAGGCAGACCGAGATGGGGGTCATGCTGCAAGGTCAACACGTGGTCTCTGGAGTAAACTAGGCAGACCGAGATGGGGGATTATGCTGCAAGGTCAACACATGGTCTCTGGAGTAAACTAGGCAGACCGAGATGGGGGATTATGCTGCAAGGTCAACATATGGTCTCTGGAGTAAACTAGGCAGGCCGAGATGGGGGTCATGCTGCAAGGTCAACACGTGGTCTCTGGAGTAAACTAGGCAGACCGAGATGGGGGTCATGCTGCAAGGTCAACACGTGGTCTCTGGAGTAAACTAGGCAGACCGAGATGGGGGTCATGCTGCAAGGTCAACACGTGGTCTCTGGAGTAAACTAGGCAGACCGAGATGGGGGATTATGCTGCAAGGTCAACACATGGTCTCTGGAGTAAACTAGGCAGGCCGAGATGGGGGTCATGCTGCAAGGTCAACACGTGGTCTCTGGGGTAAACTAGGCAGACCGAGATGGGGGTCATGCTGCAAGGTCAACACGTGGTCTCTGGAGTAAACTAGGCAGACCGAGATGGGGATCATGCTGCAAGGGCAACACATGGTCACTGTAGTAAACTAGGCAGGTCGAGATGGGGGATTATGCTGCATGGGCAACAAATGGTCTCTGGAGTAAACTAGGCAGACCGAGATGGGGGATTATGCTGCAAGGTCAACACATGGTCTCTGGAGTAAACTAGGCAGGCCGAGATGGGGATCATGCTGCAAGGGCAACACATGGTCACTGTAGTAAACTAGGCAGGTCGAGATGGGGGATTATGCTGCATGGGCAACAAATGGTCTCTGGAGTAAACTAGGCAGACCGAGATGGGGATCATGCTGCAAGGTCAACACGTGGTCTCTGGAGTAAACTAGGCAGTCCGAGATGGGGATCATGCTGCAAGGGCACCATGTGGTTTCTTTAGTAAACTAGGCAGGCCGTGATGGGGGATCATGCTGCATGGGCAACAAATGGTCTCTGGAGTAAACTAGGCAGGCCGAGATGGGGATCATGCTGCAAGGTCAACACGTGGTCTCTGGAGTAAACTAGGCAGACCGAGATGGGGATCATGCTGCAAGGTCAACACGTGGTCTCTGGAGTAAACTAGGCAGACCGAGATGGGGATCATGCTGCAAGGGCAACACATGGTCACTGTAGTAAACTAGGCAGGTCGAGATGGGGGATTATGCTGCATGGGCAACAAATGGTCTCTGGAGTAAACTAGGCAGACCGAGATGGGGATCATGCTGCAATGGCGACACATGGTCTCTGGAGTAAACTAGGCAGACCGAGATGGGGATCATGCTGCAAGGGCACCATATGGTTTCGTTAGTAAACTAGGCAGGCCGTGATGGGGGATCATGCTGCATGGGCAACAAATAGGCTCTGGAGTAAACTAGGCAGGCCGAGATGGGGGTCATGCTGCAAGGTCAACACGTGGTCTCTGGAGTAAACTAGGCAGACCGAGATGGGGGATTATGCTGCAAGGTCAACACATGGTCTCTGGAGTAAACTAGGCAGACCGAGATGGGGGATTATGCTGCAAGGTCAACACATGGTCTCTGGAGTAAACTAGGCAGGCCGAGATGGGGGTCATGCTGCAAGGTCAACACGTGGTCTCTGGAGTAAACTAGGCAGACCGAGATGGGGGTCATGCTGCAAGGTCAACACGTGGTCTCTGGAGTAAACTAGGCAGACCGAGATGGGGGTCATGCTGCAAGGTCAACACGTGGTCTCTGGAGTAAACTAGGCAGACCGAGATGGGGGATTATGCTGCAAGGTCAACACATGGTCTCTGGAGTAAACTAGGCAGGCCGAGATGGGGGTCATGCTGCAAGGTCAACACGTGGTCTCTGGAGTAAACTAGGCAGACCGAGATGGGGGTCATGCTGCAAGGTCAACACGTGGTCTCTGGAGTAAACTAGGCAGACCGAGATGGGGATCATGCTGCAAGGGCAACACATGGTCACTGTAGTAAACTAGGCAGGTCGAGATGGGGGATTATGCTGCATGGGCAACAAATGGTCTCTGGAGTAAACTAGGCAGACCGAGATGGGGGATTATGCTGCAAGGTCAACACATGGTCTCTGGGGTAAACTAGGCAGGCCGAGATGGGGATCATGCTGCAAGGGCAACACATGGTCACTGTAGTAAACTAGGCAGGTCGAGATGGGGGATTATGCTGCATGGGCAACAAATGGTCTCTGGAGTAAACTAGGCAGACCGAGATGGGGATCATGCTGCAAGGTCAACACGTGGTCTCTGGAGTAAACTAGGCAGACCGAGATGGGGATCATGCTGCAAGGGCACCATGTGGTTTCTTTAGTAAACTAGGCAGGCCGTGATGGGGGATCATGCTGCATGGGCAATAAATGGTCTCTGGAGTAAACTAGGCAGGCCGAGATGGGGATCGTGCTGCAAGGTCAACACGTGGTCTCTGGAGTAAACTAGGCAGACCGAGATGGGGATCATGCTGCAAGGTCAACATGTAGTCTCTGGAGTAAACTAGGCAGACCGAGATGGGGATCATGCTGCAAGGGCAACACATGGTCACTGTAGTAAACTAGGCAGGTCGAGATGGGGGATTATGCTGCATGGGCAACAAATGGTCTCTGGAGTAAACTAGGCAGACCGAGATGGGGATCATGCTGCAAGGGCGACACATGGTCTCTGGAGTAAATGTAACAGTGTGTACAGAGATTAACAAGCCCGAGGTTAAGTTAAAATAGTTTATTGCTTCATGATGACAACTTGCTTCTTTACCTCTCAAGGGTGTGATGTTAACTGCCCTTGCCAACCCAATACGTCACGATTGAGCATCTCTCCCCGCTTTCAGTCTCAATGCTCAATCGTGCTGTATCTGTTTCCCACTAGATCCTAATAATACCCCAGTACTCCATTACTGTTACACCTCCCCATGTTTATTAAAGAATTTTCCTTATAAAGGAAAAATCTTTACTCCTAATCCCCTTACTCTATTCCCTCTTTTGCCTCTAATCTTCCCTAAATCAGCTCCCCTTAAGTAAATACTCTATTTCTTTAACTCTTCCCCTGCTATATATATATATATCAACCCACTTCTTCTTCGTTTCTGGCTCTTCAAACAACCATAACATATTTACATATCTTTAATAACAATTCAATATCAACTTTATAAAATACATTATAACACAACTTCTTAATTATTACTTTTCTACTTCATAAGCATTCCGCTTACTATTTCAAACGCTGATACCATTCTCCCCTTTCGACTAACTTGAAATCACTTTCACACGATAGAAAGATAAAGAATCGGTGGCCACCGGTATTAAAAAGAAGCAGTAGAACTCTTCCACACAAAGACCACACTCAGCTAAAAAATCACACACCCCCTTTACCAAACCATACTCCTTTACCCTCCTATGTCATTTGAGACTTTATGTAATAAAGTCTAAAACCACACTCACCTAAATCACACACCCCCTTTACCAAACCATTATGGTAAACGTTTACGCTGCTATCTACAGCATCAAAAACATTATTCACATCCAATATATATTACAGACACTACTACTTTTATGTCTCTGAACCTTACTTCAACCTCTCATTGTAATGTCAACCACAAAACACGTCCCGAGGACACAATTAAAAATCAAGACCTGTTCCAATACAGATCACTTCACATAATATACCTCTCTTGCCCCCTTACTGTCCATTTATTATGGGCACAATTACTCAAATCTCCCTTCATGCCGTTATCTACAGCAACTTAGTAACTTCGAAATCTCCCCTTAAATGTCTATTTATTATAGACACCAGTAACTTCGGAATGTTAACCACAACATCGTAATCTGACCATTATATACCCTACTCCAGCAACCCACTTATTATTCTATCTCTGAAGCTTAATACACCCAAAGGGATAAACATTTACATCCTGCCCAGGCCATGTAAGCCAATGCCTCTCTAACATCTTCCACCTCTCAATTCATAATTCGTGCCGTAACCCACAGCAGCAAAAAATAACCACTCATGTCTGTGACTGCTTGCAGTCAACTTTATCTCAGTCCCTTTCTTACGGACCTACAAACACCCCAAGTCACTATGTCTCCCCTATGTTCATTTCTCATCAACACACTTACACCCCTTTATTATTGTACTGTTATCCACAGTGTCTAGTTAAACATGGATCCAATTCATGTTTACTCTCTGGGGTAATTTTCTTATTCTTCTATAACCCAGCATTCTCGTGTATATCATGACTCTTCTGACCTCTTGTACCCCATGTTTAAAACTTTCTCCTCATTTACCCCACTGCTATATTAATCTTTTCTTCCCCCATATGGCTTCTAATCCATATATTTCCAGTCAATGCTGACTTTAGTGTAACTCTAAACTTCCCCATAACCATCCATACATTTCCACTACTTCATAACCATATTAACTATTAACCTCTCTACGCTGATTATCACAGCAATAAAATACCCATGAACTTATTCTACACAAAGAGAATGTGTTTCTTTATTAGCTCTCAGTAGTTTTATTAACTCTTTCCTGAACGAAGGATCCCAAATAAATGTCTCTCTTCTAGTCCCCAGTAGTTTATTACTATTTTCTAAACGATGGATCCCAAATAAATGTCTCTCTTCTAGTCCCCAGTAGTTTATTACTATTTTCTAAACGAAGGATCCCAAATAAATGTCTCTCTTCTAGTCCCCAGTAGTTTATTACTATTTTCTGAACGAAGGACTAAAATAAAGCCCATGTATTGTCTTTATTCTAGACAAAAACATAACTTAACTAACTACTATTTAACATACAAAACAGCGAAATAAAATCACAACAGAACATCATACCCCCCCCCCCCCCCAAACTTTTTACATCATTTATGTTTCCCCACATATTAATTAAAAGTATGATGATGACGGTGATGATGATGGTGATGATGATTAAAATAATACAACATACATCCTAATCTATTGTTATCTAATACTACTGGTCTCTTTTACGGACCAGTAGTTTGTATTCAAAAGTCTACGAACACAATAATCCTATTCTAAAATAATAACAATCATTTTACAGGACCAAATCAAGCAAAAAAAAACATTTTATACATGAGGCATCAACACTCAGACTCCACAAAACAATTGTCTTCTTGCTAAAGAGAAGGTTTTCTAATAAATACAACTCCCTTCAAACTACTACGTACAGTGGCCCATCAACCTTGGCCTCCCATAACCGAGAAAACAAAACACCTCACTGCTACGTATGTATATCTGTTAACCACAGACTAACTTCTTTACTCTAGAACAATATTTGTTCTCCTCAACCACAATCACCACTCCACAATTGACCGTTCCATTTTCTGGAAGTCAAACTAACTCCTTACACATCATATTATTTGTAATTCCATCACTGTAAACTACAGGTCAACTCCTTTTACCTATTATTATCTCAATGTTACCTCAAAGTACCAGTGGTCAATTATTTCCCTTGGATTTATTCCAAGTATTTCTACAACTACTTATTTTTATTACCGTTAACCACGGTATCTCCAACCTTCTAACCTCTTACGTCTAACATAACTTTGTCTCTCACCAATACAACCAACTCTACTTTTTAAGTTTCTCGTCTATCCGACGCAATTTACTTAAACACATCATTTTCTTCCAACATCTCACCACGACTACTCTAAGCTATCCTCAAGTCTCTTCTAGCACTCTTACACCGTGACGACAATCAAACCGGTCATCTTCCTCGGAACACGTTCTCCAACATTCATTTTACTAACCATGTTTACCTCCGCATCTTTCACTCTTCTTATTATTTCTCGGGACTCTTTCAGAACTGCAAGCTACGCCACTTACAACTGACAACGGACCTCATTTTCCTCGTTTCTCAGTATTAGGCATTTCTGCTTCTACATGTCCCTGTCAAGAATACTAAACAATGTTTTATGAAACATTCAGAATGTTAACTCTCATTCCGTCATTCCACTTCCATAATTTCCTTCCAACGTCAGATATTCTAACGAAACGACATCACAATCCTCCAACCATGTTTCGCATACTCTATGTTCTACGTTTTATCAACCACTCTTCACATATTCACACGGACACACAACCTCGCTCTCATCTCACGACCACTCGCATCGCGACAACCTAACGTGTCTATACTATTACTACAAAGACAATTTAGACGCCAATTCAACATTCCAGCAATCACTCAGCACAATCTAAGCGTATTGATCTCCTCCACACACATTGACACAAGATATATCAGCGCAACCATTACATTTTATCTATGTATTACACTTAAGTGACGTTATCACAGCTCTATCCTGCTTTACTCATCACGACGAACACCTGTTTGACTACAGTTATACTCACGTATGAACAACGCATAACCAGACGAATTTCTCCACAGGACTTTCACAATTCACTTCTTCCTTATTTCTACTTTACTCAATCATTCACTCCCATACGAAGGTCAGACGCTGCCTCTCGCAAGTTATATCGCTTTCACAGCACTATCTACTATCTTTTCAAAACAAACTTCATTCCGCTTTCTATATTTCTCCACACAATAACTCTTCTTTCTCCACAAGTACGACGTAACTCGTATTCTTCAAGTATCAACATCTACAGTCTTTTACTCTTAATACTCTTCGCGTTCAACTGACTATTTTACTCACAGGATACTTAATTCCTCCTCAATCTATTTCTCCTCATCGGACATTCTCGGTTCAGCTGTCATACAATACTATTCTTTCTTCTCAAACCAACAAGCAAAACTATCTCAGACATCACGTCATAGCTCTGAGTCAAACCATTTATCTCTCACCCTCTACTAATTCTGTCCTGAATCTACCCTATTTTACTTAATATACTCTCTCTACATCGTGACCCAATAGTAGATATCCTGTATTACGTAATCCACGTGGAATATCATTTGCCGTACTTCCTTAACCTCAACATCACTGTCACCTACTCTTGTACCATGCTACCCCAAAAATTCATCTGTCTATTTTGGACAGCTCATATACCTATACTCTCAAACCGGAGTTCTTCTCATAAGCCCAAAACTATTTCATTTTTCTTCTTCACCCAAGGAATTTTAACCGTTATATAGTGTGTCCAAATTAAACACTTCACTGTCTTTCAATACATTCACCCGTCTTTCGCTTATTATGTCTTCATCACTATCTGTTGTCAACCTGTTAAAGTATTCAGGTCTTAAGGTCCTAAGGTCTTCTATTTTACTTAAGTCACTTTCTGTCGTTGAATAAATTCCCGCTAACTGTCTACCACTATTCTTTTTCTTAAATGAGTTATTTCTATTTCCTTTATTTGCGTCAGTCTGTTCACTGTTTCCTGTATACCTTACGTAACGTTTATACCTTCCCATCTCGTCCTCAGATGACACACTAATAATAGTTCCTTCATCAGACTCATTATAGTTTACTGCAAACACGTCGGCCTTATTCTCATAGTCATCTTTAAAACGTCTGACTTTCTTTCTCTTTCTCGGTCTTCGTCCCTTAGCCTTCCCTACTTTATTGTCATACAAAGCAGTATCTTGTTCTACATAGTCACTAACCAAAGCTCTGTCCGTCTGTCCACCAGCAACTACTCCGTATGAGGGAACATCACGCCTCGATTCAGGATCTGCTCGTAGTGCAGCACTCTCATTCTCTGAATCCTCAGTAATAATATCCGTTTCAGCATCACTATAATATTCGGCTGTAGGAATATCTTCTCCGTAACTTGAACTCTGGCAGCTAATATTCCTACACCATTTGGGAATTAGTTTCCTGTCTATAGCTGAAGAACTTGACATGGCACTACCTCTATTTACAACCATACTATTTCTTTCTTCAATACTTCTCCTCTTTATCTTTCTTTCGTTCTTGGTCCTCGTCTGTCCATCTTTCCTAAATTCACCCTTGTCTCTCTTAGTCAATTGAGTTGGTTTTGACTGAGTTTCTATTAAGTCAGTTTGACTTCCCTTTGTTATCTTGCTGGCTGGTTGTACCTGGACCTTTTTTTCTACTGTATCTACCTGAGTCTGTGTACTATTTTCTATCGTATTACCTGCCTGCGTCTGTGTTTCTCGGTTTCTTTTCTTTACTACTACCGTCTTCTTCTTTTCCTGTTCCATACTAATGTTGGCAAGTACTTTAGGTGTCGTTGCATTCTTATCTTTGTGTTCCACTCTGTCTTTCGATCCTGACTTCAAATATTGTCTTTGTCTCTTTTCAAACCAGTCGTTACGTCTTTTTCTGGCGGTTGCACTGTGAGAGGGCCAGTCCCACGATTTCTTTGCAAGGTTTCTCTCACGCCCAATACTATACCAGTCTGACCTTTCACTATTATGTCTGTTCTTCTTACCGTCTCTTACCCTATAAGCATTTGGACTTGGTTCGTCATAACCAGCCGCATACATAGAATCATATCGTCTTCTGTCTTCATTAAGCACTGGCTGTCTTCTGTTATTCCCTCCTACTCTGTTGCCTTGTACATTAAATCTATAGGTCTCTAGTCCATTTGTTCTTCTTCTTAACCTTTCTACAAAATTATTTACCTCATCGACCGCTACTTTCAATTCTTGCAACCATGCAGTCACGCGTCCCAATTCTTTATCCATTTTTATCCTTTATGCTATCTCAGCCGAAATAATTCTCACTTGTGTCGTGATGAATCTGCTCTGCTAAAATATTCCTAAACAGAGCTAAACCTGTGCTAAGGTGTCCTGTTCCGCCATGCTGAAATAATACTGAAATAAGGCAAGCAAAGAAACACACAATTTCAACCTCTAAATTTAAAGAATACACTTACTTATTATAGACACAATTTTAACTTCTCAATTTAAGTAATGCACTCACTTATTATAGCAATGCGCAGTTATTTTCTGTGTCTAAGTATCACACAAATTTACTTCTAAATTTAAATAATGCACTCACTTATTATATAGCAATGCGCAGTTATTTTCTGGGTCTAAGTATCACACAATTGCAATTTCTTAATTTTTAAAGAGCACAATTCAGTTGTTTTGTAAAACTGTTCAGTCAATTACTATGTTCATATAATACAGAAATTTACCCTCGCCGTCAAATTAAGTTCGAACACCAGGTGCCTGCATCAGCTGACCATCAGTCGCGGAATTTAGGTAGTGGAGTTTAGGTATCCTATCTCTTCCCCTCAGGTCACTTCTCATGGGATGCCTGGATAATCTTCAACCCCTGGTCGGGTCACATCTGATATTATTCTTTGCTTTCACCCCGGGTGGGGTACATCTTCGAAGTTTTGATAGGGTCTTAGTAATAACGAGGCCCAAAAAAGTATCAGGATCAGCCGAGGCCCAGTGATATTTGACTGTTTCAACAATTTATGGCCCGATCAACGAAAAAAAACGAGGAGTCTTTCATACTGTCCCGACAAAATGTTCAGACTGAATTGCTCCTCTACAGAATTCTTGAGTTCTTGTTCTGACCGACAAAATGTTCTGGCTGAATTGCTGGTTTGCCCAAACTCTCAGGACATGATCACTCCGGTTCGTCCCCTCACAGCGGCTTTAATGGCTCTTGAAACGCAACAATTCAGGCACCGTCCATGTTAAGCCTGTTGCTGACAATCAAACTGCAGAACGGCGGCTATAATAAACTTCTTGAATTGCGGACTCTGCAAAGTGACGGTTATATCAAGGCTCTTGGCGCTACTTTATTTGTTATCTTAAGTCTTGAAAAAGACTTACAGAGGACCACTCCTGGGTGAGCTTTTGGCCTCTGTATTCACAGATAACTAAGATTTACAAATTTACTGGCCATCTTTTTTTTTCTCAGGCGATTATATCAGGTTCGTATCCTGGTCACATGCTCCATAATTAATCCTGTAACAGTGTGTACAGAGATTAACAAGCCAGAGGTTAAGTTAAAATAGTTTATTGCTTCATGATGACAACTTGCTTCTTTACCTCTCAAGGGTGTGATGTTAACTGCCCTTGCCAACCCAATACGTCACGATTGAGCATCTCTCCCCGCTTTCAGTCTCAATGCTCAATCGTGCTGTATCTGTTTCCCACTAGATCCTAATAATACCCCAGTACTCCATTACTGTTACATAAACTAGGCAGACCGAGATGGGGATCATGCTGCAAGGGCACCATATGGTTTCGTTAGTAAACTAGGCAGGCCGTGATGGGGGATCATGCTGCATGGGCAACAAATAGGCTCTGGAGTAAACTAGGCAGGCCGAGATGGGGGTCATGCTGCAAGGGCAACACATGGTCTCTTGAGTAAACTAGGCAGTCCAAGATGGGGATCATGCTGCAAAGGCACCATATGGTTCTTTAGTAAACTAGGCAGGCCGAGATGGATGATCATGCTGCATGGGCAACACATGGTCTCTAT
This sequence comes from Cepaea hortensis, assembly GCA_963921405.1. Classification (NCBI taxonomy): domain Eukaryota; kingdom Metazoa; phylum Mollusca; class Gastropoda; order Stylommatophora; family Helicidae; genus Cepaea; species Cepaea hortensis. Next base: position 30,055,013 of record OY992891.1, read on the forward strand.
AGTAAATTAGGTAGGCCGAGATGGATGATCATGCTGCAAGGTCAACACATGGTCTCTGGAGTAAACTAGACAGACTGAGATGGGGCTGCAAGGGCAACACATGGTCTCTGTAGGAAACTAGGCAGACCGAGATGGGGGTTCATGCTGCAAGGGCAACATATGTTCTGTGGAGTAAACTAGGCAGGCCGAGATGTGGGATCATGCTGTATGGGCGACACATGGTCTCTGGAGTAAACTAGGCAGTCTGAGATGGGCGATCATGCTGAAATGGCAAAACATGGTCTCTGAAGTAAACTAGGCAGGCCGAGATGGGGATCATGCTGCAAATGCAACATATAGTCTCTGTAGTAACCTAAGCAGGCCGAGATTGGGAATCATGCTGCAAGGGCAACACATGGTCTCTGGAGTAAACTAGGCAGGTCGAGACAGGGAATCATGCTGTAAGGGCAGCACATGGTCGCTTATATTCAGCACAGGCTTTGTGCTATGAGTCGGTGCGGTGGTGAAAGAGTTACAAACGCAGTTCGTAATCCCGCATACCGCGTTGTAAACGCAGCTGCGGGAGATTTGGAAGCAGTCAGCTTTGTGCTAGTTTTCTTACAATGGTATGAGTGCCGGTCGTTCAGACAACAATGGGTAACTACTGAACGTAAATCTGTCAATATATCACAAACAGCCAAATCATGTCAAGAATGATGATGACGGATCTTTTCATCCAGTGATGTTGAGAGTTTGGAGCCATAAGTTCTAAGATGGCTAGAAAGGCCTATTTTGGCTTGAAATGTTCTTTGACAATGTGGGCAAAGTAGCTTGACATCCCAGCAGGAGGGTCTCCTGCAGTGGTATTTTCGTTCAGCCTTTTGTTTTCACAGCTCTTGTAGTCATGTTTGCCTTTCAGGTGACTGCACCCTTGAGTTATTATGCACGCCATTAATTGTGGTCTTTGGCAGCAGTCTCGCATGCATGTGACGAACTCCAAAAACGTTGACATATATCTTAAGTGTCTTTAAAGCATTTCCTCTGAGGTCCTTGGGAACGTTTACCACAGTGCAGCACACCGTTAAAAATTCGTTTAGGGAGCCTGTGATCTGGTACGCGAGTCGGGTGACCAGCCTAGCGAATCTGATTCTTCGTTAGCATAGTGTGGATGCTGGGCATGGACGCTCATTCTAAGACTTCAGTGTATAGGATCTTCAATACCTTTCATTGGCATGACACTTTCTACTTCATCCCGTAGAAAACATATCCTCAAATTACAATTAGTCATGAGCTATTCTCCAAAGGTCTTGGTGGGAGTTGATCGAGAACCTTCGCTTCATTGGGAGATAAAAGCACGATTTAGGAGGAGGCGGCTTTGGAAAAGTCTCAAACTGTCAAACCACAAGCAGGCAATGATACAAGTGGATTCATCTATCCAGGGATTCGCCCAATAAATGTTGATTATATTCTAGAATGAGTTCAGCAGGAGAGGAATAGACACGTCATTTTGTAGATCCTGAGCTTGCCAACATTCACTGTGAAGACGACAGGTACATAGTTAATTAATAGCTTTGGGTTCGACCCATACTCGGGAATAGAGTAATCAGGAGTTCAGTTCCCAACAAAGGCACATATTTTCCCAGACTACTACGGCTTTGGTGTGAGCCAGCCATAAAATCATGGGTACATGATAATTTTCAGAATATTCTGGGAATGATTTAGGCATTGTCTGTAAATATTTGGGGAAGATAAAACGGGGTAATGTGGTGGCGAAGAATATGCGTAGAGCTAACACGTGTCATAACGACATTATAAGCCTTGGGATAACCAATCCGTCTAGAGGGTAAGGTGAAACATTAATACGTTTGGTCCATGGCGGTAGTTTCATGATGTGAAACAGTGATAAACTAATTGACATTGTTCTAGATCAAGTCTGAGCTCTTTCGATAAAATACAACGTTCATTCGTCATCTAATGAGATGATAATGTCATCACCATCATAATCATCGGGAGAAAATGTTCTTTGCGCATGTCATGATATATTAATGTCATCATTATCATCGTCATCATCATCGTCATCATCATCATCATTGTCATCATCATCAGGAGACAATGTTCTTTCGTCATGTAATGAGAAGAGGGTCAAAGAAAACTTCGTGACAACTGAAAATATATAGCTGTGTCTATCTAGGAGTTTGCTTCAGTTTAAATAATTCGTTTCGATGGCATTCGAACATGATCGCTGGACCGAGAGGCAAGCGTGCTAAACACAAAGCCACAGCGGCTAACTCATTGTTTATTTAAGGGTTAATTTGATTTCGGACAGTTAGAGAATTCTTTTTTCTGACCCGAAAGCTTCTGAAACATGTCTTGTTCCAGGTGTATTGGTGTTACCTTTCCTATGTAGTATACACGAGGAAGGCCGAGAGAGGGATCATGCTGCATGGGCAACACATGGTCTCTAAGTTCAGCCCAGACTATGTGCTATCGTGAGGTATAACTCCATTTTACAAATATCGTCTATCAAGACAGCAGCGTGCCATTCAATTTGATTTATTTAAATCACTATACAACGATACATATTACTGACAGATAAATACTCAATATACAGCAGACTTACGTTCCTTGTCAGCAGACATGTTTTGATTGTATCTATCTCTTCGAGTTATCTCTGAATGAATGCGCTAAATAGCGCACTGCAATACTCCGTTCTAGCGTCAGTTTGTTTGTTTTGATCCCAGCCGTGTAGTGCATGGAACAAATACAGTTATCAGTCCCCAAAAATGCTGTGTAACACTGATACGGTCGACAAGCCCGGGTCAAAACTATAAAGTCGTATCTGCTGATGTGGCGCATTACTAATGTTCTATTTGTTGGATAACAAATAATCGATGTAGAAGAGTTTTGGGAAGTAAATTCAGTTAACGTTATACGTATCGCATCACTGACGAGTGCCAAGTAGTCTATACGAATATCGGTTTGGTACCATATGTCTAATGCGCTATAGGGTGTGTAGAACGTACGTTTCGTTTTAACTTAAGAGAAGAGATTGTGGACTAACTGAGTGTCAGGAATTATATTTTTGCCTAGCTGTTGTAATAGACATGTGACACAGAAATATTCTTTTTTTTTAAAATATAAATTTGGATGTTTAAACTCTCTCTGTCTCCCTCTGTGTCTCTCTGCCTCTGTATCTCTCTATCTCTCTCTCTCTCTCTCTCTCTCTCTCTCTCTGTCTATCCATGTCTCTCCCTGTTTATCTGTGTCTCTCTTGTTATATCTCTCTAAGTGATTCTCTCTTTATCTGTCCCTGTCTCTCTATTTCTTTCTGTCTGTCTCCCGCTGTCTCTCGCGATGTGTCTGTCTCTCCCTGTCTCTCTATGTGTCTATCTATTTCTCTCCATGTGCACTCTGGGTCTCTCTCTATCTGTGTCTCCACCTGTCTCTCGCTATGTCTTTCTGTCTCTCACTGTCTCTGTATGTGTCTCTCTCTCTGTCTCTGTCTATCTCTCTATGCGTCTCTCTCGTTATGTCTCTGTATATGTGTCTCTCACTCGTTATGTCTCTCTATGTGTCTCTCTATGTGTCTCTCTCTATCTCTCGGTATGTCTCTCTGTCACTCAGTATGTCTCTCTGTCTCTTGCTGTGCCTCTCTACGTGTCTGTGTTTGAATGGCTGCTTCTCTATCACCCTTTCTCCCTCCGTCTCTCTCTCTCTCTCTCTCTCTCTCTCTCTCTCTCACACACACACACACACACACACACACATTGACCTAACACGTCAAGACAACACTACACACAGTCTCAGTTACCTGAACACTATCTGAGTACAGATTACATTCGCCCTAAATATAATCCTTTGATAGGCCATGGAAATGTGAATATACAGAAGGGACTGTCGTAAAACAAAAGCAATAAAATACAGAGGTTCTAGAAAACTGGGAATGAAAAGAGAGTTGATGAAAGAAATACAAAAAAAAAAGAGGCAAGTGAAATAATTTGGCCACTTTAAACGGTATAACATTCTTATGAAAACCATACTGGAGGGTAAGGTTGAAAACAAGCAGGCAAGAGGTAGACAACGATACAAGTGGGAAGCTAAGGTCAAGTGATGGAGGATCAGTGTCACAAAATGGCCAGAGTTCTTTCCTCTTGGTTAGTTTACGTCTGGGGAAACCCCTAGGCTATTTTTAGACGTGGTAATTCTTGAGGACCCGCTTCGTGGCTTAGCGGTTAGCGACTTCTCTTCGCAATCTCGTATACTCTCGTAGGTAACGTGATGACGGTGAGAATCAGCAGTGGTTCAAATCGCATCGGTAACTTACGGGGTATGTGAGCCGGCCGCTCAGAAAGCAATGGCAAACTACTGAGCGTAATCTTGCCAAGAAGTCAACATACAGATGAAAGATGCTGGTGTTGACAGCGATATCCAGTAAAGGATATGCAAAACAAAAAACAAAAATTCTTGAGGGCCGTCTCCCTGGTCTAGGATTTACACGACTTTCTCGACTTTCTCCGTAATCCCGTATACTCTTGTGAGTAACGTGACGTGCGCGAGAATCGGTAGCGGTTCTCCCCGCGTCGGTAACTTACGGGGTATATGAGCTGGTAGCTCAGAAAGCAATGACAAACTACTGAACGTAATCTTGCTAAGAAATCAACAATCAGCTGAAAGATGTTGATGTTGACAGCGATATCCTGTAAAGGATATGCGAACAAAAACAAACACACAAAATCCTTGAGGAAAACTGGCTTCGTGTACTTTATAGCCAATTCTAGAAGTTTAGTTTTCGGTGTTTCTTCTTCACCCGGGGTTACCAAAACTTGAGTATTCAGTAATTCACGCTTCTCTTGGGGTAAATTCCAAGAGAGTGTAGTGGCACGCAATAGTCAGAGTGTTAGAATTTCTCGAGACGTCGAACGAGAGAAGGAAGTTAGCCCACTTGATCGGAAAGGCAGTTCGCTTCTTGACGTGGTGGCAACAACTCGGTGCTTGAACAGTCCGTCTTTACAGGAATTGGAAGTCCTCGACAGTTTAAAGATGAAAAAAAGATTTTTTAAAAGTCGCTTAAAAGTCGACAGGATCGACTTCATTACACCGGGTTTGATCCCATATGGCTCAGTCTCTTTCCGCAGCTCGAAAAGCGTGGCACAAAGCACGAACTCTGTAGCTCTAGCGACGGCCCACAGCAGTCTCCGAAAAATTTCACTCGTGATCCGAAAGACGTGGCCTGGAAGCGAACCCACAACCTTCGGATCCTGAATCAAACTGCTTGACCACTTCGCCACAGAGACTCCCGAAGATACAGTTTAAAGATGGCAAGTCCCAAGTGTTGTTCTCATTTGATAAGGTAAATTAATATTATATTCTTTACTCAAAGCTGTTGACCGATTAATAATGTGTCGACGCGAGCAGCGACTACGGTTTGCGTATCGGGAACAGGTCACATTTTGCATACTAATGAGGAGTTACCGATATTTTGATGCATGGTGGCTGGTTGTGATGCAGAAGTAACGGATTTTTTGCCCTGTTCTTTAACGACTGCCGTTTCCATCGATTTTTTTCCAAGCGTTTCCATCCTGTTTCAGGATATTGCTGTCAACACCAGCATCTTGCAGCTGTATGTTGGTTCCTAGGCTAGATTACGCTCATCAGCACGCCACGACTTTCTGAGCGACCAGCTCCATACTCTCATAAGTCACTGGCGCGACTCGAACCACTTCTAATTCTCGTGCGCTCACGTCAACCACGAGAGTATTCGGGGTTATCGGAGAAAGCTGCTAACCCCTCGACCAGGCAGCCGGGTGATGATGATGATGATGATGATGATGATGATGATGATGATGATGATGATGATGATGATGATGATGATGATGATGATGATGATGATGATGATGATGATGATTATGATTCTGGCAACGGCATTATGTACAGTGAAATAATGTTTTACATCTGTTTGAGGTTGTTTTGTTGCGTGAGCTACATTTCGGAGAAAAACTGGCGTTGTTGGCTAGAAAACATCTAGAAACGGACCAACAACATTTAGAAATATCGAGACTTTGTAGGCTAACATCTGGTTGGGATAGTGACTGCCGATTCCATCAAGGATGAACTGCATGTTTCATAGTGGACTTTTGTGTTGGCATTCTGGCGACGGCATTATGTACAGTGAAATTGTTTACATTGTCCGAGGGTGTTTTGTTGCGTAAACTACATTTCGGAGATAAACTGGCGTATCTGTCTAGAAAACATCTAGAAACGGAACACCACCATCTAGAAACATCGAGACTTTGTAGGTGAACGTCTGGTAGGGAAAGTGACTGTCACTTCCATCAAGGATGAATGTTATGTTTCGTGGATGACATTTGTGGTGACATTCTGGTGGCGGCATTATACACAGTGTGCCTGAGCTGGCTGTTGTTTTTCGAGACTCCTGTCTTTTCCACTTTTCGCATGGAGCAGTGAGGAACATTTTGTGTGATATTCACTGGCACAGAAAAGGAGCATAATGGGGGAGACCCGTTGCTGTGATTTTGGAACCGCGACTGAACTGAACTGTTGTGGGCAGGTCGGATAATGTCAGCTGGGTTCCGAAAGCAATCAAAACGCTAAACAGCGGTAACTGATATCATGTTAGCTTCTAACGGATGTCTCTATTAACCCCGCAACACGCTCCTCGTTAATATGAATATATGTATGAAATATCAACCTAAAGTATTAGGTTAGATAGGATGCTCCGTGGCGTAGATGCGCTGACGATTCTAATGTTATGGTTAAATACTGAACGAGAAGTAAGGGAAATAGTCTACCATTATACTTCGAGAGAGTTCATGAAGAACATCGACACTGTTGATGAGGTTTACATTGATGAATATTGTGCGGGAAAGAGAGCATAATTTCTCGGCACTATAAAGAGTCGGGAATAATACTTTCTCACTAGTTTAGGTGAGGCAGTGAGACTAATATACGGCTGTCGCTTGGGAACGAGCATCGATCGATCCTTGTCTTTATTCTTTATTATCGCCAGATATGGAATATTAAAAGTAGTCGGTTCCACAAAGAACCCAGACTATTAGTCCCTTAAATATGATCTGATATCTTATAATTTAGCGAACACTAATTATAAGCAACAGAAGGGTATTTTCTTTCACCAAAATTATGGAAGAGAGGGGCAAAGGAAAGTGACGCAGAATGAGTTCCAGATATAATAACGCAGATCCATAAGGACCAGCATAACCGTTCATCCAATGATCACGCCGTTAGGAAGGGTGAGGGGTGTATACTTACCTTCTATTCTAATTTTATGCCCACGTCCTTCACTTAAACCTGCCCTCTCCTGCATTATTATGTTACATGACAGTGTTGATGTTTAGAATGACGTTATCAGAGTTGAGTTGTGTCTTCGGGAAAGAGTCCCTAGAGGAGAAAGTCCCTAGGTAGAGTGATGGAGTGGAAGCAGAGCTCGAGGGCCTGTGGTGGTAAGCAGATCGTGTACACCCTTGTCTTGGCCAGAATTAATCCTAATGCTTAAGTGTATCTTCAAAGCAAGCACCCCACTTTTGTCGTTATAAATAGCAATCTGACAAAATATAATACACTGCAAGGCGAGAGACAGACAGTGTTGGAGATCCATTGCATCTAACCTTCATTGTCGAGACGGAACATGACTGATTGAAAAAAAAATATATAATGACGATTAAAATATGTCCCAATAAATACGCCATAAAACGTCACATATGTCAGATGTTTCGGATATAATGTATTCATGTTTTCATACCACCCCCCCCCCCCCCCCCCCAATATATATGCACGATTGTCTGAAAGAGACTAATGAAACTAGAATATTATATACAATAAGAAATCAACAAACGGTTTTCGTTGGCCATGTGATGAGAAGAGAATAACTGGAGAATATCCTAACAACCGGAAATATTAAGGGGAAGAGAGGCAGAGGCAGACCAAGAGAATGATGCTGGATGGACTGAGACAGTGGAATGGAGGAATACCAACAACATAGTTTACCTAGATATCAAACACCGCACCTTTTTTTATGTCATATTTACAGGTCATCGCTGTCAACACCAGCATTTTACTGCTGTTATTGATGTCTTGGCAAGTTTTATGTTCAGTAGTTTGCAATTGCTTTCTGAACGACCGGCTCCCATATCAACACGTTAAAACCAGCGAGACACGGTCTGCTGCCAAATCGGTCACCGCTGTGTTTCGAACGCGTGATAAGCGGCTCACGAATCGCTTTCGCAAGCCTTTAGGCCACAGAGGCCGGCAAACACCGAACTATGTGGAGGAATATGAACGCCTACGCCAGCTGGTAGGGCATTTGATTATATATATGTATCATCAACATCAAGCGCCGTGCCGACTGGCGTAGGCGTTCATGACTCTCCACAGATCTCGGTCTTTGGTTTTCTGGATCACCTCTGCCGTTGATATTCCTCCATGCCACCGTCGGAATCCATCAAGCATCATTTCTCGTGGTCTGCCTCTGCCTCTCTTCCCCTCGGCCTTTCCAGTTGTCACGATGTTCTGCAGCACCTCTCTTCTCATCACATGACCAAAAAAATATGTTTGTTTCTTTCTTATTGTTGTATATAATGTTGTAGTTTCGTTAGCCTCTAAGGCATTCGTTGTTAGTTACTTTAACAGTCCAAGGAATTCGCAACATTCGTCTAAGGAACCACATCTCTGTTGCTTCCAATCTCTTCCTAATATGTTCATTTATATTCCAAGATTCGCAGCCATACAGAAAAAACAGGTTCTATATAGCTCCTCGGCACTCTCTTTCTTACAATCAATGATAGTGACTTATTGCATAAGATATTCTTCAATTTTTTTAAAATGCAGCCTTTGCTTGCTGTCATGAAAATCACCGTGGATTAACCAGTTGAGGATAATACAGGCAATCTGATTAACGGCATGTTTGCAGGGCCCCAATTGTTTTTTAACAATACAGTAAAAACAGGTCGGATCCAAGCAGAAGTGCCAGGCTCGGGAGATAAAACAGTCCCGTCTGTCATTTAGAATTTCCCGACATCAAACGAAATGGCTTTGCTTGTCACCACATGACAGAAAGTGTGGGCTTGTTATTGGGAACATTGGGACACCTGCAGGACATCAACAACGTCACGTGAACAATTCAAGGCTGTTTGCAAAAAAATATGATTGGGGAAGACAGTGTAACTCAAACAGTTGATTTAGGCGGACGTGCTTTGGCACTGCAGTTATGGATTGGAATAATGTCTACCGTGTGCGAATTAAGTGAATTTAATTTTACACGTGCCTGTCATGGCAAATATAGATGTGATTTGATAGGACTGCGGTGTTGCCTAAGTTTCCCTGCCAGTTACGAGGAGGCTCAACACTGGTTTTGAAAAAAGTTCAACTCCAATTAGAAAGAACACCAGGTGGACACTCAAATGTTTCTTACGGAAAATGAATAACGTCCGAGAAGAAAGATGGTATTATGGTTATGCTGGACTCATAATCAGGAGAGTTCACCAAAACATGGCTCAGAAGAGCCAACCAATATAACGATTCCTGTGTGTTAAGGTTCACCTAGGATGGGTGATGATTGTTGATATGTCACACATCATACAAACATTGTTAAAGGAACGAGAACATTAAAATGTAAGTCACATGGTGTGATAGATTCCAGTGAAATATTACAAAAGACATTATACTTGAGACGTTATAGACACTAGTTAGGATCAAGTATATTAACAATAACAGTGATACCTAAGTACACACAACAAAGGATTCGTACATTTTTTAGGAACGATAGGAACTTATAATGTGTAGTGTGCAGCCGGTCTATGATCAGCTGTAACTTACAAACAGTATCTATTTCGGATGATCAGGAAGATGGATTACCAGGTAGCTACAGATGACAGTCGGTGTCCGGCAGGAGAGATACAGCACTGGGTGAGATGGACTTGTTCTGACTTAACGTGCTGTGGTGTGTCCTTGCAAGGATGAACTGATTATGCTATTATCTGACGGTCCGATCCTACACACATTATAGAACACATCACACATTTTCTTCGCATACACGTCTCACGTACATTACACTTTTCTTTTAATACATTAATCTTTATAAATTTTTAGAAGCAAGAGTTGTTGAATATGTTGCGTTGGGGAAGATTGAGAGGGGGCATAGTACGACAGTGATAGAGAGAGGAAAAGTTGTCCATGAACTGAAGGAGTGTGTTGGAAGAAAGTTGGTGGATTCTCCAGGATATTGATTGGGGAAAAAAAATTATAATGTGGGTGTTGACTCCCCTCACTCCAGGGACGACACTTTAAAGTAAGACACGTCACTTGCCCTATTCTGCTCTTGATCTCTGTTGTGCATCTTCCATCTGATGTTAAAAATGTCCCTAGATCTTGTATTTAAAACTATCCACTTGGTGAAGAATGTTCCCATCTCTCTCTATTTCACATTTGAGTGTCACCTGTTTCTTTGATATCACCATTGTTACTGTTTTATTGATATTCAAGGAGAGTCCGTTCTTTGAACTCTCTGTTACTACAATATCCAACAATTGTCGTAGATCTGTTGCATTATCCGCTATCTATACAGTGTCATCTGCATAGCGTATATTATTTGTTATATAACCTCCAAATATTATTCCTGGCTTTTCTTTGATCGCTCTCATTTTTACTTCGCTATAGAAGGAGAAGAGATTCGGTGACAAAACACATCCCTGTCTTACTCCCAACTGTATGTGTTCATAATTTCCTTCTTTATTTCCCATTTTAATTGCTGCTGTTTGGTTCCAGTAAAGATTTTTTTTAAATTATTATTCTGAGATCTTTCCCATCAATGTTAATATCTTCCAACATTTTAATCAGTTAATCATGTTTTACTTTATCAAATGCGTTGTCTTTGACCGTTCCAACTTGCCCAGCTGGGTTGTAGATGGCACCACAAAAGTGAGAGTCTCCCAGGAATGCTACCTGGTCAAAAAAGCTCGCTATAGCCGGATGTGTTGGCCTACGGGTTTCGGCCCAAGGGCGCATAACAGACACACCGCAATCACATCTGAAAAAACACTCCGGATGAACTAAAAGAAGAAGAAGAAGAAATGCCTTAGTATAATCTATGAAGCAGAAATATATATCTTTATTTGTCTCTACTGATCTTTCTAATAGAGTTCGTAATGTGTATATTGCATTGTTTCTACCTTTTTCTTCCACATATGCACACTGTTCTTCCCAATTTCCATTTTTATTTTCTTCCTTGTTCTTCTCATTATAATTCTGTGTAGAATCTTAGTGACATGATTTATGAGGTTAATCGTCCGAAAATCTTCGCATTCAATTGCTCATGGTTTTTTTTTTTTTTTTTTTTTTGGCATAGCTATAAATACAGATTTCAACATATCGCTTGGTATATATCCACTGCTATAAATATCACTCAACATTTTGGTTAATATATCTACTCCAAATTCTCCCATTACTTCTAATTGTTCTATTGTGAATCCATCTGTTCCCGGCTGATTGTTCTTTCTTCTTATGCTTGATAGCGTCATCAATTTCTTCTTTTAGAATAAGTGGACCTTCTAAGTTACTTTTTTCTGTTAATTTTTCCCTTTCTCCATCATATACGTCTCTTATGTACTCATTCCACCTCTTCATTATAGCATCTTCCTCCAATACTATATTTCCTGTTTTTGATTTTAAACAACCTGTATGTATTCTTATTTTTCTTCATGTAACCTCACTATTTGTTTGTGCACATTTTTTGTATCTTTAATAGAATTTAATTCAGTTTTCTTGCACTATTCATTGAACCGACTTTCTTTTGCGTTCACACAAGTATTTCTTATACATATATACTTATTCAAATTTAAACACAGAATATATGAACTATAGGGTGCATTTTTAATGATTGTGCAGTGTTTGAAAATATTGCCGGTCCTAGTCCTGTATTCACCCTCTGTAAAGTTTATGATATATAAAAGGCAAATACAGAACGTGGACCGGCAATATTGTAAAACACTGCACAGTCATTAAAAATGCACCCTGTATTAAACACAACTGAATTTTATAAAATACAGATAAAGGCTGATTCCTAGAAGACGGACAAACAAACAAGCAAACAGGCCAACAAACAATCGAGAAAACGGTAACGAAACAGAGTAAAGGCCTCAAAATAACTCATAATGTATAAGAAATGTTAGACTACAGCAGAATACAACAGTAACAATTACGTGTATGTCTTCAACAGCATATCGCAATCAATCCCATTATGTTATTGGTTGTTTGCAGTAGTCTGTAATTAACAGCCGATGTAGCTTAGGGGATAATACATCTGTGTTTGCATAGTTCCCCAACATACTGAGATGCTGATTCGAAATCAGACGATGATTTCAATGCTATAATCGATTCAGAAAGCAATGGCAAGTTGAGTTGAATTGCATTGAGCTAAGAGCCGACATCACTATACTCAGCACATTGCCATTCGGGCTCCGTCCCATCTTTTAATAGACAGCGAAGAGTCACATTACTAATCGTTCCCACCGCTATCTGATTGAAAGTTATCTTGGTCTTCCCTCTCAGTTTTGAGATTCTTCCAGAACCCCTGCCGGTCCCCCGTAATAGCATTTTTCACACATAACGGGTTCTCAATCTAAGGATACCTCTTACAACAGCCAGCAATGACAAACTACTGAACTAACACTGCCTGGTAAAATACAAAGAACCAATAAATACTGGAGTTGGGTGCAGCGTCCTGTAAAGAATATACAACTAAATAGTTTAGTCTGTCACTGGCCGGCTTTTGTGGCTCACGGACAGTGAACGCATTTTCACAACAATGCCTATCCAGTTCACAATCAGCCGTAGGCCATTTGAAAGCAAATATTGTGACGTTCAACAGTAAAGGACTCGTTTGCACGCCCCAAGTCACATTGGGCACATGGTGCAGCACCCATGTTTTACAGAATAATCAACGCTCCATGGGTGATATGGTCGGTATCTCACCGATCGCTTTTACTTTCCAAGTCATTTCCAGGTACTCATTTTAAGCTTGGTTAACCTTAGTCTAGGGGAGGGGAAGGGGCTTAGTGGTCTCGAGTTATGGTGTTCGCCTCGAGTGCTGGAGGTCCCGGGAGAAGTAACACAATTTACACTGGCCTCTGGGTAGTGAGATCGGACGCCAGTGTGTATAGTTGTGAGCGTAAAAAAATATCCCTTGGCAATTGGAAATCGAAAAATAGTAGACTAACGGCGCTGCCCGGGCAAAATTTCGAGTTAAAAATCTACCCAAGGTATATGAGGATCCTTGCCGGTGCTACGGAGTACGTGCACTGAGCTGATATTCTCCGGATTCAGGCTTGAGTTAGAAGTAGAAAGGAGCACTTATGGGTTACACCCGTGTGCCGTGATGTTGATCCTCGAATAAACTAAACTAAACTAAACTAAACTTAACTTAACCTAAATCTTGAAAGTATTGAGTTAATCTAGGTCGAACCTATGACCACGGGACCGGCAAGCGAGCAACTAGCACCTACGCCACAGCGGTCCATATTCTGCCTCAGACAATAATTAAACATAACGGGGTTTTGAAACAAGCAGATCAGTCGAGTAGTTTATATCTTTATTTGACTGAATAGACCGGCATCCTATTTTAATATGTAGTGAAACTGTCTTAGAACTTTTGAAAAACAATAGGCCGTCAGGCCACTTGACTGTCAAAATTATTAAGAATTTTTTTTTTTTTATTATTATTATTAAGAAAATTGTCAGCACCCACGGGTAGATAGAGACCGCTACATTGTATGGACTATATCTAGAGGAAGCAAAACTTAGTTGCCTGTTCTTTACAGGACGTTGCAGTCCGCCCATCATTTATTTGGCTGATTGTGATTTCTTAGCAAGATTACGTTCAGTATTTTGCCATTGCTTATCTGAACGACCGGCACGCGTACCATTGTATGAAGCCCAGGGCAAGGCGATCTGCTTCTAAATAGCTCGCAACTGTGTTTCGAACGCCCTATGGTGGGGTTGCGAATTGTGTAAGTAAACCCTTCGCACGGAGCTGGCATAGAGAAAGCAAATCTTACACAAACCCACTCGAAAGCAGAACGAAGAGAAGAAAAGAACTTTCGAAAAAGATGTTTTTTTTTTTAAATTGTCATTATAATATGATATAGTACATAACATATACCAATACTAGCGAGTAGAATAACAATACTAATATTTAATATAAAAGGTGCATTTTTAATGACTGTGCAGTGTTTGAAAATATTACCGGTCCAAGTTTTGTATTGATCTGTTAAGTTGCATGAACTTTACAGAGGGTGAATACAAACCATGGACCGGCAATATTTTCAAACACTGCAAACACTGCACATCATTAAGAATACACCATATGGCAAGACTAACAGTATAATAACAATGCTAATATTTAATATATTTGTATGTTTTGATAAAGTTGCTAGATGTTCCTTTCCTTTGCAAAGATGATTCCAGTGTCCCTAGCTGAGTAGGCTTGTGTGTTTTAGTAAACTATTTGAAGTTGCTTGTCTTTGAAAAGATGTATCCAGTCTCCTCAGCTGCCAGGAGCGCCTCTGTATTTTGAAGTTTTCTTAACGAATCCGTTGTCAATCATTGTGTAAGCCACATCAATTACAGACTTATTGATGTCAATCGGGGTTATGTCCAGAATCTGGGTCATCTGTGATGGAAACAAAGAAGCTGTGAATTATGTTAATGGTTATAAAAAGTCATTGCTAGGAAGGGCAGCAATGGCAAACTACATTCTTTACAGATGCCAGGACAATCATGTTTCATCATTTAATAGAGATAAAAGGATGTCAATCGCAAAGAGAAAAAGTGTGTTGAAGTGCTACATAGAGCCTGCACATTTGTATAGATGTGAAACCTGGACAATGAGCAAACAAGCTGAAACACATCACAGACCCACACATCACAGAACCACACATCACAGACTCACCAATCACAGATCCACACTTCACAAACACAAACATCACAGACCCACACATCACAGACCCACACATCACAGACCCACACATCAAAGACTCACCAATCACAGATCCACACTTCACAAACACAAACATCACAGACCCACACATCACAGACCCACACATCACAGACCCACACATCACAGACCCACACATGTCCATAAATCTGTGAACATATTTTCACAAATCTGACATACCGGGTTCGAAGTCAGGATCAGTCGATCTGGCAGCAGATCACTTTGCGTTGATTTTCACTATGGTATGCGCGTCGGCAGATAAGAAATAGATGGTAATCTAAGAAATAAAGCTAGTTGCATATCTTTTACAGGACGTTGCAGTCAACACCAGCATTTATTGCTGTTGTGATCTCTTGGTATGTTAACGTTCAGTAGTTTGCCATTGCTTTCTCAATGCACCCATACAATTTCGTAAAATAGCAACGCAACGCGGTTTGCTTCCAAATCGAGTGCAGCTGTGTTTTTAACTAGAGTATGCGGGATTACGAACCGCGTCCGTAACACCTTCACCAAGGATTGGGTGATGATAACTACTGAACTTAAATTTGACAAGAAAATCACATATAGCCAATAAATGCCGGGGTTGATTGCGAAGTTCTGTAAAAAGCATGTAACTAATTTTGTTTAAATTTGCATGCACCACTGTCATTATGTGTCGTAGAGAGGCTACTAAACTTATATATCAAACCTGTTTCGCTGTATGGCAGCTGATCATATAATTTTTCTAGTGCATGTGACGGATTTTTACTCGTTGATTAGCTTTCCCTATTACCAATGTCCCTCGCCTTCAGGCGAACCACGTGTATGGACTACGCTTAAGTTCAAAAGAAAAGAAACGCAAACAAAAACACAATTATGCTGCGTTTGAATGTAATGCCATGGAGATAACACAGACTATTTATGACCAATGGGACAAGTTGCGGGAATCAATCGAACAGACGACAAAAGAAATCATTCCACCTAAACAATTGCAAAACTGACATGGATGAGAGATGCAATTTTACAGATTATTCATGAAAGAAGAAAGAAACAGCTAGATAAATAAGAATATAATAACATTCATAAAGAAAAGACCCACATTCCGTGTATCAGCAAATATATACAATAAAAGGTAGTAAAACACGACATACAACTTGATACTTAAACTCGAGGAACGATGCAGTAATGATGGGACAATATGATATAGTGAATAGATTGGACGGAATGTCTGGAAGAGCTGTATGATGAGAGGAGACCGGATGTAAATATTGGAAACAATTGTGAGGGTCCACCAATACTTGCAGCGGAAGTTGAAGATGCACTACATAGCATGAGGCATCCAGTCCAGACAACATTGCATTGGAGGAAATTGAGGCTCTAGGTGACTTTGGAATGGAAATATTGACATCTTATATATAAATTAGGATCTCCGTCTGTCTGTCTGTCTGTCTGTCTGTCCGTATGTCTGTATGTCCGTCTGTCCTTTATGCGCTCGCGAACGGCCCATCCGATTGAGATGAAATTTTCTACACGCCTTCCTTTCAGTCCAGTGCAGCCCACTGTCATAGTTTTTTTTTCTTCTTTCTCCTCCTCCCTCCTCCCCCTCCCAAAATACATACGTCCAGGAAATGATCTTCTACATAGACACTTCTCTCTGAGGTCCGCGATAACATATTAACCTGGTGGGATGGCAATCAATCATCCTACTACCTCCTCCCTCCTCCTCCCTTCTCCTCCTCCTCTCCCCTCCTCCTCCTACCCTCTTCTTCTTCCCCTCCTCCCTCTACCTCCTCCCTCCTCCTCCTCCTCCCTCCTCCTCCCTTTTCCTCCCTCCTCATCCTCCCTCTACCTCCTCCCTCCTCCTCCTTCCTCCACATCCCTCCTCCTCTCCCCTCCTCCTCCTCCTACCCTCTTCCTCTTCCCTCCCCCTCCTCCCTCTACTCCTCCTTCTTCCATCTCCTCCTCCCTTATCCTCCTCCTCCCTCTTCCTCTTCCGTCTTCCTCCGCACTTCCGCCCTCTCCTCCACCTCACTGCTTCTCATCCTCCTCCTCCTCCTTCTTCCTCCTCCATCCCTCCCTCCCTCTCCTTCCTCCCTCCTCCACCGTCCTCCACATCCCTCCTCTTCCCTCTTCCTCCTCTCCCTCCTCCCCTCCTTCTCCTCCCTCCCTCCTCTCCCTCCTCTTCTACTCTATCCTCTCTCCACCTCCTCTCTCCTCCTCACCTCCTCCATCTCCATCCTCCTCGTTCTCATCCTCCCTCCTCCTCCTCCTTCTTCCTCCTCCCTCCTCCTCCCCCTCCCTCCTCCTCTCTCCTCCTCTTCCCTCCCCTCCTCCTTCCTCCTCCTCCCTCTTCCTCCCTCCTCCTCCTCCCTCTCCCTCCTCCTCTTCCCTCCCCCTCCTCCTTCCTCCTCCTCCCTCTTCCTCTTCCTCCCTCCTCCTCCCTCTTTCTCCTCCTTCTCCTCCTCCCTCCTTCTCCATTCTTCTCCTCCTCCTCCCTCTTCCTCTTTCCCCCCTCCTCCTCCTAATCCCTCCTCCTCCCTCTTCCTCTTCCTCTTCCTCTTCCTCCCTCTTCCTCCTCCTCCTACCTCCTCCCTCTTCCTCCTCCTTCCTCCTCCTCCCTCTTCCTCCCTCTCCCTCCTCCATCCTCCTCCTCCCTCTTCCTCCTCCTTCTTCCATCCTCCTCCTCCCTCCTCTTCCCTCTTCCTCCTCCTCTCTCCTCATCATTCCTCCTCCTCCTCCTCCCTCTACCTCCTCACTCCTCCCTCCTCCTTCTCCCTCCTCCTTCTACCTCTTCCTCTCTCCACCTCATCTCTCCTCCTCATCCTCCTCCCTCTCCCTCCTCCTGCGTTCTCATCCTCCCTCCTCCTCCTCCCTCTACCTCCTCCCTCCTCCTCCCCCTCCCTCCTCCTCTCTCCTCCTCTTCCCTCCCCTCCTCCTTCCTCCTCCTCCCTCTTCCTCCCTCCTCCTCCTCCTCCTGCGTTCTCATCCTCCCTCCTCCTCCTTCTTCCTCCTTCTTCCTCCTCCCTCTCCCTCCTCCTCTCTCCTCCTCTTCCCTCCCCCTCCTCCTTCCTCCTCCTCCCTCTTCCTCTTCCTCCCTCCTCCTCCCTCTTTCTCCTCCTCCTGCGTTCTCATCCTCCCTCCTCCCCCTCCTCCTTCCTCCTCCTCCCTCTTCCTCTTTCCCCCCTCCTCCTCCTAATCCCTCCTCCTCCCTCCTATTCCTCCCTACTCCTCCTCCTCCCTCCTCCTCCTTTCTCCGCCTATCTCTTCCTCCCTCCTCCTCCCTCCTCCACCCTCTTCCTCCTCCTTCCTCCTACTCCTTCTTTTTCTTCTTCTTCTGCTGCTGCTGCCGCCGCTCCATTTACCCAAGTTAATTGTTGGGGGAATATGTAAAGATCTTTCAAGTGCTCTTTCTAATGCTTTTTGTAAGTTGGTCTTCGTTTATCTAAGGTTGTTCTAATCGCAACCAATAAATGATTAGACAGACAGACAGACAGACAGACAGACAGACAGACAGAGAGGGAGGGACAGACAGACTGACAGACAGACAGACAGACAGACAGACAGACAGACAGACAGACAGACAGACAGACAGACAGACAGACAGACAGTCAGTCAGTCGGTAACGGGAACGAGAACTTATATGACTACTTATATGAATTAAATGAGATGCTCCCCACCAGGGTCTGGGCGAAGCCGGGCAGGGTCAGCTAGTAATTTATAAATGACATGTACATTAATGGGTACATTCCTAGTGACCTATTAAAATCTATGTTTATAGCTCTGCCAAAGAAACCAGGCGCTTTTGAATGCGAAGAGCATAGCACAGTAAGTCGTATGAGTCACATGACAAAGCTGTTACTCAGAATAATTATTTAAAAAAATAAGAAACACGATTAAACCAGAAATTCTTCATCAACTCTAGGTTCATTCCCAGTTGTTCTAGAATCGGTGTATGTGATTGTTTCTGTTTCCATGAGTTCCACTGACTGATTTTGCTATAAGCATTTAGCTCTTCTATTCAGAAGTGTGATGATTATTTGTAACAGTTTTAGCCGTACTTTGTGCTTCTGATCCATAAAGCAACACACATATAACGTTAGAATTAAACACCATAAGTTTGGAAATAGTTTTACTTTCCTGTGATTTCCACGACTTTCCTAGACAGCAGCAGTGTTTCGGAACATTTCCTAGCCCCCTTTAGTAGATGCACACACAGAACACTTAGTTACTCACCCTGGAGTTGTCCAGAATAAACGGTTTCGCGCATACCAGCCTAGCATGTCGCAGACTTTTGCTAAACAATGCAACGAAAGCGCAAATACAGTCTGGTAGTTGCCGTGTGGGAATATCGTAACCTGAAAATAAAGAGTATACTAGAGGTCGCTGGGAATAATAATGTTTTCAACTTGAGTTATCACGAAAACACCTAAGAAAATGTCTTCTGTGCTTATCGGTTTCTATCTACACAACGACTCTGTGGTTCTTTGGAGGTAAGAGATTTGAACCCAGGTCAGTAACAATGGGTTTCAATTGTTATGTTGTCTCAAGCTTCCTTTAGTCTCTACTTCTTGTTTCCACTTCTATGAGAGCCAAGCAATACACGTGTGTTTATTTATAAACACATCTCTGGTTGCTGAACTAACTGGTTTTGCCTACTGCTGTAATGTTTGGCTGCTCGTTTTCTAGTGACTGCCGCTTCCATCGTCGATGTACTGTATTTCTCGTGGCCGACTTTCGTGTTGGCATTCTGGCAACGGCATTATGCACAGTATACCTGTGGGGGATGTTGGTTTGTCGAGACTCCTGTCTGTTCCACTTTTCACATGGGGCAGTGAGAAGCATTTTGTATGATATTCACTGGCACAGGAATTGAGCATTATAGGGCAACCCTTTGCCGTGAAGTTGGAAACGCGACTAAGTAACGACTAACATCTCTTTTATTAGAGCTTTGTGTCCTCTTGATTGGCTGAGTTCTCAATTTTTCTTTATATAATTTGCTTATGGTTTGTCGAATTTTGTTGCTGAATTTGTCTACGTGATGGGTAACCTGATCTTATCACAACCCTCCTAGCCACCTCTTACGCCATGTTTTATATAGTGTTACCATGCAGGGCTTCCCTTACGGGTGCCAGTAACACAGACGGATTCCTCCTCAGTCGTGTTTTACTACACGCGTGTTAGGTTGATGTCTTACCATTTTTTGTTTCCCTTAGGATCCTGTTAACACAGCGAATCATCCTTAGTCGCCACTTAGGACATAAGGGATAGGTTACAGCGATACTATTCTTTGTGTACCTTAGGCTCCTGGTAACACACGAGGGAGATGGCAAAAGAAAGACTACATGTGACATCTCTTAGGTGCTTAGCTCATGTCATAGACTAACTGTTGACATCAGTTAGATGCCTAGCTCATATACTAGCTGTAGACATCTCTTAGATGTTTGCTTCGCTCAAAGTCTAGCTGTAGATATCTCTTAGATGTTTGCTTCGCTCAAATTCTAGCTGTAGACATATCTTAGATGTTTGCTTCGCTCAAAGTCTAGCTGTAGACATCTCTTAGATGTTTGCTTCGCTCAAAGACAAGCTGTAGACATCTCTTAGATGTTTGCTTCGCTCAAAGACAAGCTGTAGACATCTCTTAGATGTTTGCTTCGCTCAAAGACAAGCTGTAGACATCTCTTAGATGTTTGCTTCGCTCAAAGACAAGCTGTAGACATCTCTTAGATGTTTGCTTTGCTCAAAGACTAGCTGTAGACATCTCTTAGATGTTTACTTCGCTCAAAGACAAGCTGTAGACATCTCTTAGATGTTTGCTTCGCTCAAAGACAAGCTGTAGACATCTCTTAGATGTTTGCTTCGCTCAAAGACAAGCTGTAGACATCTCTTAGATGCTCACTTTGTTTATAGACTATTTAATGTACTGTATCAAATGCTTAATTTACGCATGGGCCAGCTATTGATGTCTATAAAATGCTTGGTTCACTTCAAAGTAGCTGTTGGCGACTATCAATTATTTGATTCACTTATGGACTAGTTATTGACATACATCAAATGTTTGACTCACACATAGACTGATGATTGACATACATCAAATGTTTGATTCACTCATGGACTAGCTATTGACATACATTAAATGTTTGATTCACGCATGGACTAGCTATTGACATAGAGCAAATGTTTGATTTACTCATACCCTAGCTAATGACATACATCAAATGTTTGATTCTCTCATAGACTAGCTATTGACATACATCACATTTTTGATTCACTCATGGACTAGCTTTTGAAAAACATCAAATGTTTGATTCACTCATGGTTTATTTATTGTCATACATCAAATGTTTGATTCACTCATGGACTAGCTATTGACATACATCAAATTTTTGATTCACTCATGGACTAGCTATTGACAAACATCAAATGTTTAATTCACTCATGGACTAGCTATTGACATACATCAAATGTTTGATTCACTCATGGACTAGCTATTGACATACATCAAATGTTTGATACACTCATGGACTAGCTATTGACATAGAGCAAATGTTTGATTCACTCATTGACTAGCTATTGATATACATCAAATGTTTGATTCACTCATGGACTAGCTATTGAAATAGAGCAAATGTTTGATTCACTCATGGACTAGCTATTGACAAACATCAAATGTTTGATTCACTCATGGACTAGCTTTTGACATACATCAAATGTTTGATTCACTGATAGACTAGCTATTGACAAACATCAAATGTTTGATTCACTCATGGACTAGCTTTTGACAAACATCAAATGTTTGATTCACTCATGGACTAGCTATTGACAAACCTCAAATGTTTGAGTCACTCATGGACTAGCTATTGACATAGAGCAAATATTTGATTCACTCATGGACTAGCTATTGACATACATCAAATGTTTGATTCACTCATGGACTAGCTTTTGACATACATCAAATGTAGAAGCCTTGCTTAAAATGTGCACATTGACCAGGTAATAACAAAGGCCAAGGGTTTGGCAGCGATGCGGGTGATGGCGGCAGCAAACTTGAACAGCGCCATCTATGTCTTCTGTACGAGGGGCTGGTCATGTCTTTTTTGGAGTATGCAATGGCAATCCTGACTCTCAGCCATAAGCAGATAGAAAGGATGGAAAGGATACAGAATGAAGCTATGCGCATTATTCTTGGATGTACAAGAGATACAGCATGCAGGGAGAAGCGCTACCTTCTTGATTTTCCAACCATTGAAGAGAGAATACAAGTTTGCAGGGCACACGCCTACCCCAGAATTAACGCAAACACAGAACATCCACTGCATAGTGAAATTAGGAAGGTGAAGGGCAGCAGGTTAAAAAGAGGACGGTCGTGGATGGGTCAAGCCGAAGACATTCTTCAACAGGTGTGTTCACGTGAGGACTTAGAACCTGGCGAGGAATGGGTGCAAGTGCCAACAGACTTCTGCACATCCTTTTCAGTTTGCATCCAACTAGATAGAAAATGCAGACAAGAAAATCCGGCTGCTGTTGAGGCTGAAGTACAAGCGTTGATTTTCGAGAATTCGCTAGACGGTGACGCGGTCATCTACACAGATGGGTCGGTCGTCCGACATGTGAGAAGCTCATGGGCCTTTACAGCTCGGGCCGGAGGGAGAATTGCGAAGGAGGACTCTGGGGCTTTCCCAGAAACCACAAGTAGCCTGACCATGGAAGTCATGGCAGTAAGTAAAGCAATAACATGGCTCGAGACACAGACATTCACTAGGGCTGTTTTCCTTAGCGACTCAATGAACATGATCAAGAGGATAGAGGAGGGGTCGATCCGAAGAGAATGGTTGCTGCCTCTGGAGCGGTCTCGGCTGGCAAAGATTAGTTTCATCTTCGTGCCAGGGCATGCGGGAGTACAAGGAAATGAACGGGCTGACAAGATCGCAGGTGAGGCTACTGTGGAGGGCGGACGCGCCATGGACCAGGCTGACATTCTGAATGCTCTACGAGAAGTAAGACTTTTGCGAAAACCAATTGATGACTGTGAATCTACAACAATGGCCACACTGCGAGAGCAGCAAATTAAAAGAGGGGTGGCAAAACAAGAACACTACGCAGGAAGCCAAAGAAGATTGATAAATCAACACAGAACTGGCGTCGTTAGCCGCTACACGCTGCGGGATTTGCTGAGGAGGGGATCCGAGCACTTATGGACTGAATGGTTCGATGTGCAATGAGGATGATCTGTCGACTAACTAACTAACTAACTATACATCAAATGTTTGATTCACTCATTGACTAGTCATTGACAACCATCAAATGTTTGATTCACTTATGGACTAGCAATTGACATACATCAAATGTTTGATTCACTCATGGACTAGCTATTGACATACATCAAATGTTTAATTCACTCATTGACTAGCTATTGACAAACATCAAATGTTTGATTCACTCATGGACTAGCTTTTGACAAACATCAAATGTTTGATTCACTCATGGACTAGCTATTGACAAACATCAAATGTTTGATTCACTCATGGACTAGATATTGACATAGAGCAAATATTTGATTCACTCATGGACTAGCTATTGATATACATCAAATGTTTGATTCACTCATGGACTAGCTATTGAAATAGAGCGCATGTTTGATTCACTCATGGACTAGCTATTGACATACATCAAATGTTTAATTCACTCATGGACTAGCTATTGACATAATCAAATGTTTGATTCACTCATGGACTAGCTATTGACATAGAGCAAATGTTTGATTCACTCATTGACTAGCTATTGACAAACATCAAATGTTTGATTCACTCATGGACTAGCTTTTGACAAACATCAAATGTTTGATTCACTCATGGACTAGCTATTGACAAACATCAAATGTTTGATTCTCTCATGGAGTAGCTTTTGACATACATTAAATGTTTGATTCACTCATGGACTAGCTACTGACGTCTATCAGATATTTGGTTCACTCATTGGCTAGCTACTGACGTCTACCAAATGTTTGGTTCACTAATGGACTAGTTATTGACATCTATCAAATGTTTGGTTTGCTCGTGGACTAGCTATTGACGTCTACCTAACGTTTGGTTTGCTCGTGGAGTAACTATTGATATCTATCAAATGTTTTGTTTGCCTGTTGACTAGATGTTGCGGATTATCAAATGATTGTTTACACAATGGTGTATATTTTCAAGAAGATGATTACGCAGAACTAAATACACTGATAGATAAGTAGACCGACACAAAAGAAATCAGGCAATCTCAAAACGGATACAAGAATGTCTGGACAAATAGACACTCTGTCAGTCTACCTTGACTTCTGAACTCTTTGTCCAAAATGGCAGCAATGTCCACAAGCCATATGCTCTTGGTTATAAGTAGATGTCTGTGTCCTGGACATTTCAAATAGATGACATATTTAGACACGACACGACACATGTGCTCCTGGTTATAAGTAGAATGTCTGTACCCTCGACATTTCAAATAGCTGATAAATTTAGAACGACACGACACATATTTTCCTGGTTATAAGTAAATGTCTGTGTCCTGGACATTTCAAATAGTTGAGACATTTAGACACGTCGCGACACGTATGTTCCTGGTTATAGGTAGATGTCTGTTTCCTTGACATTTTAAATAGTTAATAAATT
The DNA here is from genome assembly GCA_963921405.1 of Cepaea hortensis. Lineage (NCBI taxonomy): Eukaryota > Metazoa > Mollusca > Gastropoda > Stylommatophora > Helicidae > Cepaea > Cepaea hortensis. The sequence continues at coordinate 30,079,643 of OY992891.1, forward strand.
TATACACGTCACGACACATATGATCCTGGTTATAAGCAGATGTCTGTGTCCTGGACATTTCAAATAGTTGATATATTTAGATACGGCACGGCACATAATCTTTAGTTCACAGTTTAAGACTAGTCTTCTCCGAGGCAACAGAATTGGTAGACGAGCGAAATAAGAACAAAATAATACAGGAAGGCGCTGCAGATCGTCGTTCAGAAAGCAATGGCAAACTACTAAACGTAAATATACTATGGGAAATCTCTGAGGCCACTAAGAAAATGGAAAATTGTCGATTACAAGTCTATACTTGCTGAATTACAGAATCCTTTCTCTTCGTACACATGTAGTCATCATCAGGATAATGTTTAACTGATAAAGTACCATGGGATAGTTAATCGTCTTAGGCGACTTCCAGTATCTGCCATAAGCTTATACATCCCCGAAATGTTGTCATTGTGTTATAATACAACATGTCTGCTACCATATTAACAACTGTTATGTTATAACTGTGACACAACCCCCATTATCCGCTATCCATTTTTGTTCGGACCACGCCTACTTTTTTTAAGGGTTGGCGGTTCCTCTAGTTGATGTAGCGACACTCTGAGGCCCCTGTTCACCCCCCCCCCCTTCCTTGTCTTTTACTGTGGGCCCTTAGTCCCACGATGAGCCTTTCCCCATAGTGGTCCTCAGGTCCACAGCTACTGTGAGGGGTTGTCAGGTGTGATTGATCATCTCGGCCCCTGGCCAGAGCAAGTGCAGTACCGAGAGGGCAATACTACACAATGATCGTAAACAAAAGGCCACGAAAATTAACTTAGAAAATGCAACTAGTATAATTCTGAATATGTTAAAGAAAACAAAGGCCAACTTGAGTCGAGTCAAGAACCGACATCACTGCACTCGGGGCTTTCCCATAAACGTTCAATCCTCATCATCAACAGCCAGCGAAGACTTTCAATACTAATGATGTCGTTGCAAAATATCCATCTTGTTTTACCCCTGAGTGACGACTGTCTACCAGATCCTCTGACCACCCCTTGCTGCTGCATTCTCTCTAGACCATAAAGTCTTTCTGTTCTACTGCATTATTCACATTCTCCTAGAGGGTCTTCACCACATCTGCCTCATCATACATCAGATACGTGTGTTGCCGGGGCCCAAAAGGGAAGCAAAGAATAGTAACACTGTTGCCTTCCATGCATGTCGTAAGAGGCGGCTAAAGGGGCTGGGCTGAGACTTAGTCTACAGTCTATTGGGACTTCCGGTCCCCAACATGGCTTATAGGCATTTAAACCGTTAAAGCCTCTAGAGTGTTAACGCTCGAGGCTACGGTTTGCATTCGCAATTTCCTCATGTTGGACTAGTAGTGCATGGTTCCTTCGCCCTGCTACTGAGTGAGTGCTTGGCGCGACACTGTGAGCTGTGAATTTCGAGGGGAATGCTTTTACATCTGTCCGCGGTTGTCTGTAGCGTGAAATGCATGTTCGGAACGATCTTGGAGAGCTATTGCTGAATTGACTGATTTGCCTTTTCGGTTCACAAGTGCATTTTTTCAGGAGACTCCTGGGAGTTGTCGCTAGCGCTACAGAGTTCGTGATTAGTGCGGCACTTTCGGCGGGTCGCCCTGCGGAAAAAAAACAAAGCCATATGGGATAAAACCCGGGTAAATGAAGTATTTCTGGAGGACTTTTGTGTTGGCATCCTGGCGGTGGCATTATGCACGGTGTACCTGCGCGGGCTGTTGGCTTGCCGAGACTCCTGTCCATTCCATTGTTCACATTGGGCAGTGAGGAGCATTTTGTGTGATATTCAATGGCACAGGAACGGAGCATAATGGGAACGACCCGTTGCCGTGAAATTCGAACCGCGGACTAACTAACTAACTAACATTAAATCACACCTTAATAATGCGGCGCCAGCCAATCTATCTGCCTGTTCATTTCCAACCACACCAGAGTGTCCTGGAGTAAAGATCCAGCGAATGCTCACAACCCTCGACCTATGAATCGATGCCTGGCATTCTGCACGATGAATGTAAGTTTCACCTTTGCCAGCATGCTTTGTGAATCAGTTACAATCACAACATGTGTATACAGTTTGTTCTCCAACCAGCAGAAAGCTGCAGTAACCGTCTTCACCTCCATCCACAGACTTCAGGTTGTGGTGTCATATGCCAAGCTCTCCTTTATCAAACATTTGTTAAATTCTTTTGCTATGGGTCCCCGGGTAATTCTTTTGGCCTCTTAATACAGAGCCATCGGTATAAATATCCACATTACAAGGACGAGATTTAAAAGTTAGTTGCATATCTTTTACAGGACGTCGCACTCAACACCAACATTGTTTGCTGCTGTGATCTCTTGACAAGTTTATGTTCAGTAGTTTGCCATTGCTTTCTGAGCGACCGGCACCCATACCATCTCGTAAAAACCAACACAAGGCTGTCAGCTGCTAAATCTCCCTCAGTGTGAGGAAGAGAGTAGTCATAAATGAGTTTCAGCTTCCGTAGCGCCTGCTGGCCACTCCCTACACTCACGGCCCAATGTGATTATAACTAGGCACTTTAGCAACATTTTCTAAATTGCTTTTTAATCATATAACCTGCATAGTTAGATACCTCTTGAAGAAAAAAAATCCTACGGTACCTTATTAAAGTCTGTAGGTCATTTCTTAGCCGAGATATTACTGTTTGTGTGTCAGTTTATCATTTAATGTAACTTATGTAGAAGAAAAAACGATTTTTACCTTTCACTTTTTGTGACCCTACCTACACACTCACACCACTGTTGGTTACACTCATGCCAAGGGAGAAATAACACAGCCGCTGTTTAACTCAAGAGCTTATAACTCTGCCAGTTATATATATATATATATATATATATATATATATATATATATATATATATATATATATATATATATATATATATATATAAGTAGACACCTTGCAGTCTTGACAGACAAAAGTATGTGAGTGAAATGTGGCCAATATTCCATCACAATGTCTGGGCAGAGCTTCAGAGATCATGTGATGCCCAAACGACATGACCCCTCCCTCGGCCTAGTCTTGTGTATTCCAGAGGAATGGGTAACCAATACGTCTGGCACAAGGTAGGCTGCAGACGCTGGCGGCTCAGCGTCAATCCACCGAGACCTCACCACCACGAGCCGGTGGCGAGTTATGGCCAGACCCTGACACCCAAGGGACCCGGCTTAGAGGCGTTCAGCCATGTCCCACAGGTGAGGGCCTTGTACGAGCCCGGACCATGAGGGCGCGCACATCTGTCAATCACAAGTGTCCGGACCTGTGTAAAGCGTGCACTATCGTCAGACTCCCCACCTGACTTATAGCGGTCCCCGCGACCAGCGGGAATAGGTCCGCCATAGCTACCGCAGGAGATATTGCCTGTCTATTTGCAAGCAAATCTCCCATACTTCCACTGTGCGGATCTCGCGACCAGCGAGAATAGGCCCGCCGGAGATTTGCTCGTCTGCTGCGAACAAATCTCTACCGAGAGACTGAATAAGTAAAGAAACGATAAAAGTAGTGGTATTTCAATTGCGCTTGCGCTCCCACCTATGCTACACCCTTCATGTGTCTTCACAAAGTCGGACTAGAGTCAAGTCATATATATATATACGCACAAACAGATATAAACATCTCTATGTCATGCGGTGAAGACGTCAGATCGCGCTTGCTACCTCGCGCTGTTGTCAACTCGACTCCGCGAGACAGAGATCCATTTTAACAAGAGATTTCGCCTTAAGAAGTTATCCAAAAAAAAAATAACCCCGGCCACGTAGAGTGATGACAATTTACATATACATACTAATGTGGGTGTTGAATGCACACATGCATTCATTATCATTTCGTCGCTCTGAATAATCCATAAAAATATTAAATAATTATATCTTGATTATGACATGGCTGTTGTAGACAATGGAGAGGACTACAATACTCAGTAATCGGTTTCTGGTTTAATGCGATTTTGAAATTATCGAGGAATTTAACATCATGCGTACGCTTACAGTCCCCATATCGGAAACACAAAAACTAATAACCGAACGTTACCGCAAACAAAATTCCGGTAAAATACAACAAAATGTACCGTAGTACCTAATTGTAACCGTACACAAGTCTGAATTTGTAATCGGCACTCTGAACCACCCCTTGCCTCTAACACTCTTCTCACGTGTGCAAATTTCTCTCAGCTTGATAATCGAGAATCTAACTAAATTAATCTAACCTGCTGATTTGTAAGGCGACTAGAAATTCAGATATAACTGAGGTACCGTAAGACAGTAGACGTTACTACCTACATTCTGTTAGCTCCGGCTATTGGGAGACGTTCACCAAACCCGATATCCCACATTGTGCCAACGGCTTCTGGCGGAGGAGCGCAATTGGGAGGGAAAAAGCCTTACCCTAGTGCGAGGAAATGCAACCTGTAGACTAATTGTCATGACAAGGCAGACCAGGCCCTAAACCTTGATCGGCAACTGGTCTAGGATGGAAGCTCCGACAAGCGGATAGTTAGAGCATTTGCTTTGCTGATCCGGCAGCTTCTGCAGCCTGTCTTACTCCAGACGTATTAGTGGCACTTGTCCTTTGGCGTAAACTAGCTAAACCGAGAGGGGGATCATGATGCATGGACAACACGTGGTCTCTAAGTTCAGCCCAGACTTTGTGCTATGAAGAGGTATAATTTCATTTTACAAACATTCGTCTATAAAGACTGCAAGGTGTCAGATAGTAGAGTACGTACTCTTAAAGGCTAGGAAAAACAAACCAGAAGAAAACAATACTGTGAAGAACGATTATACTGAGCCTAGCGATTGACAGAACAATGCAATGCAACTTCAATGATCACAGAATCCACCTAAATTACCCACCCACCCACCCACCCCCACACACACCCACACATACACATCATCATCATCATCATCTTCCTTTTCATCATCGTCATCATCATCATCAAGTGCCTTGTGAAATAGCGTGGCCGATCATACTGCTCCACACCTTGCGATCACAAACAACATGCATCAATTCGTGTGCTGATTGCCTCACGTGCCACGACACACGGCGGTCAATGGTTTTCTCTCGTTGTCTTCCTCTGTCTCTCTGTCCATACATCTTACCAGCTGTGACAACATGTTCCAGTGTTTGTCTTCACATAATGTGGCCAAAGAATGTATGTGCTTACCAACAGCCTCAGATAATGTCATAGAGCGAAGATGGGCCAGTGCCACGTCACGCACGTCTACAGTAGGCAAACTGAGCTTCGGACACATTGGCATCTTCCGCTCCAGAAGTTGAGCAATTATCTGAAATATAAATTAAGTATATCATTTCTGCTCAACACTCAAGTTTATTAATGTAATTTTCGCCTTTGAAGTTCTAAGTGTTACCACCGTTGCGGTGAAAATCATATTCACTTCATCAGGTTCACAAATGAAAGAAACAATACATCACTACTGACAGGTATGCCTCTAACTACAGATTATGGGTATTCTTGTTTGAACACATTCGGGGGTTCAAATACCATAAGAAATACCTTCACTGGTATCCATCAGTATTCGTGGAGGCAAAAGAAGAAAAGAAGTGGGTAATAGTTGACAAACTTGACCATATAAAGCTTGAAAGCTATGGGCAAGTTGAATTTCCAACCTAGAGAATCCAATGCACGCTGAAAAGAAGAGGTGTTCTTCATTCAATTAATGCGACCAAAGTACTTCAGTTGTCAAGATGATCTTTATGGGCTATTTGATTCGATTTTGAGATCGTTCAGAATGTCTCTATTATTGTTTTTGATTTTAATCCGTGGTGTTCTAAAAACCAGCTGTAGCATTCAACTAAGAAAGCTTGATTTATCTTCTAGAGCTTTTGTGAAATGATCTGGCCCATGGTTGACATCTATACATTGCCAAATTAAATGTACTGTGAAAGAACAGACAGCTGGAGAGACAAGTAGATGTGGGAGCAGAACATCGAGACAAAGAGATTAGCCGGCCACTGAGGCTGAACAAAGTGAATACAATAAATGATAACATGGAAATAGTACCCAACCTTGAGGACCGTCTGGACGAGTGGCTGGAATACTGTGTCTACATTCGCGAACCTCGGATTCGAATCCTCTGTACGGTGATGGATTATTTCTGTCGGGGACAAACAGAAAACAGTAACCTACACAGTTAGCAGTGACTTCACTGACCAGGCGGCCTTATTTTCTCAGGCTCAAGACACACCTGCCTAAAGTACTATAGGCAGCAATGACAGTTTTGACAATCCAGTACTCAACCTTCATTAAAGGTCTCCGTAAGTCCTACATGTGTTGAAATCCTAGTTTTGCTATATACGGGTTGTATTGCAGGGAAAATCACTAATATACATGACATTAGTAACATTCAGTCTATGGTAAATCACTAACATAATTGTCATTGGCTACGTACAGTCCATGACAAATCACTAACAGAAATGACATTAGTAACTTACAATCCATGACAAATCACTAACATAAATGGCATTAGTAACGTACAGTCCATAAATAAAATCACTGAAATAAATGACATTAGTAACGCACAATCCGCAGGTCTCCCTGGCCTAGGATTTACACGACTTTCTCTGTAATCCCGTATATTCTCGTGAGTAACGTAACCTGCACGAGAATCGGTACGGTTTTACCCGCGTAACTTACGGGGTATGTCAGCCGGTCGCTCAGAAAACAATGGCAAACTACTGAGCTAAATCTTGCCTAGTACATCAACAGCAGCTGAAAATGCTGACGTTGATTGCAACTTCCTGTAAGGGATGAGCAAAACGAAAAAAAAAAAAAACAACACAAAAACAAAAACAAAACAAAAACACCTACAATCCATGACAAATCGCTGACATCAATGCCATTCATAACGTAATGTCCATGACAAATCACTAACATAAATCACATTGGTAACGTAGTTCATGACAAAACACTAACATAAATGTTATTAGTAACGTACTGTCCATAAAAGATCACTGACATAAATGACATTTGTAACGTACAGTCCATGCCAGATCACTAACATAAATGATATTAGTAACTCACAGCCCGTGGCAAATCTCTAACATAAATTATATTAGTAACTCACACACTATGACAAATTACTACCATAATGACATTAGTAACCAACAGTCCATGACAAATCTCTAACATACGAGTAAATGACATTAGTAAGCCACAGCTCATGACAAATCACTGACATAAATGACATCAGTAACCCACAGCCAATGACAAATCACTGACATACATGACATTTTTAACGTACACTAATAGCAGGTAACCTACATAGGTACTTGCGCCTGGGCTGCCGTGCAGGGTTGGTCCAAGGATGGTCCCTGGGTTGACCACTGCAAACTCAAACATTTGGTTTTCTGTAGAAAGGGAAAGACAGGAAGGGAAATCACACAATGCAGGATAAGAACAAGCGGGTTTTTCAGATACCGGATTTATGAACTAAAAATAGTTGTATGGTTAATGATTGTTTACTTAACTTTTTATATCGAAAATGAACACACAACACACACACACACACACACACACACACACACACACACACACACACACACAACACACAGACACACACACACACACACATACATATATATATATATATATATATATATATATATATATATATAGAGAGAGAGAGAGAGAGAGAGAGAGAGAGAGAGAGAGAGAGAGGTGGCAGACGAGAGACCTTCAAATGAAAACCTTAGAAGTGTTATAGAAATTACAATAACCATGCCATTGTATTGTGACTTGTCAATATCGTTGTTACGGATGTCAAGAGTTATTAAGCACGTGACATCACGGTGCAAACGAACACGGTGACGTCATAAGGACAGTGTAAAAATGGGCACCCCACTTTTGACTTCAAGAAGAGCTGCTTTCTGTTATCCGTTTTTTTATTTTTTTATTAGTGAAGCAGTGAAAATTGATATGACATAAAACAGAACATAACTTGATATGGCATGACAAAAATTACTGAAATACTTGTAGACCAATCTGGCAAGCGTTTAACATAATCCCAGGCTGCTCTCTCGGCCAGGCTTTTACTCTTGAAGTAGGCGTTGTTTCCGGGTTCATTGGGGTCAGCCCAGTCGTTCTCCGTGTATGGAGTTTTGTTGCCCCCGCGAGCTGTAACAGCCAGGTCAATTAATGAGTTAGTTGCCAATTCAAAATAATGTTTTATCGTAGTGAATTTGAATAAAACATAAACAAATAGATTGCACGATTTATTGCCTGGCATATTCCTCTGCATCTCGTCAGGTACAGAAAGCACACAATAAACTAATGTGATTAGATAAATCCTTCAAGCTGAAGTACACACGTATTTGCACAGTAATTTAAATTGTCTGCCACGCTAATTAGATCCAGAGTACGACAAGGTTGTGTCCTTTCCCCTCTCTTGTTTATGACATATATAGACAGCATATGTAAAGAGACCAGCCAAACAGAAACCACGAGAACACTGCATGACGAGAACACAGAAGAAAAACCATCAGCAAATTTAACCATTAGAGAACTCCTGATTGCGGACGACCAAGCACTAATAGCAAAATCAGAAGCTGAATTACAAGATCACATGAATAGTCTTAACGAAATGTGTAGGGAACATAACATGAAAATTAGCACAAGTAAAACAGAGTTAATGACTATAACTAAAGAAGAAATAGCAACAAGGATTCACCTAAACGGACATCCCTTGAAACAAATACAGTTTCAAGTACCTAGGAAGTATAATATACCACCAGATGGCAAATCAAAAGACGAGATTGAAAACAGATGCAATAAAGCAATTAACCTCACTGGACAAATGGCACCAATACTAAGAGAGCACTTTACAACACAATCTTCCTACCAACTCTCTGCTACCAATGCCAAACCTGGACAATGACAGAAAAGGAGAAAAGAAAAATCACAACAACAGAAATGATTTTCACGAGAAGAATACTCAACGTATCAAGAAGCGACAAGATCAGAAATGAAGAAATCAGGACTAAAGTGGGGGTTATAGCTGCGCTAGATTTTATTAGAAAGCAGCAAGTCAAATGGTTTGGCCAATTAAGTAGGTTACCAACTAACAGTATACCGCAACAAGCAATGATGTACAGACCAGAGGGAAGCAGAGGAAAAGGCCGACCACGTAAACGATGGACGCAGGGAATAACAGTCCATGGGAATGTCAATACATGAAGCCCATAAGCGGGCTCTCTCCCGTTGTTTATACTTCACCTCGACACTGCAAGGTACAAGAGGAACATGATGAGATGAGACCACGGTAATTTTAAACTGACCATCATGTCTTTCTGTTTGCACAAGACTGACTGCCACCAATTAATGGCGATGGCTTCGGCAACCTTTAACAAACGACGAGTTTGTGTGTTAAACAACACTAGTTCTTCAATGTTTGGACATTTCTAGCTTGGAATAAATACTCCGTCTTATAGCCCGTGCTGTTTGGAGCTAGTGATCATGTATGTCCCCAGCCTTCTGTCTCGGGATCTGCCAATCATTTCTGAATTACTGATACTAATATTTCCTCCATGACGTTATGTGAAACTTGATAGCTAATATTCTCTCTCTCTCTCTCTCTCTCTCTCTCTCTCTCTCTCTCTCTCTCTCTCTCTCTCTCTCTCTCCTCTCTCTCTCTCTCTCTCTCTCTCTCTCTTTGCATCTCTCTCTCTCTCTCTCTCTCTCTGTCTGTCTCTGTGTATGTGCGCGTGTGTTTCTGTGTGTGTTTCTTTCATCCTCTCTCTCTCTCTCGCTCGCTTTCTCTCTGTGTGTATGAGTCTCTCTCTCTCCTCTCTCTCTCTCTCTCTCTCTCTTTCTCTCTAGCTCTAATCAAGAGTCGACTTCATTGCACAGGGTGCTATACCACATAGCTAGGTCTCTCTCTGCATTGAAGCTAAAGTCCTGTCTTCCTCTTCTGTTTCTTGGTCTTCTTCTTCTTCTTCTTCTTCTTCTTCTTCTTCTTCTTCTTCTTCTTCTTCTTCTTCTTCTTCTTCTTCTTCTTCTTCTTCTTCTTCTTCTTCTTCTTCTCCTGATCTTTTCCTCCTCTTCTTTCTTCGCCTCCTTCTTCTCCTCCTCCTCTTTCTTCCCTAACCGAGAGCCTAATGGAGTCTGAAAACAAATCCATGCCCTTCTGAGCACAAGGTTGAGTTGAGTCAGGAACCGACATTACTGCACTTAGGACATTCCCATACGAGTTCCGACCTCATCTGCAACAGCCAGTGAAGAGTATCAATACTACAGGTACCAGTAGCAGTCTGATTAATAATATGTCCGTCTGGTTTTTCCTCTGAGTTTTCAGTGTACGACAGATCCTCTGGTCACTCCCTGCAAGCGCCATTCTCTCCACGCCGTGATTATCTATCTATTCTTCTGAACTTTACACACGATTCCAAAGGACCCCGACAACATCTGCCTTATCAAGCACCATCACCCCAGCTAGGGGTGCAGATCCAGGTAATCTGCTTGTATTCCACCATACCAGCATGTCCTAGGGAAAAATGCAACAGATGCTCTGCTTGATTGTTGAATTGAAGCCTGCCAATCTGCCCGAAGCACGCCCGTTTTCACCGTTCCCATCATACTTTGTGTGTCTGTTGAAATTACAAATGAAAAGAGAGAAGACATTGAAAAAAGGGAAGTGAAATATTTCGCACACGTTAAAAGACATAAGACTCTTATAAAAACCATACTGGAGGGCAAGGTTCAACGAACGAACGAACGAACTTTATTTTAAAAGGGTAACAAATTGGGCACGCAGACCCGTCTTACATTCGGCCCTTTCGATCACTCATCTTTCATTCATTAAATGTGCATGTTACATTTACATAGGAAAAAACACCCATTGTCAAATTGATTTTGTAAGCATAAACAATGCATATTACGCATGGTACATTCACATGGGGGGAAAAACATTGTCAAATGAAAGTTTTAAACATAAACAGTGCATATTGCAATGTTGTGAGACACATTCCCCATCCACCCTCACAACCCGCAGCCACCCACACATCCCCCACCCATCATACCCAAATCCACCCACACATACCTCCACGCACTCACACAGACTCAGGCAAACATGCATGCCGCCACCCACTCACCGATCCCCCACCCACACACATTTCCTCACTCAAACATACATCCCCCACCCATCCCATAACCGACACGCACACACCCACCCACATATTCTCCACATTCTCCACATATTCTTGAAGGCAAGCGAGCAAGAGGCAGACAACAATACAAATTGGAAGATAACATCAAGAGATGGACGAACATCAGTTCGACAGAATGTACTGTCAGCTCGAGAGACAGAACAAACGAACGAATGAACGAACGAAAATCTTTATTTCCAAAGGATTGAGAATTGGGCATGCAGGCCCGTCTGACATTCTGCCCTTCTTCCTCCCATACATTCTTTCATTCAACATCTCTTATGAAGGAATTCTTTGACAACAAAAGAACAATAAGCATTAACCCGCATGAAAAATAATCAATGATACATAACTCGTTGAGGCAATGTTTAACATGGGCATCATAAATACCCAAGGCGGGTGTAACGTACCACACATATGGGAATTTTTTTTTTTTTTCTGGCTAGTTGTCGTTCGAGATAATTTACCATTATTATTGTCTTTGTTGCTTTTTTTTTTTTTTTAAAGGGGGCATGTAGTCTGTTTTGAGGTAGTGTTCAAACAGGTTGCGACTGTATGTATAATTTGGTTAGACAGTGTTGGAGATCCATTGCAGCCAACCTTCATTGTGGAGACGGCACCTGATTGATTGATTGATTGATAAATTGATTGATTGATTGATTGATTGCAATTACGACATAATCACAAGGAAGACTGCTTAACTACTTGATCTCTGAGATAACCACAAAAGGTCACGCCAAGACACTCACCAGCAACGGCAATTGTCGAACTAGTCATGTCAGGATACTCACCAGCAACGGCGACCAATGAACTAGTCATGTCAGGATACTCACCAGCAACGTCGACCAACGAACTAGTCATGTCAGGATACTCACCAGCAACGGCATTCAACGAACTAGTCATGTCAGGATACTCACCAGCAACGGCAATCAACGAACTAGTCATGTCAGGATACTCACCAGCAACGGTTATCAACGAACTAGTCATGTCAGGATACTCACCAGCAACGGCAATCAACGAACTAGTCATATCAGGATACTCACCAGCAACGGCGATCAAAGAACTAGTCATATCAGGATACTCACCAGCAACGGCAATCAACGAACTAGTCATGTCAGGATACTCACCAGCAACGGCAATCAACGAACTAGTCATGTCAGGATACTCACCAGCAACGGCAATCAACGAACTAGTCATATCAGGATACTCACCAGCAACGGCAATCAACGAACTAGTCATGTCAGGATACTCACCAGCACCGGCGACCAAAGAACTAGTCATGTCAGGATACTCACCAGCAACGGCAATCATCTAACTGGTCATGTCAAGATACTCACCAGCGATGGAAATCATTGAACAAATAAAGTCAGGATACTCACCAGCAATAGTTATCAACGAACTAGTCATATCAGGATACTCACCAGCAACAGTTATCAACGAACTAGTCATATCAGGATACTCACCAGCAACGGTTATCAACGAACTAGTCATATCAGGATACTCACCAGCACCGGCGATCAAAGAACTAGTCATATCAGGATACTCACCAGCAACGGCAATCAACGAACTAGTCATGTCAGGATACTCACCAGCAACGGCAATCAACGAACTAGTCATATCAGGATACTCACCAGCAACGGCAATCAACGAACTAGTCATGTCAGGATACTCACCAGCAACGGTTATCAACGAACTAGTCATGTCAGGATACTCACCAGCAACGGTTATCAACGAACTAGTCATGTCAGGATACTCACCAGCACCGGCGACCAACGAACTAGTCATATCAGGATACTCACCAGCAACGGTTATCAACTAAATAGTCATATCAGGATACTCACCAGCAACGGTTATCCACGAACTAGTCATGTCAGGATACTCACCAGCAACGGTTATCAACGAACTAGTCATATCAGGATACTCACCAGCAACGGCAATCAACGAACTAGTCATGTCAGGATACTCACCAGCAACGGCGATCAAAGAACTAGTCATATCAGGATACTCACCAGCAACGGCAATCAACGAACTAGTCATGTCAGGATACTCACCAGCAACGGTTATCAACGAACTAGCCATGTCAGGATACTCACCAGCACCGGCGACCAACGAACTAGTCATGTCAGGATACTCACCAGCAACGGCAATCATCTAACTGGTCATGTCAAGATACTCACCAGCGATGGAAATCATTGAACAAATAAAGTCAGGATACTCACCAGCAATAGTTATCAACGAACTAGTCATATCAGGATACTCACCAGCAACAGTTATCAACGAACTAGTCATATCAGGATACTCACCAGCAACGGTTATCAACGAACTAGTCATATCAGGATACTCACCAGCACCGGCGATCAAAGAACTAGTCATATCAGGATACTCACCAGCAACGGCAATCAACGAACTAGTCATGTCAGGATACTCACCAGCAACGGTAATCAACGAACTAGTCATATCAGGATACTCACCAGCAACGGCAATCAACGAACTAGTCATGTCAGGATACTCACCAGCAACGGTTATCAACGAAGTAGTCATGTCAGGATACTCACCAGCAACGGTTATCAACGAACTAGTCATGTCAGGATACTCACCAGCACCGGCGACCAACGAACTAGTCATATCAGGATACTCACCAGCAACGGTTATCAACTAAATAGTCATATCAGGATACTCACCAGCAACGGTTATCCACGAACTAGTCATGTCAGGATACTCACCAGCAACGGTTATCAACGAACTAGTCATATCAGGATACTCACCAGCAACGGCAATCAACGAACTAGTCATGTCAGGATACTCACCAGCAACGGCGATCAAAGAACTAGTCATATCAGGATACTCACCAGCAACGGCAATCAACGAACTAGTCATGTCAGGATACTCACCAGCAACGGTTATCAACGAACTAGTCATGTCAGGATACTCACCAGCACCGGCGACCAACGAACTAGTCATATCAGGATACTCACCAGCAACGGTTATAACTAAATAGTCATATCAGGATACTCACCAGCAACGGCAATCAACGAACTAGTCATGTCAGGATACTCACCAGCAACGGTTATCACCGAACTAGTCATGTCAGGATACTCACCAGCACCGGCGACCAACGAACTAGTCATGTCAGGATACTCACCAGCAACGGCAATCATCTAACTGGTCATGTCAAGATACTCACCAGCGACGGAAATCATTGAACAAATAAAGTCAGGATACTCACCAGCAACAGTTATCAACGAACTAGTCATATCAGGATACTCACCAGCAACAGTTATCAACGAACTAGTCATATCAGGATACTCACCAGCAACGGTTATCAACGAACTAGTCATATCAGGATACTTACCAGCACCGGCGACCAACGAACTAGTCATGTCAGGATACTCACCAGCAACGGCAATCATCTAACTGGTCATGGCAAAACACTCATCAGCGACAGCAATCATTGAACAAATAAAGTCAGGATACTCACCAGCAACAGTTATCAACGAACTAGTCATATCAGGATACTCACCAGCAACAGTTATCAGCGAACTAGTCATATCAGGATACTCACCAGCAACGGCATTCATCGAAATAGTCATGTCAGGATACTTACCAGCTGCGGAAATCATTGAACTGGTCATGTCATGTCACTCACCTGCTGCGGCAATCATTGAACTGGTCATGACATGATACTTACCAGCTACAGCAACAAGTGAACTAGTCATGACCACTCTCTTGACAGTACCCGATGCAGCTGCAGCTTTCAGGACGTTCAGTGTTCCTTCCACAGCCGGTCTGATCACCTCCTCCTCGTGCTTAGGGTTTTCTACTGGGAGAGGACTGGCCACGTGGTGGATGTATGTACAGCCTTGAACTGCCCTACAGGACGATTTGAGGTCAATATGATAGAATATCATAGTGTTTGTATAGTTTGACAGATGTGTATCACGTGTTTGATGTTTATATCTTTTTACAGATTGCACCAATTGTTTGATTTTTATACATGTATATCCATTGTTTGAGGTTTGTTTGTTATAATACGTGAATCACTTGTTTCATGTTTGTCTCTTTTATAAAATCTGTATCAATTGTTTCATTTGTATATCTTTATACAATGCGAATCACTTGTTTGATGTTTGTATCTTTTAAAAGATGCGTATCCGTTTTTGCATTATTTTGTAAAAACATGTGTATCACTTTGATTGATCTGTTATAAGATGTGTTACAATATTTTTATGTTCTATCTTCTATATAATTAGTATCAATTGTTTGAATTATATCTACACATTGCTCCATTATGAATAAATTCTCAAAGTTCATAGAAGTATGGGCGTTGTTGGCAAAAGATAACGTTTGATGCCTGTGGATGTCCCCGTGTCGTCAACAGTGACCGGGAGTCATATAAAAAGAAGGCAGGCTTGGAAAACACCGTCCGGACTGGAAAGAGGAGTAACAGAGATTGGGGCAGGCAGAGAAAATGATGCCGGGTCGACTGAAAAGGCGGCATTGGGGGGATATCGTCAAAAGAATTGATCTTTAACACCAGGAACTGATATATGTGGTGATACATGAACGCCAATGCCTGCTGGCAAGGGACACGATTATGATTATGTATATATGCTTTCCAGTCTCCTCCAACAGATTACAAATCGAGAACCTCGCTACAGTGCAAGAACTTCATAACATGGAGTTGGATCAACATATGTGTATTAAACAGAAGCAAACAATCTTTAAAAATGACGGATGGTCGGTTGCTGAACTAGCTGGTTTTGCCTTATGCAGTAATGTGTGTGCAACTGCTGGTTTTCTAGTGACTGCTGCTTCCATCGACGATAATTTATATTTTAGTGGCGGACTATTGTGCTGGCATTTTGGGAGCGGCCTAATACGTGTTTGCCTGTGCGTGCTGTAGTTTTCTGTTAGTGTTAGTTTTTCATTTGTACATCCCGCAATCTGATTTATGTTATCATCTGCAAACGATGTGACATGAAATACATTGGCCTAACGGGCAGACGTCTTGGTGATCGTTTTAGAGAACACCTCAGAGACATCAATCAGGGCACTGACAAACCTGTCCCCAACCATTTCAATTCCTCCAACCATAATGGAGTCGACGATGCATGTGTCACCGCATTAAAACCCTGCTTCTCCAATAGCTCAGTCAGACTTAAAATTGAATGCCAGCTAATCAACAATCTGGGATGCATCCATCCAGCAGGTATCAATACTGATGTGGACGCTACGGTATAACTGTGGCATCTTCCCCAATTGTTTACACTATCTATCACTATGCTGCCCCCCCCCCCACCCATATCTGGACCTAACTGTCCCCACATCCCTATATTTTCATAGCAGACTGTTCACATATTTTTGGCTACTTAAATCCTTTTTTGCAACCCACTTTTAATTCTGCTAGCCAACCAGCGCCTTCGCAGCTGGCCAAGTCACCTTTTCTGCCCCACATGGCACAGTGATAGGTCGTGTGTGTGTTTTTTCGTTGTTTGCTGTATTTCGTTGTTAGCTATGTGTTGTCATTGACAAAGATTCTGAGAATCGAAACGTCTGTGTGTCGTATTGTACGCGTTCGTGTGTATTTTATTTTATTATTCATTTTATATATTTATTGAGTGCTTCTGATTTCGCGATACGGGGATCTCCTTGTAAGGCATGTGCAACGTTGTTGTTGTTTAGTACGTTTTTTCTCGCAGGAGTTTAATATACCTATTTGTTTCCAATTCATATTGTTAGTTTGTTGGGACTCCTGTCTGTTCTAATTTTCATATGGGACAGTGAGAAGCATTGTATGTGATATTCACTGTCACATGAACAGAGCATTAAGGGGTGACCCTTTGCCGTGAAGTTGGAGCAGTGACTAACGACTAACATGCTATAACATGTTTTTCCCTTTCGAGCGCCGCTCACACGCGTGCTATTAATAGAAGTAGTTAATACTACTGGGGAGTACATTGGACTGATGTTTGCGTATGAATTAACTGTCCTTATTACCAGTGTCCCTCGCCATCAAGTAAACCCACTCCTACTTGTGAAGTTCTTGTAATTTGTGTCCCCAAATCAAGGACATGAAGTCAACAGCTGTGTGCAACTGACCTGTGTAGTGGTTGAAACAACCAAATCTACTAAGTGTAAGAACGAGTGCTCTTATTATATCAGCCATACCGATCGCTATAAATAGTTTTGTGGGAGAGAGTGGTAAGTAAAGGGCCATTTAACACGTCTTGGGAATGGATGGGTATATTGTGCCAACCCCGTATTTTTATAGACCAATTGGAACTCGACAGGTGATATGATTAATACCACGTCAGCCGCCTGACCCACCCAGGACAATCCCTGGCACACAGATTAAGCTAGGTGGATATGACGGCCCAGCCAGCTTACAAAATCCTCATCGATGGGAACTCAAATACATAACCACTGAGTCGGCAGGCATGCGTGCTGGCCACTGGCCACTCATTAGTGTACTAAACAACATATACTCAATGTGTGCACACCAGAAGTAGAGAGGTGATATTTTAGAATCAACATGAGAACGTTTTTTTATCATGATTGGTATTAGAAATGATCACATACAAATGAGATGGCAAACACACTTAGCAAATTGGTCCGACATTTGAGCTTTTACCATTAGAAGCTCCAGTAGCGGTAATCTCTTCAAAGATTTCATGAGATGTAAATTGCTTTCAATGTGTTTTTACATTTGGTTTTGTAAAGTGTTAACAAAACAAACAGTTGATTGCTCTCAACATGGGTAAAGAACTCACTCAATCCACGCCTCGGGATTTAACAAATCTGCTTCGACCAGCTCCAGCTTGTGTCTGGCATTGGGGCAAAGATTGTACAGATGCTTGTTCTTCTTCTCATCTTTGAGGTTTCTGACAGTTCCCCGGACTCGGTAGCCTGCCTCTTGAAGCTGTTTGATCACGTGTGTGGCTACAAAGCCAGAGGCTCCAGACACTAAGACACCTACGGCGGAAATCAAGAAATTTGATGGAAAAACAAATTCATTGTAACATGTTAGGGACATATTTACATGTGACAGTTGTAACAGCGGTAATTTGGAATGTGACTAGAACATGAGAAAAAGACTTAAACTTTGAACCAAGGTCCGGCTGGATGATAAAAGACACAGCATAGAAAAGAAACGAACGGTTGCTAAGTAATGTACCAAGGAGAGGTAACCCCCAAATTACAATATGTATCACATGTGGCACAGGAAATACAGGGTGTATTTTTAATGACCGTGCAGTGTTTGAACATATTGCCGGTGCAAGTTGTTTATTTACCTATTATGTTGCATGAACTTTAGAGAGGGCGAATACAAAACTTAATACTAATAACTATACTAATAACTAAAAAAATAAAAAAGCAATTTTTTCACACACTGATCAATCATTAAAAATACACCCTAAAAGGTGTTTCCGATTACACTCAGTTGTTTTAATGGTGGATTAGAGCACACATGTGAATTTAGCTCACAAAAATGACTCATTTACTGCATGGTACGGGAAATAATGCCAAACCTAGAGTTCCCGGATCTATCCAGTGGAAATATGGAGACAAACAAATAAAGGTGGATAAACGTCTCATTAACACGAAATGGAAATCTTCGCTAGCGAATTTATTGCGTGGAAGTCCGAAGCAGAAGCTTGCTGAGTGGATGTCGTCTCACTAACACGAAATCGACCGCTTGGCTAGCGAATTCATTACGTGGAAGTCCGACGCGAAAGCTTGATGAGTGGATGTCGTCTGATGACTGACCGTTCCTGGTTTGCGTGTGGAGTGGCCAGTGGCGAATGAAATATCCAATACATGGAAGTGAGGAATAAAAGCAGCCATGAGCAGGACGTAGCGATTCCTTGGGTGAGCCCAGCACCAGAGCGGTATGTGCCGGCTCTGCAATTATGGAAGCCTCCTTGGGTAGCGAGGAATACCCATGGTCTGACCCTGCATGTCCTTGATGGTTAATCGTGATGTCTTTGGCCGTTCTAACTCGACCAGCCTTGTTGTGGACGACACCACAACAGAACGTCCCTCAAAATCCCCAAGAAGGCCAACCTGACTTAAAAAAATACGCCCGCCGAAGTCGGATGTGCTAGCCTAAGTGTGGAAAATAAAAACTGGCACAACGCAAAAACGTCGGAGTGAAATGTCCCTCGTGCTAGAAACAACTCTGACTATCTAGTCTTCCGAATGACCTTCTTGCCCGGAACAGCCCTGGCTATGTTGTCTTCCGGGCACAACGACAAGCACATGTCCGAACCGAGAGCTCGTGAACCGACCGTTCCTGGTTTGTGCAGGGGAGCAGCCCATAGTGAAAGAAATGCCCAATACGCTGAAGTGAGGCATTAAAGCAGCCATGAGCAGGACGTGGCGATCCCGTGGGTGAGCCCAGAACCTGAGCATTATGTGTCGGCTCTGCAAATTTGGAAGCCTCCTTGGATGGCGGATAATGCCCATGGACTGCCCCTGCCTTCCCTTGAGGCTGACCGTGAAGTCTTCGACCGTCCTAACTTGACCAGCTGGGATGTGGACGGCACCACAAAAGTGAGAGTCTCCCGTGAATGCTAACCTGGTTTAAAACAGGGACGCAAAAGTCGGATGAGGGTTTAGGCCTAAGGGTGCGTAACGCGACACACCGCAATTACGTCTGAAAATAACACTCCAGATGAACGCAGAAGAAGAAGAGAAGAAGAAACACACCATGTATCTATGCTAGTCTTAACATCAACAACCTATTATCCATGTAGAAACAAACCATGTATCTCCGCTTGCCGAACCATCAACAAACTACTATCAGTGTAGAAACAACCCCCGTATCTCCGCTAGTCATATCATAAAGAAACTACACTTTTTATACTGGCGGATCCTGTGTTTCCGATAGCCATACCATCAATAAACTACTACCTGTGTAGAATCAAACCCTGTATCTCTGCTAGCCATACCATCAACACGCTAAACCTGTTAAGTATGCGAAACCTGTATCTCCGAGGGTCATACCGTCAATAAACTACTATTATATGTGTACAAGCGAACCCTGCATACCCACTACAATAGCACGCTTAGTGTATTCTCACATCAGTCTCAGTTTTGAATACGTGCAGTAGAATCAGATAATTTATGTTGCAGTTAGGCCAACCCCTGTGTATTGTTGACGCTTACTTATTAGTTAATAGACAGTGTTTGTGGACTCGGCCGTGTATCTGACTGGCCATCACATCTTTGCTGACAGATTCTACACTTCAAAAGCTGATTTATTAGCTACATTTCAACAATTTCAATTATACAGGGACACAAAATGTCAACCGAGTAGGCTTCCCTCCTGAGTTGAAGCATTTGCGACTTCAGCATCAAGAGACGAAGTGGTTTCTTGAAGGAGATAGGATATTGTGTGTGGCATGGAGAGATAAAAAAAAGCTAAAAACCATGCATTGTTGTCTTTACCGAGTCTTTAGTTGTAACTGTTGAGAGCGGTTTGCGAAAACCGCTCAACAAGCCGAAGCTGATCCATGAATATATCATGGCGATGAATGGCTGCGACAGAATGGACCAAATGGTTGGATATTATAATATCCATGATAGGAAAACCATTAAGTGGTGGAAGAAGATCTACTACTGGATCTTTGAAATTGCACAGATCAATGCTCACATCCTACATTCCTTATGCCAAACAGAGAAAGGAGGAAAAAAATGGTCAAAATACATGATTCAGAATCTGTGGCAAGACTTCTTTTCGGATGATTGATTGGGAGCAATTGTGTTTATATTTTAGAAAAGTGGTGTTTGTTCAGTAAATTCAACAGGATTAGCAGTGATTTAGCAGTGATCAGGATAACAATGCCCCCTTGGTAAGTGCAACGTTTTCATCATTTTTGCCTCTTTTTGTCAAATTATTTTAAAAATTATATTATTATTTTATTATATTTACAACCTATAGCAATAATTCCAATACCAACATATTCCTTTTGCAATCCCCATTTATTTTGATATATAATACAACATTTCTGCTACAATTTTAACCATTTTCATAACATTATTGTGACAGACCCCTACTTCCAATTTTCTGCCATTATTTCATTTTTCATTTTTTGTGAAAAAGACATGGTTCAGAATATGTATCAAAACTTCCTTTTGAGTAATTTTAATGAGCAATACCGTTTATATTGTTGAAGACAAGTGGTGTTTGTTTGATTATTCAGTAAATTAAACATGATTAGCAGTAGAGCAGTATAGAAAACACCTTATAAGTGCAATGTTTTCATCATTTTTACATCTTTTTATCAAATTATTTTTAAAATTATATTATTATTGTTATTATATTTACAACCTATAGCAATAATTCCAATACCAACATATTCCTTGTGCAATCCCCTGTATTTTGATATATAATACAACATTTCTGCTACAATTTTAACCATTTTCATAACATTATTGTGACAGACCCCTACTTCCAGTTTTCTACCATTATTTTGTTTCATTTTTTGTGAAGAAGACATGGTTCAGAATATGCAGCAAAATTTCCTTTTGGGTAATTTTAATGAGCAATACTGTTTATATTGTTGAAGACAAGTGGTGTTTGTTTGATTATTCAGTAAATTAAACATGATTAGCAGTAGAGCAGTATAGAAAACACCTTATATGTGCAATTTTTAAAATAATTTTTACCTCTTTAATTTCAGTTTTTATTATTAAACCTCTCATTATTGTCATAATATTTGTAACCTATCAATTAATTATTAACACTGTCATATTCCTTGTGCAATCCTCTTTAATTTGATATGTAATACAATTGATCTGCTACCATTTTAACCATTTTAAAAGCATTATTGTGACACACGCCTACTTCAAATTTTCTGCCATGAATTTCTGTTTGGTCAGGATCCAATTTTTGTTTGGTAGCGAAGGAGTTAAAAGCCCTCTATCTGCCACGTAATGCTCGTGAAGGTCAGGACCGTCTGTATCTGAATTTACATAATGTTATATTTACTCGTGAAGGTGAGGGACGCCAGTAGCATTGAGGTTTGTTAGTGCCTGTTATCAAGGTCCATTAGACAAGCAAATCCTATTTACAGGACATCACTGTGAACACCAGCAATTTACTACTGTTGTTGATGTCTTGACAAGTTTACGTTCAGTAGTTTGCCATTGCTTTCTGAACGACCGGCTCCCATAACAGTTAGTTAGTTAGTTAGTTAGTCTATAGAGCATCCTCATTGCACACTGAACCATTTAGTCCATAAGTGCTAGGATCCCTTCCTCAGCAAATCCCGCAGCGTGTAGCAGGTAACGACAACAGTTCTTTGTTGGTTTATCAATCTTCTTTGGCTTCCTGCGTAGTGTTCTTGTTTGGCCACCCCTCTTTTAATTTGCTGTTCTCGCAGTCTGGCCATGGTTGTAGATTCATAGTCATCACTCGGTTCTCGCAAAAGTCTTACTTCTCGTAGAGCATTCAGAATGTCAGCCTGGTCCATGGCGCGTCCGCCCTCCACAGTAGCGTTACCTGCGAGCTTGTCAGCCCGCTCATTTCCTTGTACTTCCGCATGCCCTGGCACGAAGATGAAACTAATCTTTGCCAGCCGAGACCGCTCCAGAGACAGCACCCATTCTCTTCGGATCCCTCCCATCTCTATCCTCTTGAGCATGTTCATTGAGTCGCTAAGGAAACATGCCCTAGTGAATGCCTGTGTCTCGAGCCATGTTATTGCTTTACTTACTGCCATGACTTCCATAGGCAGGCTACTTGTGGTCTCAGCATAAGCACCAGAGTCCTCCTTCACAATTCTACCTCCGGCCCGAGCCGTAAAGGCCCATGAGCTTCTCACATGTCGGACGACCGACCCATCTGTGTAAATGACAGCATCACCGTTGAGCGAATTATCGAAAATCAACGCTTGTACTTCCGCCGTTACAGCTGCCGGGTTTTCTTGTCTGCATTTTCTGTCTAGTTGGATACAAACTGAAAAGGATGTACAGAAATATGTTGGCACTTGTACCCACTCCTCGCCAGGTTCTAATTCCTCAAGTGAACACACCTGTTGAAGAATGTCTTCGGCTAGACCCATCCACGACCGTCCTCTTTTTAACCTGCTGCCCTTCACCTTCATAATTTCACTATGCAGTGGATGTTGTGTGTTTGCGTTAACTCTGAGGTAGGCGCGAGCTCTGCAGACTTGTATTCTGTCTTCAATGGTTGGAAAATCAAGAATGTAGCGCATCGCCCTGCATGCTGTATCTTTTGTACATCCAAGAATAATGCGCATAGCTTCATTCTGTATCCTTTCCATCCTTTCTATCTGCTTACGCCTGAGAGTCAGGATTGCCATCGCATACTCAAAAACAGACATGAGCAGCCCCTCGTATAGAAGACATAGATGGCGCTGCTCACAGTTTGCTGCCGCCATCACCCGCATCGCAGCCAACCCCCGCTTGACCTTTGTTATCACCTGGTCTATGTGCTCATTATAAGCAAGGCTTCGATCAAACCGTATCCCCAGGTAATTCATTGCCTGTGTTCTTTCCACCGTCTCTGAACACAGATTAACAGTTGGTGTTGGAGTGTTGACTATATGATTATTCAACGAGAACCAAGTCACTGTTGCCTTTGTTGGGTGGACCATTGCCGCAGCCTCAACACACCAAGCACTTATGCGATTGAGTTCGGTTTGTAGTTCCACAGCAACCTGATCTCTATCCTTACCCTGGCGATACACTAAAACATCATCGGCATATGACAATGTCCTACCAGGTCCAGTGATCTGTTCACTTGTGATTCTCACAGTGTAGGCGTTGAACAGTACCGGAGATAATGGTGATCCCTGTGGTAGGCCAGGATATATTCTTGTTCATTCCGACGTCCAACTGCCACATCTAAAAACTACTTTCCTTTGGAAGAGGGCTGCAGCGATCCAACTAAGGAGGAATGGACTTATCTTGAGTTCAAGAAGCTGAAGCATTAAAAAATCCAATGGTACTCTGTTGTACGCGTCCTCAAGATCAATCGCTGCAGCAAACGTTTCAATGCCTGAGTGGAAACCTTCAAAGACATCATGAGCAAAATCTGCTGCATTGGTCCAGGTTTCTCTTTTTGGACGGTACCCACTCAGGGTAGGGGGGAAAACACCTTGCCTCTCTAGCTGGATTGATATTTTCCTGTCAATTAACTTCTCCAACAGCTTGCCTATTGTATTCTCCATATCCCTGAATTTTTGTGTGGTCTTTGCCAGGCATTGGCAAGGGAATCAGATAGCTGTGTAACCACTCCTCCTTGATGCTAGCACTCCCTATACTGTTGTTGTAAATGTCTGCTAGTTCCTCTAGCTCGTTGTCGGTACACCTATTGATGTCGTTGTATCTTATGCCATCTGGCCCTGGAGCGCTGTTTTTGATCGTCGAAGCACAGCCTTGATTTATTTTACTGTCACTGTGTCTTCATCCGAAGTGTTCTGGACCTTGCACCTGTCTGACGTGACCTCCTTGTCAAGATTTCGGCCTCTCATGTCTGTCTGGTTGCTCTGCTCTAGATAGCGTTCAAAAGAGGGCTTTGCCCCTGTCCTCGTCAGTTCTCTGCCAGATGAGGTCAGCACCTTGGAAGTCAGAAATGCTCTTATTCTTGACTACACCACTCATGCTTTTATGTAGTCGCCAGAACAATTTCAATGACTTGTCTGTGCTTACTCTTTGACATACCTTTGCCCATTTTTCACTTTTAACCACCGTGACCAGTTTTTTTTTTTTAAATAGCTTACTTTTGTATGCATCTCTCTTTCTAAGTGCATGCAGGCACTGGGATGACCAGCTCTGTTCTTGTTGGAATTTTGCCATTTCCTTACAGCACCACGTTTATCCAGCCACGCCTTCTCCACCTCAAGATTCCACCATGGTGGCTGCTCCCAGCTTTTTTTCCTGCCCTGAAGCTTTCTGCGCTTGTCTTATTTTACTCAACACATATTGCCCTGTACTGTCATACTGGAAAGTCTTTACCGTTAACTTGTGCTGCCTGGTTCTGCCTTTCTCCACCAATATGCTGCAAGGGTGGTGGTCGCTGCCCTGGTGTCCTAGGACACTTCATCTGCACACTGTAGTGAGTGAAGGAGAAACCAGCGCCAGATCAATAGCACTGTCCTCATCGCCCGGACGGCTTGCTGTCCTGGTGACACAGCCACTGTTGATACAAAACAGGTCAATGGTTTTAAGTGCAGTCTCGAGCTCCTCCCCCTGTGTGTTGGAGGACATGTTTCCCCATGATCTGCCTTTAGCGTTGAAATCACCACAGAAAATATCATTTCTCTCTTGACCTAATATGTCACTTAAGCACTGCTCTTCTGGGAATCCATACTCGCGTTGCGGGCATAAACATTAACCAGCACGAATGGTAGACTGGATTGAACTCTTACCGCCTCTATTTGTATATCGTCACTGTCCAAACTGGACATGTCTAGCTCAGACGCCACCATGCTGTCGCGAATGAGAATCGCCATTCCCAGATGTCATCTGTTGCAGAAACATTTAAAGCCGGCAATTCGGAGTAGCTGATCACCCAGTCTTGTCTCCTGGAGCGCTACTATGTCGTTCCTGTAAACCAGATTTTCTAAAATAGGACCCCGTTGTTTTACGCTGGCGCAGTTCCAATACAGAATACGGATATTCCTGAGGCCCAGACGGTCACACTTCAGTCTAAAACGTCTTAAACCACCACGCTTACCTTGTCGCTTGCAACCTGCCCTATGCCCACGCCGTTTTGTTAGGTTGACTGCCAACCGCTCGGAGAACACACGTTGTTCCGCCATTTTGAAAAACCCGAACACCACAGAAACCACACACGCTGCGAAAAATTCACTCAAGGATTGCTTCGCT
The DNA here is from genome assembly GCA_963921405.1 of Cepaea hortensis. Taxonomy (NCBI): domain Eukaryota; kingdom Metazoa; phylum Mollusca; class Gastropoda; order Stylommatophora; family Helicidae; genus Cepaea; species Cepaea hortensis. The sequence goes on from OY992891.1 coordinate 30,105,693, forward strand.
CGATGCACGAACTCCGTAGCATCCGCACATATCTTGAGTAGAAACTCCTGGTTTTACATCCTGGCTCAAGCCAACGAACACAAGCAAGCAAGCAAGCAACATCCTGGCACACAAACTACACGCAAGAGATGGATAAATCTATCTCCTACGCGAAAAAGTTAACGATCACAGATACAACACGACCTCCCGTCGCCATCTTGACACCGGAATTCACTCAAAGGATTGCTTCGCTCGATGCACGAACTCCGTAGCAAGCAGAACAATATGGCTCCCTTAACAACACGTTAAAACTCAGCGCAACGCAGTCTGCTGAAAATCGGTCGCATGTGTGCTTCCAACGCTGGTAAACGGGCTTACGAATCTCGTCCGCAATCCCTTAGCCACGGAGACCGGCAAGCAAAGACTAGGTACTTTGTAATCTACAATGCATGTCGTAAGAATTGCTTTGCTGATTTGGCAGATTCTGCAGCCTGTATTGTACCAGATGTATTGGTGTTACTTTTCTTTTGGTGTAAACTAGACAGGCTGAGAGAGGGATCATGCTGCAAGGGCAACACATGGTCTCTGGAGTAAACTAGACAGGCCGAGATGGGGGATCATGCTGCATAGGCAACACATGGTTGCTTCAATTCAGCCCAGGCTGTGTGCTTTGAGTCGGTGTTCTGGCGAAATAATTACGAATGCAATTCGCAATCCAGCATTTGAAACACAGCATTGGGCGATTTGTAAGCAGACAGCTATGGGCTAATTTTCATACAATGGCATGAGTACCGGTCGTTCAGAAAATAATTGGAAACTACCGAACGTAAACTTGCCAATAAATAACAAGCAGCCAAATAATGCCAAGAATGATAACGATTCATTTCATCCAGTGGGGTTGAGAGTTTGGAGCGGTTGGTTCTAAGATGACTGGAAAGGCCTATTTTGGCTAGAAATGTTCTTTGACAATGTGGGTAAAGAATGCTTGACGTCCCAGGAGGAGATCTCCTGCAGTGGTATTATCGTCCAGTCTGGTTTTTTATGCAGCTCTTTTGGTCCTGTTTGCCTTTCAGGTGACAGCACCATTGCGTAATGATGTACACCATGAATTTCTGTCTTTTAGAGCAGTCTTTCATGTGTCGTGATGAATGCCTACAATGTTGAGCGATATCTTCAGTGTCTTTTAAAGCGTTTCCTCTGGGGTCCTTGGGAACGTTTACCACAGCACAGCTCACCATAAAAAAATGTGTTTTGGGAGCCTGTAATCTGACACGCCAGTCGGGTGACCAGCCCAGCGAATATGATTCTTCATTAACAAAGTGTCGATGCTGGGCATGAAAGCTCATTCTAAGACTTCAGTTTCTGGGATCTTCAATAGTTTTCATTAACATAGCACTGGCTACTTCATCCCGTGAAAACATGTCTTCAAAATACAACCAGTCATGAGCTATTCTCCAAATGGCTTGGTGGGAATTGATTTAGAATCTACGCTTCATTGGCGGATGAAAGCATTGTCTCAAAGTGCCTTGTCCGTGAAAACTCAAACTGGACCGGACACCCGAAGCATGTAAATCGAACTCGATAACAATAATACAGGAACAACAAATATGTTCTTGCTCACCTGAACAGGAGCATGAAAAATAGCATGTTCAAGTCGTGCGAACGTTTCACGGACCTTTAATCTGCCGCAGACACAAAAGGACAAACTCTGGCATATAACTATAAGCTGATCCCTATACGTAGGATCGGCGCTTATTTAAATATAATCTACCTATGAGCTCCCAGTCCACTACGTCGCCCTTGAAGCCTAATCATCTTTTCCTCCGTTCAGACGTTTGGATCAAAAACAAAGTCTAGGTTTCCATTTCCCGGTCTTTTCACTGTTGTATCGTCCTCAGCAAATTCCTCTCCTGATTTCCAGCTGCCTCATCCCGAAATCACCGCATCCAGGTGTCACCTTCAGACGGAGCCTTCAGAAACACATCCTTTCTGAATGACCAACTCACAGCGTCTCCCGTTGCCGTCTTATGACGTTGTCCACATTCTCCTTGGTTTCTCATATTGTCGTCCAGTTTCTTGACTGTCTGGGAAAATCCAGTTTTCTCCTTTTTTATATTTAGTGGCGCGTGCCGTCATGTGGCAAGCATGAATAAGGAGGAGGCGGCTCTGGAAAAGTCTACGGCTGCAAAACCAGAAGCAGGCAATGATACAAGTGGATTCATCTATCCAGGGATTCGACCACCAAATGTTGATCATATTCTAGAATGCGTTTAGCAGGAGAGGAAAAGACACGTCATTTTGGAGATCCTGAGCTTGCCAACATTCACTGTGAAGACTGCCATGAGGTTGGCGTAGGTCAAAGTACCACCCAGTGCAGGTGACCTAGAGTCTTGCACATTTCAATGACAGACGTGAAGATCGAGTGGATTGTGAACCATTCTGCCGGAAGTAAGCCTAGCGGGTCGAGTGAAGCTTAGGGAAGCGTTTCTTGGCCAACTAGCCAATCGGCTCGCCTCCTTGAAACGCCACCGTGTTCCCATTCGGCTATGACACGTCTAATTCTAGACATGATCCAAGCGTGTCCTACAGTGCTAGATGGTTCATAAAGGTACACATAAGTTCCCGATTTGATTATTATTGTTGCAGAATGGAGGGTATTGATTCCATCATGTCACATCCCCCCCCCCCACCCCGAGATAGTTCTACCTGTGGAGAACTGGTCGTCTATCATCCACAGTTGTTAGGCTTCACATTGGTGACCTACTCGTGTCGGTTTCCTACCTCATCTGAAATTGATGATTACTCAAGAATTGGATGTCGACTCAGAAAGTCTGCTCCAACGTTCATTTTCCCAGGAAGGTATTCAATCTGAAATGAGTACGGTTGCAACAGCAACGGCTATCTCATGAGTCTTGCATTCATATTCCTTGATTCTGCCAGACACATTAGGGGTTGGTGGTCACACTGCAATGTGAAATGTTTTCCATACAGATAATCCTGGAATTTCTCCACTACCAAGACCAATGCAATACATTCACGCTCGATCACTGAATAATTCCTCTCAGCAGCATTCAATTTCCTGCTAGCGTAGGCAACAGGGAATAGCTCTGAATGGTTATCTAATTTCCTCTGTAGCAGAGTTTGTGCGGAGCACAAATGGACCATCCAGATCTGGTAGATGAATTGGCTTGGCAGTTAAAGCCTGTTTGAGAGCTGTAAAAGCTTTCTCATAATCAGCTGATCAAATGACTTTCTCTGAATTCCCATTCTATGAGCTGATCCATGACTCTGGTGATCGAGTGAAATGGTGAGTCATGACCGCCCACGCATTACGGCATGGTACATGCTTGATTGATTGATTGAATTCCCCTTCTAGGTAAGATCCTGTTAGAGGTGCTGACAGAGAATTAAAGTCTTTGATGTATCGTTGATAGAATCCACACAAGGATATGAAGGACCTAACATCCTTCTTTGTTCTTGGGCGAGGTTCTCTCTGGAGTTTCTCAACATTCCCCTAATGTGGTGTCATGAAACCTTGAGATACCTTATGACCTAGAATATCCAGTTGTTTAAAGATTATCTGACACTTCTTGGATCTTGCTGTCAAACCAGTTTCTTAAAGTGGTCTGAACAAGAGAAGCAATGTCTTGACATGCTCCTCAAATGTTTCAGTAGCGATCTAAATATCATCCATGGAGTGGCTAATTGCCGGATGGTGTAATGGGTCAAGTAATTTTCTCATCATGCGGCACTACACTATCTTAAAGGATAGTCATATTAATCACAGAGGTACACGCTTACCGAGTCTGGAAGCAGTCATCACTATCTACACAGCACACAATACTACGTCTTGTTGCTAGGAAGTCATCTTGAGAAATGCGTGGGGTTGGTGGGCCGGGTGAAGTTTTGGGAAGCGATTTTTGCCAATTAGCCTATAGCTCGCTTCCTTGAAACGCCATCGGGTTCTCATTCGGCTATGACACGTCTAATTCTAGACATGATCCAATAGCGTCCTACAGTGCTGGATGGTTCATAAAGGTACACATAAGTTCCCGATTTGGTGATTATTGCTGCAAATTGGTGGGAACTGATTCCATCATGTCACATGTCAGAGTTTGTGCTATGGATAGGTATAACTCCATTCTACAAATATCGTCTATTAAGACGGCAGAGTGCCAGCCAATTTGATATTAGCTAAATCACTATAAATCGATGAATATCACTGAAAGATAAATACTTAATATACAGCAGACTTACGTTGCTTGTCGGCAGACATGTTGTAATTGTATCCTCTTCGAGTTATCTCTGAATGAATGCGCTAACACGCGCCCTGCAATACTCCTTTCTAGCGTCGGTTTGTTTGTTTTGATCCCAGCCGTGCAGTGCACTGACCAAATACAGTTATTAGCCCCCAAACATGCTCGATACCTCTGATAGGTCGACAAGTACGGGTCAAAACTATAAAGTCGTATATCCTGATTTGGCCCATTACGCATGTTTCATTTGATAGATGACAAATAATCGCTATGGAAGAGTCTTGGTTAATACAGATGACTAGTGTGATACATATCACATCACTGACGAGCGCCAAATAGTCTATGCGAATATGGGTTAAGCACCATATGCACAATGGGGCTTGAGGTGTTTAGAATGGGCCTTTACTTTTAACTTAAGAGAAGAGACTGTGAACTAACTGAGTGTCAGGAATTATATGTTTGCCTGGCAGTTGTAATAGACGAGTGACTCAAAAATATTATATTTGTGTTTTAAATTTATGTTTTTAAACTCTCTCTCTCTCTCTCTCTCTCTCTCTCTCTCTCTCTCTCTGTCTCTCTGTCTCTCACTGTCTCTCTACGTGTCTCTCTGTTTCTCTATGTGTCTCTCCCTGTCGTTTTCTGTGTCTCTCTAAGTGTCTGTGTGTGAATGTCTGCTTCTCTATTATCCTCTCTCTCTCTGCGCGTGTGTGTGTTAGTGCTGGTCTGTCTCTATCTCACATTGACCTATCAAGTCAAGACAACGCTACACAGTCTCAGCTGCCCGAACTCTATCTCAGTGCAGATTACATTTCCCCTACATACAATCCTGTAATAGGCCCTGGAGATGTGGATATACAGACGAAAATTTCGTAAACAAAAGCAATCAAATACAGAGGTTCTAGAAAACGGATAGAAAAGAGAGTTGATAAAAGAAATAAACAAAAGAGACAAATGAAATATGTCGCAACGTTAAAAGACATAACATTCTTATAAATCCATACTGGGCAGTAAGTTTGAAGGAAAGCTAGCAAGAGGAAGACAACGATACAGGGGGGGGGGGGGGGAGAGAGAGAGAGAGAGAGAGAGACAACATCAAGACATGGAGGAACACCAGTCTTACAGAATGTGCTGCAAGGCGAGGGTAGACAATGTTGCAGATCTATTGCAACTAACCTTCATTGCGGAGACGACAGCTGATTGACTGAAATAATGTTATGACGATTAACACATCTCATAATAAATAAGATATAAAACGCCACATATGTCAGGCGTTCCGGCTATAAGAACCTTTGCACATATATTCATCCAACACCTCCCTCCTTCCCCCCCCCCTCCCCACCTCACCAAAAAAAAAAAAAATCCAATACAATTGTCTGAAAGAGACAACTGAAACTAGAACTTTATCTCTGTGAGTGAGTGGCACCTTGCAATCTTGACAGACCAAAGTATGTGAGTTGGAATGTGGTCAATATTCCATCACAATGCCTGGGCAGACCTTCAGAGAAACATGTGGTGCCCAAACGACATGTTCCCTCTCTCGGCCTAGCCTTGTGTTTTCCAGAGGAATGGGTAATTTATCTCTGTACAACCATCACAAAGAGACAGACAGCTTTCTTTGGTCATGCGATGAGAAGAGAGGCACTGGAGAACATCGTAACTACTGGAAAGATCAAGGAGAAGAGAGGCAGAGGCAAACCAATAGACATGATACTGGATGGGCTGAGACAGTGGCATGGAGGAATTCCATCAACATAATTTATCTAGATACCAAAGATAGATCTATTTGAAGGAACATGAACGTCTACGCCAGCTGGCAGGGCACTTGATTATATACATACATAATTATTTAAATTATAACACACAATATAGGAACTATTAAACACAACTGGATTTTATAAAATATAAATAGTGACTGATTCCTAGAAACCGGACAAACAAACAAGTGCACATACCAACAAACAACAAATAAAACGGTAAAGAAACGGGGGTAACGGCCTTAAAACAATTCATAACGTATCAGAAAAACTGACTACAGCAGAATACAGTTACAATACGTTACGTGTCTTCAATTGCACGTCGCAATCACCCCCATTACATTATTGGCTGTTTGCAGTAGTCTACCATTAACCGGTGCTGTAGCTTACGGAATAATGCAGCTGCGTGTCATACTTCCCCGACATACGGAGTTGCGGGTTCGAAATCAGACGTTAATTTCCATGTTATAAGGAATCGGCGACTCAGAAAGCAAAGGATTGTTGAGTTGAGTTGAGCAAAGAACCGACATCACTGCACTCAGTACACAGCCAGCGAAGAGTCACACTACTAATCGTTCCAAAAGCTATCTGATTGAAAGTTCTCCTGGTCTTCCCTCTAAGTTTTGAGATTCTTCCAGAACCCGCGCCGGTCCCCCGCAATAGCATTTTTCACACATAACGGGTTCTCAATCTGAGGATACCTTTTACAACACCCAGCAATGGCAAACTAATGAACTACCATTGCCTAGTAAATAACACAACGCCAGTACATGCTGGGGTTGGATACAGCGTCCTGTAATGAACATACAACTAACTATAGTCTGTTTACTTTTGTATGCCCCAATATAAAATTCCATATCGGAGTAACCAACTGAGGGAAAATGATGTGATTTAGCACATAACTGTATCATTATGTCCACCCAACACAAATGTTTTTGCTCTGGAGATTGTACAGCAGATTTCAAAGTTTGTTTATATGCGGTATATAATTTACAGGACAGAGATGAAGTGCATGTTATTAAATGTATTACATCTTCACGAGGAAACATTAGCGCTGAATAGTTAATTTTCTCGTGGGACATGGGATTGGCCTTATGACAAGTGCCTCGCGTAGAGCCTTGTGTCGTCATCCAAACCATTACTGTAAAACAAGTTTGTTAGCAAGAAATCACTAGTTTTTCACTAGTCACCAAAACATCAAAGAAATGTCGCCGCCTTCCGTGATTTAAATTGCTTTTGGACCTATCAAAGACATATTCCTTGGGTGGGGGTAAATATAAGACGGCAGAAAAATTTCATAACGATGCAACAGACAGTTTTCAGAATAATTGATCGTGAATGAAGGCATTCATTTCTGAACAGACTATAGTTTAGTCTGTTATTGGCCGGCGTCTGTGGCTCACGGACAGTGAACGCATTTTCATAACAGTTCTTATCAGGTTCACAATCAGCCGCAGGTCAATTGAAAGCAAGCTGCCTTGTGTTTATTTTCACAAAGATATTAGCGCAAGAAAGCAATGGTAAACTGCTGAACGTAACATTGTCTACAAATCAAACCTGTAAAAGACATACAATTAACTTTTAGTCTGACTTTTGCTTTCTAAACGGCCGACGCTCATTCCAATGTGGAAATCAACCCAAAGCGATCTGCTCCGGAATTGCCTACGGATTCCATCGAATCTAGTACGTCGTAATTGTGAAATGATGCTTACCACCCTTGAGCCAAATATTTCTTCTTTTGTCCTATTGCTTTTGTCACGGATTGTATCACTGCCTTTTGGAAAGGCCGAATGTAAGTCGGGTCTGCTTGTCCATTTGAAAATAATGTTCTATCGTTCGTTCGTCATAGATCGTCTCAGACAGGAGGCAGGTGTAATTTCATGTTTTTCGCTTGCCTTGTTGCTTGTACTAACGTCATATTTACCTTCTTCGATGTCTCTTTAACTCCAACTAACCAACTACTCCTGAGTCGTCCTCTCGCATTGTACCCCGATGTTCCTACGTAGAACTCTCAAGCTGCAGGTTGATATATTCCCATCAATGTGTGTGTATGTATGACTCATATGCATATGTTGCCACCGGGAAGATGTATGTTTCCAGCAATTTTAATTTAACAACAAAGACTGGAACCAGAAGAGGCAGGAGAAAAACGAATCGTTTGGAATAAAAAAAATTTATACATGTTTAGCATTGGAATTGGCGTAGCCAAACAAACCCGACACCCCACATTGTGCCAACGGCTTCGGGCGGAAGAGCGCAATTGGGAGGGTACAAGCCTTACCCTGGTGCGAGGAAATGCAACCTAAAGACAAAATGTCATGGCAGGGCATACCAGGCCCTAAGCCTTGGTTGGCGGCTGGTCTAGGATCTAAGGTCCGACAGGCGGACAGTTAGAACATTGCTTTGCTGATCTAACAGCTTCTGCAGCTTGTCTTGTTCCAGATGTAGAGGTGTTGCCTTTTCTCTGTAGTGAACTAGGCAGGCCGAGAGAGGAATCATGCTGCATGGGCAACACATGATCTCTATATTTTAGCCCAGGCTTTGTGCTATGGAGAGGCTCAGAGATTCCAAAATTAGGAGGGTACTGATCAGAGAGTTGCTTTTTGCAGATGATGCTGCAGTTACGACCCACTCTGAGGAAGAATTGCAATGTCTACTATCTGCATTCTCCAATGCTTGTTCTGAATTTGGTTTAACAATTAGCAAAAAGAAGACACAGATTATGACACAAGGTGCACATGGGGTACCATCAATCTTTATTGACGACGCCGAACTAGAGATGGTAGACCATTTTACATATCTAGGATCAGTGGTAAATAGCAAATTATCCCTAGGTCAGGAAATCAACATCCGGATTGGTAAGGCAGCAACAACAATGAACAGGTTAACAAAAAGAGTCTGGGAGAACAGGAAGCTTACTGCAAAAACAAAAGTCCTTGTCTATCAAGCCTGTGTCCTTAGTACTCTTCTTTATGGCAGTGAAACCTGGACAACTTACTCACACCAAGAGAAACATTTAAACAGCTTTCATATGCGGTGTCTGCGAAGAATTCTTGGTATTAAGTGGCAAGACAAAATCACAAATACTGAAGTATTGGAAAGATCAGGTTGTTTGACAGTTTATTCCATGCTCAGTCTTCGTAGACTTAGATGGATAGGACATCTTAGGAGGATGGATGATGATAGAATACCAAAGGACATCTTTTTTGGTGAATTACAGATGGGTAAGAGATCTCAGGGTCGGCCTCTACTACGATACAAAGATGTGTGTAAGCGGGACATCATTATATAGACATTGATAATGCACAGTGTGAGCAAGTCACCGCTGAACGTGATGCATGGAGAGCAAAGATCAGAAATGGAATAAAGACAAAGGAGAAAATTATTGCAGATAAGTCACACACCGAGCGTGTGCATGATGGTGGTAATGACCACGTGTTCACATGCACCCACTGTGAACGAACATTTACAGCGCGAATTGGCCTTATCAGTCACATTCGCTACCGCCATAGATAAAAGTTATTATGCCTTTTTAAAGCACAAACTATCGTCTGTCAAGACGGCAAGGTGCCAATGAATGGCGTAGCGCAAAGTAGCGAGGACCAATATTGGTGAAACTGGTCTATGATGTGTATGTCCAAAATTACAAGAACAGAAGACAAACTCTTTTAAGTGCCATGACTATTCATGTTACATTAACTCAATCGGGCAGGGAAGACATGGGCAGGCTCTGGTGGTCAAGGACAGCTTACAGCAATTTTCTTCTTCTGCTGCGTTCATCCGGAGTGGGGTTTTTTTTCCAGACGTAATTGAGGTGTGTCTCGTTATGTACACTTGGGCCATAACCCATAGGTCAACATATCCGACTTTAGCGGGCGTTTTTTAAAATCAGTTTAGCCGTACAGAGGGACTCTCACTGTTGTGGCGCCGTCACATCCCAGCTGGTCAAGTTTGAACGGTCGAAGACTTCATGGTCAGCCTTCAAGGGAAGTCAGGGGCAGTGCATGAGCATTTACCGCCATCCAAGTACTCTTACATAATTGCAGAGCCGATACATTGCGCTCTGGTACTCTGCTCACACAAGGAATCGCCATATCCTGCACATGGCTGCTTTAATTCCTCACTTTCAAGTATTGGGCTTTTCGTTCGCCACAGGCCGTTCCCCGCGCAAACCAGCATACGGCGTTCCCTCAGCGAGCTTTCTGTTCGGACATGTGCTGGACGCTGTGCCCGGAAGACAAAATAGTCAGAGCTGTTCCGGGAACGAAGGACATTTCACTCTCACTCGGACATTTCTGCGTTGTGCCAATTTTATTTGCACATTAGGAGAGTACATCTGACTTCTGCGGGCGTTTTTATTCAGGTTAGCCTTCCTGGGGTTTTGAGGGACAGTTAACTGTTGTGTTGTCGTCCGTATCTCAGCTGGTCAAGATAGAACGGTCAAATGCACCACAGTCAACCCTAAGTAAAGGCAGGGGCAGACCATGGGCATTCCCCGCCACCCAAGGAGGCTTAAAAATTGCAGAGCCAGCACATATCGCTCTGGGACTGGGCTCACCCAAGTATTCGCCACATCCTGCTAATGACTGCTTTAATTCCGCACTCCAATGTATTGGGTATTTCGTTCACCACTGGCCGATCCCTATGCAAACCAGGAAGAGTCAGTCTTCAGACGACATCCACTCAGCAAGCTTTCGCTTCGGATTTCCACGTACTGAATTCGCTAGCCAAGCGTTCCATCTCGTGTTAATGAGACGTTGTCCACCTTAGTTTGCAGACGATACCCACTCAGCAAGCTCCCACTTTGATCTTCCATATAATGGATTCGCTAGCCAAGCGTTTTATTTCGCTTTAATGAGACAACATCTATTCGGCAAGCTTTCGCTTTGTACTTCTACGTAATGGATTCGCTAGCCAAGCGTTCCATTTCGTGTTAATGAGACGACATCCACACAGCAAGCTTTCGCTTTGGACTTCCACGTAATGGATTCGCTAGCCAAGCGTTCCATTTCGTGTTAACGAGACATTTTTCCACATTTGACTACGCTCACTCAATGAGTTACATAAAATATAGATATGCATCGTAACCATTGCGTGCGACTGGGACGCTTTTTCACATTTAGTGACGCTCACAAGTTAGGTTATATGTGCTGCCGGCTCAGCATCTTACCTCCATGCAGCAGAGAGCGAGTAACGGCCAGGCCCTCTTATCCAGAGGGATCCCTCATATCCTTCAGCTGGGAACCATAGAACAAGTGTCTGGACCAAGCAAGCATGTAGAAAGCACAGCATCTAACCTCAATTTAGCAGTGGGTGAGTATAGACCCGGCCCTCACATCCGAGAGATATTGACTTAGAGCCGTTCAGCCATATCCCTCAGCTGAGAGCCGTAGAATAAGTGCCTGGACCATTAATGTAGTGATTTCGTGCGCATGTTTCGGACTTCGGGTCAATTGGTTTTCTTATACCTAGCATTTGACTGTCCCCAGCCTACCTGCAAGGCAGCGGGTGTGTGTCTCTCTTGGTCTGGTTCCAATCTCTTGACCTGTCCGCCATGGGAGACCCTACCGGTAGCTGTGATACCATCGGCATAACTCTTGGGGTCATTGGAACACGCAAGTCCTTCTAATAAGGCAAGGTGCAAACACGCGTCGGCTTGGAAGATCTCGATTGGGTGCACCTCACACAGCCATCCGAGACAACGAACGCTAGACGCGGGACTGATCTTGCGAACCAGACCAGCCCTCACGTTTACAGCATTTGATACTGGATGTGAGTGGGTGGGGTGAGGAAAGACCTCTGTTCAAAGGTCATAGATTGTAAGAATTGTATTGATTTTTTGCCCTGGTTATGCGGGAGTGTGGGAGAATGAACAGGCTGATAGACTGGCAGGGAATGCACTGTTTCGTGGTTGTTATCTACGGACAAGGGAGAGGTGGTCGTACGCCTGTGGGAAAACAAGGAGAGAGTGGAGGAACAGATTGAGAATCCGTATGTGGAAAGAATGAGCTTGCGGGGGACAAGGCAGGGTTTCTCGAAGAATCTCAAAGCTGAGAGGGAAGACCAGGAGAACTTTCAATCAAATAGCTGTGGAAACGACTATTACTTTTGACTCTTCGCTAGAGGTTGAACGAGGGGACGGAGCGGGTATGGGAATGTCCTGAGTGCAGTGATGTCGGTTCTTAGATCAACTCAACTGCTTTAATTTCCATGCCTGTGTTGTGCCTTAGGTTCTTACTTCCGCTTAATCTCTGCATTACTATGGCCAGCTTGCGTCTAACGTCATGTGAACAGTCCCCAACACCAACCAGCGGATACGGCGTTCTACGAGAGATCATCCGGTTACAGAATCTGACGAAGTTTCATTTTATATCATATCCTTTATTAAACAGTATTTCTTTTCTGAAGACCTAGTATAAACACCAACACCAAAGATACTGAAAGAAGTCTATACTGGAATCTTTAAAAATTTGCATTTAATTTGCTAATCGTATAAGACGACAACAAATGTTATCAGTTTACACACATCTCCAGTTAGTACTCGTAGGAGATTCCGCAATGGATGACATATTCAGTTATCTTTGTTTTATGGTACACATTTATGAACACCGCAGGGATGGTTTTCTTGCTCTAGTATTTTCAATTTCATTTAGGTCAGCAGAGCTTTATCCTGAAATTGAAATGTTTACCAATATTATATGCTACTTAGACAATTAAACAGGTAGTCATTGTTTGTAAGTAGACATTCAGTCACTTAGTAAATCATGACGCTGATCAGTAGGTGAGTCAATTAGTAAGTCAGAGAGTTAGTCGCTCGGTTAGTTAGTCACTCAAAATAAAAATAAAGCATGGCGGTCAACAGTTCAGTGAGGAATATGTTCAGACAGTCTGTCACTCTGTAGATCTCTCTTAAGTAGCCTTACTTTATTTAGACAGTTAAAAACGGTAGTAATTTGTGTAAGTAGACATTCAGTCACTTATTCAGTCAGGACGTTGGTCAATAGGTGAGTCAAGTAGTCAGTAATCAATCAATCAATCATGTGCCATGCCGGAAAGCGTGGGCGGTCATGACTCGCTATTTCACTCGATGACCAGTGTCGTGGATCAGCTCAGTGTTCCTGTCTCGTCCATGCCATGTGGCCAAGCTATCCAGGTATTTTCCTCTCGGTCTTCCTCTTGGTCTGCTCCCCTCGATCTCGCCAGTTGTCACTAAGTTCTCCAATCCATATCTTCTCATAACATGTCCAAAAAATTTTGACTGTCTACGTCTAATTTCTCTCATCAGTTTACGATGTTCATTTGTAATAGTCAGTAAGTTTGACAGTTATTCCCTCGATTAGTTAGTCAGTCAGAAAAAAGGAAAGCATGGCAATCAACCGTTCAGCGAGGACTATTTTCAAACTTCACTCACTCTGTAGATCTCTCTCAAGTAGATGGTCCAATGCAGAACGTAGTTACCACATCGACGTGTCGAAGAAACTCTCTATCTCTTGCCTTTCTCTATCATGCCTAGTGTGTCAGCAATGTTCTGAGTCCTCTTCTTGCTAGTCGACCCCCGTCTCTTGTTCTAGGAACCATGAACTCATCATTGTTCTTTCTAAGCCAATGTGCCGTTTAGAATTGGCCAAAATATGTTCGTTTATATATGATGAATAGGTAAGGAGAGAGAATGCAGCCCTGTCCTACTCCCTTTTGCATCTCAAACCATTTTCATATTTCACCGGCTATTCTAGCAGCTGCTTGTTGATCAGGATAGCATGATTCCATTGAGTGGATCAAATGTGCAGTAAACCTCATAACACGCATGATGTTTCACAATTTCTGATGTTAAACACAGGCAAAGGCTTCGTTGTAGTCTATGAAGCAAGTATGAAGATCTACATTCACCCTCTGCATTTTTCAAAGATGATTTTCATGCTCAAGATACATACCCTTATTTCTCTTCTGTGTCTGAAACCTTGTTGCGCTTACTGTCGTTCATATAATAATGTACTTTCAATTCACTTCATGCCGATTCACGTGAGGATTTTGTTTACTTGAGTTATAATGTTATGGTTCCATAACTGGTGCACCGTTTTAAACTTTATTTCTTTGATAAAGAGATGCAGATTGTTCTCTTTCAAGTGATGGGGCAAACAGTGCTGTTCCAGATCTTCAAACACAGCACGTGGTGTGTGTGCGCTGGTTTCTTCCCCTGCCTGGATTAGTTCCGCTGGTATGTCGTCAGACCAGGTGACTTCCATTTCTTCAGAATATTGCTGAATTTGCTTCGTCTAATACAGGCTCTGGACCTTCAAGTATATTATTTGGGCTGTTTGTCGTGTCTTGGTACAATCTTCTACACTTGCATGTATTTTATCTGGGCTGTTTGTTGTGTCTTGGTACAATCTTCTACACTTGCATGTATTTTATCTGGGCTGTTTGTCGTGTCTTGGTACAATCTTCTACACTTGCATGTATTTTATCTGGGCTGTTTGTTGTGTCTTGGTACAATCCTCTACACTTTCATGTATATTATCTGGGCTGTTTGTCGAGTCTTTGTACAATCCTCAACAATTTCATGTATATTATCTGGGCTGTTTGTCGAGTCTTGGTAAATCCTCTACACTTTCATGTATATTATCTGGGCTGTTTGTCGCGTCTTGGTACAAGCCTCTACACTTTCATGTATATTATCTGGGATGTTTGTGGAGACTTGGTACATTTCTCAACACTTTCATGTATATAATATGGGCTGTTTGTCGAGCCTTGGTATATTTCACTTACACTTTCATGTGTATTATATCGGCTCTTGGTCGAGTCTTGGTACATTTCTCTACACTTTCATGTATATTATCTGGACACTCTTCTTCAGTATCTTCGACAGTATCTTCGTACATTTCTTCACATTTGCGTTCCGTTAAAGTGCTAGCACTCCTATAATTTAATACACATAATGATAGTCTGTATTCCTCTGCACCAGGACACACAAACCAAGTAGCCAAAGAACTAATCAATCAACCAAACATCCTATGTGTTCGTGTGTGTGTGTGTGTGTGTGTGTGTGTGTGTGTGTGTGTTTGTACGTACGTGTGTAAATGTATGTGCTGGTGTGTATTTGCGTAAGTTCGTATGTGTGCGTGTATGCGTGCGTGCGTGCGTGCGTGAGTGCTTGTGTATGTGTGTGTATGTGGGGGGGGGGGGGTGATTTTGTATGTGTGAGTGTTTGTGTGTTTGTGTGCGTGTGTGTAAATGTATGCGTGCGTTTGTGTGTGTGTGTGCGTTAATGTGCTTGTGTGTGTGTGTGTGTGTGTGTGTGTGTGTGCTTGTGTGAGTGGGTGTTGTTTTGTATGTGTGCGTGTTTTTGTGTTTGTGTGCGTGTGAATGTATACGTGCGTTTGCGTGAGTGTGCGTTAATGTGCCTGTGTGTGCGCGCGCGCGAACGTGAGCGTGCATGAGTGCATGTGCACTGTCGTGTGCATTACTACATACGATAAAAACACTTACTGTCTATTTCGAATTCCAGACTTAAAATATCCCACAGCCACGCCATCAAAGATTAAATTCCCTTGAGAAGGAATACCCCGATCTACGTGCCCTCTCCGCTGGCAGACTCTGGAGACGAGCTTGTCTCTGTAGTGGGACCACACTTCAGTGTTTGCCTAAGATTGCAGAACACATTAAGCACATCTTCTATAGTCTGTTTACTTTTGTCTGCCTCAATATAAAATTCCATATCTCAGTAGCCAAATGAGGGAAAATGATGAGATTTAGCATATAACCTTATCATGATGTCCACCCAACAAAAAAACCTTTGTTCTAAAGATTTTACAGCAGATTTCAAAGTTTGTTTATATGCGGTATATACTTTACGGGTCAGAGATGAAGTGCATATTATTAAATGTATTACACTTTCACATGGAAACATTAGCATTGAATAGTTAATTTTCTCGTGGGACACGGGTTTGGCCTTATGACAAGAGACTCGCTTAGTGGGACGGGGGATGTTAAGAGATGTTTTTAATAATGTATGTGCTTTCATGAAACCTGGTTATTGTTTTTACATCTTACTATTTATCGCTAACATCTGAATGTGTGAATATTGTTGAATGGGATTGAATGTGACATTTTGTACACTTCAAAGCATCGCTATAAAGTTTTACACATATTTATATCATGAAGCTGATCGCAGGAAACTGTTTCATATACTATTACAAATCCCGAGAAAAGAACAGTGCATGCATTAGGTTTGATTGAACGGTCATTTCGTCGATTGGTGCTGGAATCTGGAATGAAACCACCAAGCAATAAGCAAACGGTATTTAGAAAGACAATTGTAGACAACTTTCACAAGGATGTCATAAGGCGAGCTATTATAAACATGCTGGATACCAAAGAAACAGTGACTGTAAGAAAACGTAGGGTTTTGCTGAGAAAGAACAATGACGTAGAGCTATCCAAGACAACTTTGTAGAAAATTATAAGGACATTAGGCTTCATGGTTAGAAAGTACAATTTAGGTAGAAATAATCTTTGCGAGCAACCGCATTTAGGAGCCATTAGAAACAAATACCTACGTGAAATAAGGGAAATATACAAAGAAAATTATGACATAGAGTGTTTGGATGAAGCCTGGATCAGTGCGCACCACACAAGTGAAGAGGAATGGCAATCAGTGGATGGAAAGATAAAGCGATATGTGCCCAGTAGTATAGGACAGCATTTAGTCATAGCCCATGCTGGTAGTACGCATAATGGCTTACTAGAGAATGCTGGACTCGTGTTCGTATCAAAGCATATACATAATAATGATTATGAAAATACGCATAATGGCTTACTACAGAATGCTGGACTCGTGTTCGCAACAAAGCATACAGATAATAATGATTATCAAAATACGCATAATGGCTTACTACAGAATGATGGACTCGTGTTCCTATCAAAGCATACAGACAATAGGGATTATCATAATAAGACTAATGGTAATGTATTTAGAGATTAGCTCGAGAATACAGTGCTTCCATCCCTAGATAGACCGTCGTGTCCAATTATGGACAATGCATGATATCACAATGTTGTTGCCCAAGAAGACAAAATACCTACAGCATCGAGCACAAAGGCAGCAAAAAAGATATGGCTCCGGATGGAAAACATACCATTTCCAGAAACGTATTTCTAGCTAGAATTGTTGTCCCGCGTAAAACAGACGTCAAAAAGCAAGAACTGTCAAATCAACAAGTTGATAGAAGTGCATCGTCATGGGTGCTTGAGACTTCCGTCGTACCATTCTCATTTTAACCCAATAGAACTTGTGTGGGCTAAAATTTAAGGACAGGTGGCAGCTGACAATACTATATTCAAATTGTCCGACGTCAAGATACTAACCCAGTCCGCGCTATTAAATAATGATAAAAGTTGGTGAAAAAACAAATGAAAGGACCATGTGTTGAAAGAGGAAGATGACTATTGGACAAAGGATGGATTGCATTTTATGCAACCGAGAGCAGTCATCAACCTACTAGAATCGTGCGACACAGATTGAGGTCTGTGCAGATCGTAGACATTAATCCACATGCACGCCTACTGGGATATTTTTGCTCCAACTACTTAGAAGAAGAATTGCAGGTCCTTAACATGACAGCATCGGCACAAACAATACAACTTGTCAATAGCAACAGTTTGTATTCCACAGTGATGAATTTTCAATTGCGTAAGCCCTCAACGTTGACATACAACTGGCATTGAAATAAAAACGCGCTAGACGCATTGAATACCAACCGAAGAGTAATATTGAGGAGGGAACTGACATATTGTGGCATAACAAGAAACATGAGAAAAAACACGTTGTCCCATGAGAGGACAACACACGAACATACGAATTATTCCATAAACTTCAATGAAAAGAGGATCAACATCTTGACCGTTAAGAAGGAAGCCCACTACAGAGACATTCACAGCTATATTCGTCGTGCAAAACAGGTAATCATGTTCCATCTCAGCAGAGTAGACATTGCACCCACTCCAATACGAATCTGGATACGCCTTGTGTCGTCATCCGAACTGGCGGGACATCACTGAAAAACATGTTTGTTAGCAAGAAATCACTATGTTTTCACCAAAACATCAAAGAAATGTCGCCGCTTTCCATGATTTAAGTTGCTTTTCGACCTATCAAAGACATATTCCTTCTGTGGGGGTAAATATAAGACGGCTGGAAAAATTGGAAAACGATGCAACAGGCAGTCTTCAAAATAATTGATCGTGAATGAGGGCATTCATTTCCAGACATACTTGTTTTATAGCATTCATTCCGCGCTTCTGTCAAGTAAACGTGGGCTTTTCTTGATCAAAATGTTGTGAATTATTATTATGATTACATAATCATTATATTAGGGCAGGTTTGGCTGAGAGGTTTAACACCATTAAACAGTTTCAACTGACGGTGGAGTAGCCGATTCGTTCCACATGCCGATCAATTGAACTTAAACGTCGACTTCTGGTTCAGAAAATAAAGGAAAATTGTGCGGATAAATGGTGTATGTCCTTATCAGGACGTTGAGATCAACCCCAACCCCACATTAATTTGTTTGGCTTGGTTACGATCAGTAGTTTACCATTGCTTCCTGAACGGCGATTAAACTTCCAAAGTAGCGGATTCAACCCCTACACTGGTTAGTTGGACTAAAATGTTGACTTCTCGTCCTTTACCTGGGACGTAAATTGCAAGTACTTCTAAAGTCGGAAAGGTTCGACTAAAGGCGAAGGACACTGGTAATAAGGAAAACTAATCCACACGTAAAAATAAGTCCAGAGGCCTAGAAGTAGTGACACGTGAATGGACTACGCTTGAGTTCAATGTGAGATAACAACATTAACAAAAAAAACAAAACTGCAAGTCAACGTTGAAGTGCACCTGATCAGTGTAGGGAACGATACTCCCGCTTTCAACGCATCGGAAGTTTCAGCTCAAGCCTCATTAAGCTCCGCGGTCACGCAGACTGTCAATCACAAAAAGCCAACAGGATCTAACAATTCACGCCTTAACAGTAGAATGCTGTAATTGCAACGTCCGGCAAAGGGCATGCAGTTCTTTATTTTTTTTTAAATGATGACATAGAATTAATATATACATAAGAGAGTTGTGTGATAGAGAAAGAGGAGAATAAACAGAAACAAGTAAAATAGACGGGCCACCATTACCAAACAAAGAAGTAAGTGATGATGTCAAACATGTGAAGAAAGGAAAACAAAGACACGAGCAAGCTAGAATTACGGCAGACTAATAGATGCACTGGAGCAATCTGGAATAGAAATACTAAATCAATCATCGATTATCAGAAGCTATTGGTACCATTAAGATTGGAGCTCTTTGCTGGCCGTTGAAGATGAGGACGGAGCACGTAAGGGATCTCCCCTAGTGCTGTGATGTCGGTTCTTAACTCATCTCAACACACATAAACTAGATTGTCAGAAATAAGATAATACTGAAATGTTATATCGACATGAAAAACGTGGGAAGACAAGATCAAGAGATAAACGAACAGCCATCTGACAAAAAATACAGTCAGGGCGAGAGACACAGACAGTGTTGGAGATCCATTGCTGCAAATTTCATTATGGAGACGGCACCTGATTGATTGATTAATATCGACACAGTTGAGTTGTGACAGCAAATCTTGGAATATGAAGGAACAAACCAGGAAGAACTTGAAGTTGCGAAGATGTGGTTTCTAAGGCGGATAACGTGAATATTTTATATTGTTCGAGTAAACAACAACAAGCTTAATTAAAATATTTCATCATCATCATCATCATCATCATCATCATCATCATCATCATCATCATCATCATCATCATCATCATCATCCAGAGCCTTGTCGGCTGCGTGGACGATCATGCCTCTTCATAAATTGTGATCTCCGACAGCATGGATTAATTTGTGTGATGACTCCCTTCCGTACCATGACACAAGACTGTAAAGAATTTTCTCACACTGTCTTTCCGCAAATCTTTCCGGTTGTCACAACATGTTCCCGTTTTTGTCTTCCCATAAAGAGGAATCAAAGTGATGACTGTCTCTTCCTAATGCATGTGATAAAATGTCTTTGCGACTTAGCTTCCCACAGAATGTCCAGATTGCTCATCTTGGCTGTCAAATTAATTTTCAGCATTCTTCTATAACACCACATCTCCAAAGCTTCTATGGATTTTCCTGCCTGTTTACTAATTGTCCAGGATTCGCAGCCGTATGTTAAAACTGGATCTATGTATCATGCATGAAAGCTTTTTCTAGCTTTCAAGGACAGTGACTTATTGCATATAGTACTATAGGACAGTAACTTATTGCATATAGTACTATAGTACAGCGCTCTGTGATGAAGAGGTTACGGACGCAATTCGTAATCCCGCATACCGCTTTTGAAACCCAGCTGCGGACCATTTGGAAGCAGGCAGCCGTGCATTGGTTTCCTTTACAAAGGTATGAATGCCGGTCGTTCAGAAAATAATAGAAAACTACTGAAAGTAAATTTTCCAAGAAATCACCAACAACCAAAAAAAACAATGCTGGGGTTGACTGCACCGACTTGTAAATGATATGCAGCTAACCTGTTTAATATTATTTGGTACTGAATATTATACACTCTTAAAAAAAAAAAAAAACTACAAAGAGTGTTATGTAGCTAACCAAAGAAAACAGATGCAATAGAGGACACTTTTACGACTGTAAAGAGATGAGTAGTAGAAGAGGTAGAGGCCTACCGAGATAAATGATGATGTGTGGTTTAAGGCAATGACTTGTAATAATAAAGTCAATAGTATTGACCCAGAGCACCAAAGGTGAAAGACACCGAGGTTTAGGCCACTTTGCAAGGCAGATGATAATGAGGATGATGATGCTGATTATGATGATGATGATTATACTTATTATTATTATTATTATTATGAATATGATGATGATGATGATGATGATGATGGATATGATGATGATTGCGACGAATATGATGATGACGATGATGATTATGACTATCATGATGATTATGGTGATTGTGATGATAATGATGGTTATGATGATTATGATGATGATGATGATGATGATTATGATGATGATGATATCGATGACGAAGGTGATGATGAAGATGATGATGATGATGATGATGATGATGATGATGATGATGATGATGATGATGATGATGATGATGATTATTGTTATGATGATTATTATGATGATTATGATGAGTTTGATGATGATGATGATGATGATGATGATGATGATGATGATGATGATGATGATGATGATGATGATGATGATGATGATGATGATGATGATGATGATGATGATGATGATGATGAATACGATGATGACGATGATGATCCCAGAGATCATGACAAGAGGTCTCTATTCGAACGTAAGGTCCAGTGACTTTGATAACCAGAATAATAACGCAAATTGTAATACTGCACTCACCCTGATATCGTCCATAGTGTGATACATTCTCCTGATGCCTCGACCCGTTTCCGTAATGTCGATGCAGTGTAACTTCAGTGCTGCTGGTTTCAAAGGGTTCATGGAGGCTTCCTCAAACTCTCTACGAGTACAAGTGGTCGTGGTTCGGCAATGCTCGTCCGCCAGTTTGTGCATCTTCTGAATATAAGGTAGTGATTGATGGGGTAACTCACCAACGCATATATCTATATATATATATATGGGTTTGAATGGGTTATCAGATAAATATAATTGCATACTGGGTCCCTGCCGGTTAATGAGTGACAGTACTAGTATACTGGGTGTGTATGGGTTACTGGGTGAATATATTTGTAAATTGGAATCCGCGTGGGTGTCCAGAATGAGTGACGTGGGATTAAACATCTGCACGGCCAGACACTAGAGGAACATCGGGAGAATGAGAGGACTCGTCAACCAACATAGAATTAGCACTATTAGCCTCCGAATGGTTGTGCGTATGTTGACGGTGGGGGGGGGGGGGGGGTGCACCCATGGACTTGTCTGGAGTGTAAGGATGTCACCCCAACAGATAACATGTAACAGATAACTTGTATATTTGTGCTCTGTGGGTTGTTACTGCTTCTGCAACTCCATTTGTAAATTTGTTTAACTCAAAATGTGCGTTCTGGGCTTATTTATTGACTCTTGTTGTGTAGATGTTCTTGATAACCATTACTATCCTATATTACGTTTATCCCAAATAAAGATGTTGCATGTAGTAGTAGTAGCAGCAGCAGTAGTAGTATTAACAGAAGTAGTAGTAGTAGAGAGTAGTAGTAGTAGTAGTAGTAGTAGTAGTAGTAGTAGTAGTAGTTGTAGTAGTAGTAGTAGTAGTAGTAGTAAAAGTAGTAGTAGTAATATTAGTAGTAGTAGTAGTAGTAGTAGTAGTAGTAGTAGTAGTAGTAGTAGTAGTAGTAGTAGTTGTAGTATTAGTAGTAGTGGTAGTAGTAGTAGTAGTAGTAGTAGTAGTAGTAGTAGTAGTAGTAGTAGTATTAGTAGTTGTAGTAGTAGTAGTAGTAGTAGTAGTATTAGTAGTAGTAGTAGTAGTAGTAGTAGTAGTAGTAGTAGTAGTAGTAGTAGTAGTAGTAGTAGTAGTAGTAGTAGTAGTAGTAGTAGTAGTAGTAGTAGTAGTAGTTGTTGTAGTTGTTGTTGTTGTTGTAGTATTAGTAGTAGTACTAGTAGTAGTAGTAGTAGTATTAGTAGTAGTAGTAGTAGTAGTAGTAGTAGTAGTAGTAGTAGTAGTAGTAGTAGTAGTAGTAGTAGTAGTAGTAGTAGTAGTAGTAGTAGTAGTAGTAATTGTACTGGTAATAATAGTAGTCCTAGTAGCAATGGTTGTAATTGGAATAAGTGTTATTCATGATGTTAATAAGGACGAGCAAAGACATCCTAGAACGTTGTAATGATTGCCCTCTATTGGTGTAAGTGAAAGCTTAAATAGAACAGTACTGAATGACATGGTTCCTTGATGACAGGCAACATCCAACGTGAAATGGTAATGGGCACCGGGAATTAGAGACGTCATGGGTATTGAAATATATGAGGTAGAGGAACAGTTTGTGGTGAGACCGGTGTTCTGAAGACAACCTGCTACATACAAATAATGATGATGATGATGATGATGATTTTGTTTTCGCTCTTTTGCTTTAAATTCAAGCTTCTAGCACACTGGACTGATTTTTGCGCGTAGGTTGTCTATGCTTAGTACCAGTGTCGCTTGCCATCAGGCGAACTCCGACTTCTGAGGTACTTGTAATTTACTTCCCGAAGTCAAGTACCAGAAGTCAAAATGTTTGTCCAACACACCGGTATAGGGGTTGAACCCGTTAATTAAGCATCAGCAAACCGGAAGTTTAAATGCGAGTACTCTAGTCCATTCGGCCATGCTAGCCTCCGGCATTAATCCTGAATTACACACAGGGTGTATTTTTGAATGACTGTGCAGTTTTAAAAGTATTGCTGTTCGAAGTTTTGTATTTACCTACTATGTTGCATTGTGCTGCATGAACTGCACAGTAGGTAAATATGAAACTTGAACGGCAATATTTTCAAAAACAAAAACTGCAAAGTCATTAATAACACACCGTGTATTTCAATCCTACAAGCGATACAATCAGGCGCGATTCCATAGTGGCTGCTGGACATGACTATGGGCTGGATTCAAATCCGAGCCGTGGCAGGATGCCAGCATGGATCTGGTGGATCGTAACAGGATACTTATTCTGGAAATTGACTGGAAAGAATTAGCGACAAAGACGGGAACGGGTCACTGCATGTCATTATATCATGACCTAGAACATATGTGGATTTAATCATTCACACTCCCCACACCGTCCCCACACCCCATTGACAGTATTTGCTTTTCGATTATATTTATATAAAGGTTAAAGATTAGCTAAATTTGCTCGATTTTATCTTGTATATTGGAAGTAAGTTATGACTGAGCCACCTTATGGCAGTAGACGGTACTACCTACTTTCTGTTAGTGCCGAAGATTTGAACGGCGCTCACCAAACCTCAGGCCACATATTCTGTCAACGGCTTCGGGCGGAGGAGCACAATTGGGAGGTTAACAAGCCTTATCCTGGTGCGAGGAAATGCAACCTAAACACTACATGTCATGGCAGGGCTGACCATGTCTCAAGCCTTTGACGGCAACTGGTCTAGTATCGAAGCTCTGACAGACTTACCATTAGAGTATTGCTTTGCTAATCCGGCAGCTTCTGCGGCTTGTCTTGTTACAGACGTATTGGTGTTATCTATCCTCTGTCGTAAATAGGCAGACCGTCAGGGGGATCACGCTGCATGTGCAACACACGGTCTCTACAATTCAGCCCAGGCATTGTGCCATGGAGAGTTATACCTGTATTTTACAAACTATCGTCTGTCAAGACAGCAAGGTGACAGTCAGTCAGTCAATCAGTCAGTCAGTCAGTCAATCAGACAGTCAGTCAGTCAGTCAGTCAGTCAGTCACTCAGTCATATTGTATATTTGTCTTTCTAAATTAAAACATTTGTTCATTGGTTATACAGAATGATTGTAAAGTCAGTCAGTCAATCAGACAGTCAGTCAGTCAGTCACTCAGTCATATTGTATATTTGTCTTTCTAAATTAAAACAATTGTTCATTGGTTATACAGAATGATTGTAAAGTCTCACTTCACTCTGTATGTAGAACAAATTTGGAAAATAAAGTACATGATGTCATGAAGAAATTAGAAAGAGAATTGCCATTGCGAAGGCAGCCTTTTTGCGGGATGAAGGTCATGCTGACAGGTAGAGAGATGTCGGTTGGGGCGAGAGAGGGAGGGGGGGGGGGGTGTTGGGTGCTGCGTGGAACCTGTGCTTTTGTATGGATGTGGAGCGTGGACAGTGGGCAGACAGGCTGAGGGACATCTGATGGCTGTGGAAATGTGGTTTCTGGGGAGAATGCAGGGAGTGCCATGGCTGACAGAGGGACCAGTGAACAGGTCCTTCGGGAAAGGGATGGAGATCGTGAACAGATTGGGGGAATTAGACGTAGACAGTCAAAATGTCTTGGGAATGTTGTGGGAGGTCATGAATTGGAGAATGTGTTGACGGCTGGCGGAATCCGGGGGAAGGGGCCAGGGGGAAGACCGAGAAGTGGTTGCCTGGATGGCTTGGCCACGTGGTGTGTCGAGACAGAAACAAGGAGCTGATCCACGACTATGGTGATCGAGTGAGATGGGAAAACATGACCGCCCACGCTTATCGACATGGCACATGTTGCATGGATAGAATAACAATGTGCTGCACAGTCCATCGTGAAGCGATATGCAGCGAATGGCTGTTGTCTGCTGGAGTAATTCCTTGCACTCTAAACTTAATGGTGAATTTTTCAAATTTGTTCTAAATGCAAAGTGTAGTGGGACGACTTTAAAACACCACGTATAATCAGAAGTGAAGCATTGGAGAGCTTTGTATTGACTGGAAAGATCGGAGGGAGTGAGTGAGGCAGAGGCAGACCGAGGGAATATATGCTGAATGGGTTAGTACGATGGCATGGAGTGATAACATCGAGAATATCTATCTAAAACACCAATGGCTCTAATCTGTGGAGAGACAAGAACGTCTACAGCATTCAACACGGCACATGGTGATTATAATACTAATGGTTAGCAACGTGTTTACCAAGCACTACCACATAGCCACACAAGACTAACATCATCTCTTTCCATTGCACGGAAGGTTGGTAGAGAAGGGTGGTAGATCTGATGCTTTACCGCTGCTAACTTAACTCTCTTGGGACACGGCGGGTGATACACATAGCCAGGGGTGACCACTCTCAGACACATTCCACCAGGAGTCACTACCAGTGCCATGTCTGCTCTAGATGCTGTTTCGCTAGGTTAGTTGACTGCGTCCACGGTGTACCACTGTAAATTGATAAGCAAAAATGGAATTATACATTATTTCTTCTTCTTCTTCTTCTTCTTCTTCTTCTTCTTCTTCTTCTTCTTCTTCTTCTTCTTCCTCTTCTTCTTCTTCTTCTTCTTCTTCTTCTTCTTCTTCTTCTTCTTCTTCTTCTTCTTCTTCTTCTTCTTCTTCTTCTTCTTCTTCTTCTTCTTCTTCTTCCTCTTCTTCTTCTTCTTCTTCTTCTTAATCTTCTTCTTCTTCTTCTTCTTCTTCTTCTTCTTCTTCTTCTTCTTCTTCTTCTTCTTCTTCTTCTTCTTCTTCTTCTTCTTCTTCTTCTTCCTCTTCTTCTTCTTCTTCTTCTTCTTAATCTTCTTCTTCTTCTTCTTCTTCTTCTTCTTCTTGTTCTTCTTCTTCCTTCTTCTTCTTCTTCTTCTTGTTTTTTTTTTTACGTCATACATTATCAATAAAGTTTAGGCACACAACAGAATCACACCAAGGTCTCCTAGCTTTCGCCATCTCCTGATGCTCACCCAATTATTCACCCCTGGATCCAATTACCTTCCCCGTTTATTTTTAGGTCTTCTGCTATTCCTGTTGCCTTGTGGGTTACAAAGAAAGTCTCCGTGGGGAAGAAATCAAGCCGTCTGCATCACTCTCCTATAGTTGTGGGCTCGATCCCGTGCTACGTCTTTCTGTTCACGCGTGCATGTTTCTCGGAGATTACTGGGGGGTCGTCGCTGGAACTACAGGGTTTCGGGCTTTTGAGACGTTTTCGTCAGGCCACCCTGCGGAAAGATACCAAACCATATGGGATAAAACCCGGTGCAATGAAGTCGATCATCTCGACTTTTTAGACGTTTTTAAAAGAAAGAATCTTTTAGACATCATGTCAACAGGTTTCTCTTTGTGTGTCGAAGCCAACGTCTTTCTGAAACGGTATACACTACGCGTCATACATGTTCTAGGAGAAGGGCCTGCTTTCATCTTATTTGGCTGTTATTATTCTTCCCATTTATTTAGAATTGTTCGTGTTTTACTGGATTGTGCATTTAAATTATCTACTCCACGGCCGATAAACCTACTCTACAATCTAATGGATATCCACCCGGTGGCAAGAAGCGTCACTTCCAGCCATCCACACATATTTAGATAGTTAGTCAGTCAGTCAGTCAGTCAGTCAGTCAATCAGTCAGTCAGTCAGTCTATTAGTTAGTTAGTTAGTCAGCTAGTCAGTCAGTTAGTCAGTCAGTCAGCCAGTCAGTCAGTCAGTCTATTAGTTAGTTATTTAGTTGGTTAGTTAGTTAGTTAGTTTGTTAGTTAGTTAATTAATTAATTAGTTAGTTAGTTAGTTAGTTAGTTAGCTAGCTAGCTAGTTAGTTAGTTAGTTAGTTAGTTAGTTAGTTAGTTAGTTAGTTAGTTAGTCAATTAGTTAGTTAGTTAGTTAGTTAGTTAGTTAGTTAGTTAGTTACTTAGTTAGTTAGTTATTTAGTCAGTCAGTCAGTCAGTCAGTCAATCAGTCAGTCAGTCAGTCTATTAGTTAGTTAGTTAGTCAGCTAGTCAGTCAGTCAGTCAGTCAGTCAGCCAGTCAGTCAGTCAGTCTATTAGTTAGTTAGTTAGTCAGTCAGTCAGTCAGTCAGCCAGCCAGCCAGCCAGCCAGTCAGTCAGTCAGTCAGTCAGTCTATTAGTTAGTTATTTAGTTAGTTAGTTAGTTAGTTTGTTAGTTAGTTAATTAATTAATTAATTAGTTAGTTAGTTAGTTAGTTAGTTAGTTAGTTAGTTAATTAGTTAGTTAGTTAGTTAGTTAGTTAGTTACTTAGTTAGTTAGTTATTTAGTTAGTCAGTCAGCCAGCCAGCCAGTCAGTCAGCCAGTCAGTCAGTCAGCCAGCCAGCCAGCCGGCCAGTCAGTCAGTCGGTCTGTCAGCCAGTCAGTCAGCCAGTCAGTCAATCAGTCAGTCAGTCAGTCAGTCTATAAGTTAGTTATTTAGTTAGTTAGTTAATTAGTTAGTTAGTTAGTTACTTAGTTAGTTTGGCAGTGAAACCTGGACAACTTACTCACACCAAGAGAAACATTTAAACAGCTTTCATATGCAATGTCTGCGAAGAATTCTTGGTATTAAGTGGCAAGACAAAATCACAAATACTGAAGTATTGGAAAGATCAGGTTGTGTGACAGTTTATTCCATGCTCAGTCTTCGTAGACTTAGATAGATAGGACATCTTAGGAGGATGGATGATGGTAGAATACCAAAGGACATCTTTTTTGGTGAATTACAGATGGGTAAGAGATCTCAGGGTCAGCCTCTACTACGATACAAAGATGC
>OY992891.1:30141360-30206278 GCA_963921405.1 Cepaea hortensis
AGAGGCTAATGAAACTAGAACATTATATACAACAATAAGAAAGAGACAAACAACATTTTTGGATCATGTGATGAGAAGTGAGGAACTGGAGAACATCGTGACGACTGGAAAGATCGAGGGGAAGAAAGGCAGAGGCAGACCAGGAGAAATGATGCAGGATGGATTGAGACGGTGGCGTGGAGGAATATCATCAGCGGAGTTGATCTAGAAAACCTAAGACCGAGATCTGTGGAGTTATGAACGCTACGCCAGCCGGCATGGCACTTCATTGTGATGATTATATAAACTAATAAAATATAATATAAAAGGTAGTGAAAAGGGCAAAAGAGATCAATAAAATGACACAAATAGTAGATAATTCGAACGCTAAACATTTGAAACTATTTACAAATGTCGGACAAATATAATTTACCACCACACACACACACACACACACACACACACACACACACATACACACACACACACGCACGGACGCACACACACACACCACCAACAAAAAACAACAATAGAAGGCATATTGTTTCGGACGAATTGCGTGTAAAAAGTGTATAACTTTTATGCGCCATGAACGGAAGTTGCCGTCTTCCATATTTGTACATCAGCAGCAGAAGTGAAATACAATGTAACTCCCGATAAAGCTTGGCGCCACAACTGGCTGCCTTTTATCATCTAGCATGTTTCTAGGGATTTGTGAGTAATACTTTTTAAAATTGCTATTCTTCTTCTTCTTCTTCTTCTTCTTCTTCTTCTTCTTCTTCTTCTTCTTCTTCTTCTTCTTCTTCTTCTTCTTCTTCTTCTTCTTCTTCTTCTTCTTCTTCTTCTTCTTCTTCTTCTTCTTCTTCTTCTTCAATTCTTCTTCTTCTTTTTCTTCTTCTTCTTCTTCTTCTTCTTCTTCTTCTTCTTCTTCTTCTTCTTCTTCTTCTTCTTCTTCTTCTTCTTCTTCTTCTTCTTCTTCCTTCTTCTTCTTCTTCTTCTTCTTCTTCTTCTTCTTCTTCTTCTTCTTCTTCTTCTTCTTCTTCTTCTTCTTCTTCTTCTTCTTCTTCTTCTTCTTCTTCTTCTTCTTCTTCTGCAAAACTTTCATCTGCCTCCTCTCGGAGACGTTTCAGACACGGATAGTAGGACAAAAGATTAAGCTGAATAGCGGAATATACATACACTCGAATTTGTCTTCGAAAAAGCATATTTCCGTGTCGTCAATATTTTTGCTTGTTTATTAATTGTTCGGGTTAATGACCTAAGGAATATTTGTTAAATTTGGTTCTAGGTAACACCCATGAATAAATCCTGTGACAAGGAAAGGTGAAAGAGGTCGGGGAAGACAGCGAGAGAAAATTCTTGACAGCTTTGTGTCATGGCACAGAATGTTATCACTGCACGAATTGATAAATCCTGTGGAGATGGCAACATGTGGAGAAGTATAACTGCCCACCCCAGTAAACAAGCCACTTGATGATAATGACTTATTGTACAAGGTTTACACATGTTTGTTATAATTGCAGAAAAGACATGAATAAATAGGCAACTATTCAACAGCATAAGACATGAGGGTTATTTTGGCATGTTCGCAATAAGAACCGGGGATTTATTTCTAAAAACACTGACATTCAATACACAGGGCGATGGAAGCATAGGTCGATATGGCGTTTGTCCATCTGTGGCCTCTTCTGTCACTAGTCGGTCCAACACCTTGACATCCATCACGAATAATGTTGACCATTTATTTCATCCAGTGGGGTTGAAAGTTTGGAGCCATGAGTTCTAAGATGGCTGATAAGGCCTATTTTGGCTCTAAATATTCTTAGACAATGTGGGCAAAGAATTCTTGATGTTCCAGGAGGAAGATCTCCTGCTGGGTTTATTTTTGGTTTTGTCCAGCCTTTTGTTCACAGCTCTTGCAGTCCTGTTTGCTTCACTGGTGACTACACCCTTGTGTAATGATGTACGTCATGAACTTCCGTCTTCGGCAGCAGTCTCCCATAAGCGGTGATGAATTCCAAAACTTTTAGTGAGATCATCTACATTGGCAATATAGCAAACACTACATCGCAAAATAATACAAAGACTCTAGGACGCATTTCATACATTAAAGCAGAGGTGTCAAACTCAATCGCTCAGAGGGCCAAAACTCAAATCCCACGTAAGGTTGTGGGCCAAACAAGATAAACATTCAATAAACAGAAAATTAAACCTTTTTTAAACATTAATATAAATGAAAACGGAAAACACGTTTTAATGATTAAAAAATCATTGGTATAAACATTTTCACTCTTATGTCAATTTGTCAGAGCACAATGCTTGGCATCTTTTCTTGGCTACAAGTTCGTTTTATGTTGGGAGTAATGTTTTGTATCATTGAGATTCTCATGATGGACTGCAAGTGTTCATCAGTGAGACGTCTCCTGTGTGATGTTTTGTTAATCTCCATCACAGAAAACAGCTGCTCACACAGATATGTCCTACCAAACAGCTCAAGGTGCGAGCCGCATGTTGGCGAAGCCGGGGTATCTCTTCAGGAATGAAACGAGTGAACTGTGCAGGCCCCACAGTGTCGTACTTTGCCTATAGTGTCCCATTACAATGCAGCTCTATTAACTACATCTGCAAATTTACAGGTGCAGTTTCCACATCTATGGCAAATGGATTACGAAACAGGGTCGAAATTACTTGTCTGTGCTTCAAAGTCACTAGAGCGCCGTGCGAACTCGGCGCGAAGTAAGCTAAGTTTTTCAGCAAAGTGTGCATTTGAAAACACCATAGCGTTGACTTGGTTTAACATTGCTTGGCAACAAGAAATGTGAGACAGGTTGCATTAGTGCATTTGTTTCTCCCATAAGCGTAGCTTCACTTCAATTGCCATCACTGCATCATGCATATCAGTTGCTTGCTTGCTTGTGTTCGCCGGCTGTGAACTCCAGCGTGAAGTCCTGTATGCCGGATGAAGACATCCCCTGCTGTCCAACATCAGTGTGATGGCATACAGGACCTGAGGCTTGCTTTAGCCAGGACCCCAAAGGGACTTGTTGCCCAGGACGCTCGGTGAGGACGCGTCAATAGGTCTTAGCCAGTATAGGACCCAGCCCTGGTGTCTTGGAAACACCTCTGCATCCCATGCATAAAGTGATCCCGTCCCTGGAGCTGCAGGTTCATGTCGTTGAGATGACTGGTTATATCAGACACAAACGCCAACTCACATTTCCACGTTTTATCCCGAAAAACTGTGGAATCTTTTCCTTTACAGTCCATGAATAGACAGATTTCTTCGATCAGCTGGAAAAAAATCTCTTGAGAACTTTTCCCCGACTTATCCACCGCACATCTGTATGATAAGGCATGTCGCGGAAAGCCGACTCTATTTCCTGCAAAAAAGACTGAAATTGGCGGTGATTTAAACCTTTGGCTCTGATAAAGTTGACGGTTTGTGTAACATTGCTCATTACATCTTCCATGTTGAGGACTCTACCACACAGCGATCCTTTAATGTATGATGCACTGATATGCTATCAATTCACCAGTACAGTTCTCCTGCATCTTTAACCGCATCATTCCAACTGGTCCACTTTTTTCGCCACATCGCCGGTGCTCCATCTGTTGTCAGTCCAACGAGTTTGTCCCAAGGCAGGTTCATGTTGGTTAAACTTTGACATTAGTTGTCAGAATTGTCTTTTCCTGTCGTTGTCCCATGCATGGATTTCATGTCCTAGATGTCTTCTGCAACGTCAATCTGGAGTCCACTCCATGGATGAAGATGGCGAACTATGCAGTGTCAGTAATGCCATTACTGTCATCGACAGCAATTGAGAATGCAACGAAGTCTTTGCATTTTCCGGTCAGCTGTGTTTTCACATCAGTGGCCATCTCACAAATCCGATCAACAACCGTATTTCTGCTAAGGCTTACCTTTACAAACGTCTGCTTTTTGTCTGAATACAAGACGTCACACACTTTTATCATGCAGCGCTTCAGAAACTCTCCTTCTGTAAATGGTCCGCCTGATTTTGCGATCTCCTCCTCCACAATAAAACTTGCTAACACGGCAGCATGAGTTTGTGATTTTGATTTGGTGA
The DNA here is from genome assembly GCA_963921405.1 of Cepaea hortensis. Classification (NCBI taxonomy): domain Eukaryota; kingdom Metazoa; phylum Mollusca; class Gastropoda; order Stylommatophora; family Helicidae; genus Cepaea; species Cepaea hortensis. Next base: position 30,145,428 of record OY992891.1, read on the forward strand.
AAAACATCTGCTGTGATGTTAGATGCCTCTTCAATTTTTCTACCTTCTGTAGCTTCTGCTCTGCATTCAGACTGTTTAACTTGTCTTTATGTTTAGTCTCGTAGTGCCGTCCCAGACTATATTCTTTGATCACAGACACATTTTCTCTACAAATTAGACACACAGGTTTACCGCCAATATCAGTAAACATATATTCAACCTTCCAGCGGCTTTGAAAGGCTCTGTTTTCAGAATCAACTTTTCTCTTGGTCAATTTAAAGGCTAGCTTTGATTTAAAATAGATTGTGCATCTACCGACAGACGCGTGATTGATATCGGGTTAGCCGTAGCGGGAAAAGGTGATGTAATATCCGGGCACTACACTACTTTCATTTCTTATGCGCCAATCCAAAACAAGCAAATGCACGTTGCTTGGCCACTGTAACGAACATCCACTAACTACACAACTTTTATTTTCGCTTATTCTGATCGAAGCGAGAACGCTCTCATGTAGCCTATCATTCGGCAAGGCTGCTAATAAACGGAATTTCATTTGCACTTTATATCGTGACCATAAAAAGATATGTGTGCCTAACATTCTCTCTCGGGCCGAATATATTTGTACGTCTGTTGAGACCTCTCGGGTCTGATATGATTGTACACGGAGCCTGATGTGGCCCGCGGGCCTTGAGTTTGACACGTGTGCATTAAAAGATAACATAGGTCAGGAACCTATGACAGGTCTAGTAAACAGGTAGGGTTCTTTTACCTACTGAACGTAAAATTGTATAGAACACAAACAACTGACAAATGCTGGAGTTGCATGCGAAGTCCTGCAAAGGACATGAAACTAACTGTAACTTATGCTGGAATGAATAGTACTGCTGAGGACAGAAGGCAGTAGAGGGACATGGTCACACGACGTTAACACGAGTCCCGACTGAAGGACCTAGTGAAAGGACACTTTAAGACCGGTTCGCGCAAGAATTGACCCTGTGGCCTGGACTTACCAGTGGTCAATTTGGTCACATAGCACATGCTAACTGTTAGTTGTGCAGTGTTAAACCATCACATATTCTTGGAACAATATATGATGTGGGTTGGCCAGTTCCTTTCCTCCTGATCCTTCATTTTCTATCTTGTAACAATACGAGCTGGGGTCCCTCGTCTCCAGGTTAGTTAGTTAGTTAGTCGCAGTTCCAACTTCACAGGTATCCAGGTTAAATGCGTGGTGTATTGTAAAGACGTGAATTGTGCCTGGTAAGGCTTAAGTAGATTCTATCTACACATAATCATCAAAAGCCCTATTCGAGATCATTGAATCGGGACTAATAATTATACATATAGCTAAGTACGATAAAGCCTAAAACAGATAACTCACACGGCAATATTGTCGTATTTTATTTATAATGTCGTCCCTGGGGTGAGGGGAATCAACATCCATCCATCATGTGCCATGCCGGTAAGCGTGGGCGGTCATGTTCTGCCATCTCACCCGATCACCAGAGTCGTGGATCAGCTCCGTGTTTCTGTCTCGACCATGCCACAAGGCCAAGCCATCCAGGTACTTGCTTCTAGGTCTTCCCCTTGGTCTGTTCCCCTCGATCTTACCAGTTGTCACCAAATTCTCCAATCCATTTCTTCTCATAACATGCCCAAAAAATTTTGACTGTCTACGTCTAATTTCTCTAATCAATTTACGATCTTCATTTGTTTCTTGAAGGACTTGTTCATTGGTCTTTCTGGCTGTTCATGGTATTCTTTGCATTTTCCTCAGAAACCACATCTCTACAGCCATCAGATGTTTTTCAGCCTGACTGCTCATTGTCCACACTTCACATCCATACAACAGTACAGGTTCAATGTAGCATCTCAACACTCTTTTTCTCGTTTCATTTGACATCTTTTTATTGGTCAATATGTTTTTCATCTTGCTAAAGGCTACTTTTGCCATGGCGATTCTTGTTCTAATCTCTTCAAGGCATCTCCCATCAGATGTTATTACTGTTCCGAGATAATTGTATCTGCTCACTTGTTGAAGAATATTCCCATTTACTTGTATATTACATTGTGGTATTTCGTCCTTCCTAGTGACGACCATAATCTGTGTCTTTTTACAATTTAATTCTAACCCTAGTTGTTCACTGTGTGTAACAATCGCATCTACTAAATTTTGCAGGTCCTGTTCATTGTCTGCAATTAAGACTGTATCATCTGCATATCTAATGTTATTGATGCATCGTCCCCCAATGTTGATTCCTTCCATATCTTCAATATTTCTGAAAATACTTTCACTGTACAGGGAAAAATGATCTGGAGACATTACACATCCCTGTCTCACACCCCTTTATCAACATCGACATCCTTTTAACCCCATATCACTATCTTGAGGATCTTCTTGATTTCTGTCCACAAAACCCCGTCGGTCCCTGGATCCCTCCCTCTCTCTCTCTCTCTCTCTCTCTCTCTCTCTCTCTCTCTCTCTCTCTCTCTCTCTCTCTCTTTTAATACTGTATCAAGCCCCTTCTCATTCTCCCCCCCCTCCCCCCCCCAAAAAAAAAAAAAACACACTACACAACGCTGGCTCTAACAAAAACAACAATTTAGTTTAATAGAGAAAAGAGTAATGTATGTGCAAAGTGTATGAGTAGAATGTCTGTCGGATAATCTAGTGTGTATGCAGAATCAGACCGAACAGCCAAGGAGTACAGTCTGCTTCATCATCGTACTGGTCACACCACAACACCATATCAGAGACAGAAAACCTCACCCAGATGATGTGTCTCTCAGGCCAAGTGTCGACTTCCTCAGATAGCTCGTGGACAATCAGGATGCTTGGTCCTCAATATTAGAAAACAGTCCAATATTGAACATCGATCTAACACACACAGTGTAACTACTCTGTCCATAAAAGTTCTGTGATCAGAGAATCCTACAATTATTGTTACTGTCACTTTGGAAAATCTAAATGTTAGTATTTCACTTGTAAGAATTCCCCAATGTTAACACACAATGTTACTGTTCCAGGTATTTATATTAACACACAATGTTACTGTTCCAGGTATTTATATTTACTAGTGTTCCTGGTACAGGTGTTATTTTCAGTGTCCTGAATTTAATGTGATGTAAACTATCACTTAATAAACACCTTTATATAATAATAATAGTTCCTGATCAGCAGAGGCCAGGTTCCTGCAGGCCATCTGGGTTATGGGCCCAGTGCAAAAGCCTCTCAGTAAACTCTGCTTTCAATACACGAGCCATGACTTTCTATGACTTTGTTGCTAGCTTCTTTGTAGAATAAAGTGGAACAATCGAGTGGAACCATATAGTTATTCCTGTTGTAGATGGAGACTATGAAATCACAGACTGGATAGATGTCCGCGGATATACATCAAAAATAGACACTATAGTCTCTCTCTCTCTATAAACAACTAGGAATAGCGCACACGTCCTGGTGGTGTCACAACATTTGGTCAACTCACCCAGAGCTACTTACCTCAACTGGTTTTAATACTGGGTCTGAGTGACGTCTAGAATCTATTTTTCTCACTCTTTTTCAGACTGGATGGAAACATCCCGCTGTCTATTTTGCTTTCATCTGGGGACCTGTCCCGGCACTTCAAAAAGTCTTGCGTCTGTAATCTAGAGAATTCTTGTCCCCACAATAAAAGATCTTGCCGACCAAATCCAGACAATCCGTCTATCACATCATAGGATGGCTGCCCGCCTCGAGACGTATGACGCGACAGTTTTTCCTCGATCAACGACACATTAAAGAATGCCGACTTTTTGTAGATGTAAGACGCGACGTTCTGTCATCGATCGACCGCCAAGATTTATTGTGACAAATATCAATAATCGCCCATAGAAATTACAGAACTCTTCTTAACAAACACTAATATCATTTACTTGAGACAGTTTCCCCCACACTTGGAAACTATCTCACTGTAATATCCCCCACAGTAGGAAAAATTATCTCACTGTAATCTCCCCGCCGGCTTCCTGGCCTAGAGGTTAGCGACTTTTCTCCGTAATCTCGTATACTCTCGTAAGTATCGTGACGACGGTGAGAATCAGCAGTGGTTCTAATCGCGTCGGTAACTTACGGGGTATGTGAGCCGGCCGCTCTGAAAGCAATGGCAAACTACTGAGCGTAATCTTGCCAAGAAATCAACAATCAACTGAAAGATGCTTATTTTGATAGCGATGTCCTGTAAAGGATATGCAAAACATTTTTTTTAAATCTCCCCCACACTAGGAAGCTATCTGATTAGTTGGTTACATATCCTTTACAGGACGTTGCAGTCAACAAACGCATTTTTCCGCTGTTGTGATCGCTTGGCAAGTTCACGTTCAGTAGTTTGCCATTGCTTTCTCAACGACCAGCACCCATACCATTTCGAAAAAAACAACGCAACGAGGTTTGCTGCCTAATCGCGTGCAGATGTGTTTCGAACATGGGTATACAGGATCATGAACTGCGTATGTAAACTCTTCCCCACGGAGACCGGCAATTGAGACAGTAGTTACATATAAAACCAGGACATAATTTGTCAACACTATGTATTGTCACTGCCAAGACTGCATATTCTTGACCACAATATGTGATGTGGGGTGAACAGTTCCCTTCCTCTTTACCTTTGCTTCCAGAACATGACACATGTCTGATACTCATTTCTGTGATGTTGGGTCGACCCCGGAGCCCTCAGTAAGGTAAGTAAGAGTCCCTGTACACACGTTAAGTCACTATGAGCATACACTGCAGGAACCACATTTTATACCTCCATCGGCTCTGTCAATCACAATTTCGCAAAATCAACACATGTGAGATGAGATGCCTGAGATGAGATGCCTGAGAAGAGCTGCCATCTTAACAATCCGAGACCGATTAAGAAATGGTGTTATCAGACAGACAGTGGGATCAACACCTTGTGCCACATTTATTGACAGACAGAAGAAATGGTTTGGCCATGTAGTTAGAATGCGACACCATCAACAACCATCACTGGCTCTACATCAAAGATCACCTGCGACGAGACCAAGAGGACGCCCAAGAAGAACATGGATTGACGACATCAAAGATATTGTACAATCATACGGAATGACACTATCCAGTGTCACCAATCGGGCGCTGGAGCGCCAATTATTACAACCCACAACGCTTAACGGTAAAAGTGGAAGACGATGATGATGAAGATGATGACCGTCTATGTAGGGGATGTGATCAGCATCACACCGACCGTCTTTACATTCCGAAACATTTCCTGGTACCCATTTTAATATTGGTCGACCCAGAGCTGTACTGTTAGAACAAAACTAGTTCTGCTTCTGCTGTTTATTGAACCCAGTACACAGTCTTAGCAGGCAAGCGTTTAAACCCTATACCATCTTAGCTCTTATTGACGTTAAGGACATGCATGTTAAGTGATTGTACAGGGTGTTTGTACAGCTTCAGTACATGTCGAAAAACCTGTTCAACCAAATTATTATTCTTTATTCCGTTGATAACACCATTCTCTTCGGAGTGCAAATAATTACTCCAGCAGACAACGGTCAGACGATGCTTTTAACTTCATTATAGACTGTGGAGCAGAATTTTATGATTAAAAAAAAAAGTCGCTAAAAAGTAGGCAGGGTCGACTTCATTGCACCGGATTTTTATCCCACATGGCCCAGTCTCTTTCCGCAGCGCGGGAAGCGTCGCACAAAGCACGAACTCCCTAGCTTCAGCGGCGACCCTCCGGAGTCTCCGAAAAAATGCACTCGTGAACCGAAGGACGCGGCCCGGAATCGAACCCACAAAGTCAGACGGCTTGACCACTTCGCAAAGGAGACTTCCAGAATTTCTGGACAACCGGCACACCTAAAAAATCTTTAAAAAAACAGCGCAACGCGGTCTGATGCCAAATCGCGCGAAGCTATATTTTGAACGCGGGTATGTGGGATCTCGAGGTTCCTATAGTACGTACTGGCCTCACACTATGATGACAGCATTTGTTTTACATACAAAGTGTAGTGAGGCTTTACAAACACCCTGTATATTCTAATTTCTTTCACGCCCAAATTAAAGACTGAAGATGTCAGATACCAGTCTCCTGCAACACAGAAAGTCCTTGGCACAAGAACCACTCCCCGAAGAACCACCACGGAGTAAGTCTTTGCCCACACTTACCAAGCCAGATGTTGTGACACTGTATACTACACCCACCGAGGGCGTCCCCTCGCTGCTTGTCCTCCTGCTGCGTCTAGTCAGGGATTTTCTCACCTTCTTTATCAGAGCTGGCCTGAGTACCATGATGTTTATGATGGATTTGACACTTCGGTTGTTTGTGTTCTTCACTGAGATCTGGCTCCAAATTCCAGGTATGCATTTTGTTTCTTAGTGTTTGTTGATGATTAGAACCTCCTGGTTATTATATTGTTAGTATTTTGTTGATGATCTGATATACTGTATCCAGATGTACATAGTGATAGTTTTTTGTTGATCACCTGACACATCCAGTTATGCGTATTGCTAGATTTTTATTAATGATCCGTAATTCCAGGTACCGGTTAGCGGGGTAGGGGTATCCTCTATCAAAGGAGAGGTAAGACGCCTGCTTTCCTCCGTTAGTCTACGGGACACCCTTGGGCAAGGTGGAGTACCCGTTTAGCCCCCCGATCAGGGTTACGTGAAGCCATGGAAGCAGGTGGTGGATGGAGTGTGAGAGCAGCCGACAGATTGTTGTTGGTTATGGTCTTGCACTCTGCGGCGATAGGCAGATGATCTCATCAGTAGAGACAATGGCTATGGCCACCGACTAGTACAGTCACTGCCCAGAAGGAAAGCAATGGCAAACTACCTTCTGCAAAACTTGCCAAGAAACCATAACAACCATGAAAGAAAACATAATAAGAAAGAGATCTGGTGGCGAGACCCCCGGGCCAGGCAGATCAGATAACACTGGGGAAGAGTGTGACGCAGGGACAAGTACTAGTAATCGTGATGACGGAGTTAATCCTGACTGTGTTACCAAGGAAATCCCCTGTGTCAGACTAAGAAACAGAGTGAGAATGGCAACATGGAATGTGAGAAGTTTGTATGAGGGAAAGCTTAAAGTAGTGTGTGATGAGATTGAGAGGTTAAACATTCACATTTTAGGAATTAGTGAACATCGCTTGAGCGGCAAGGGACATTTTACAACTGAAAATGGAAGTATTTTCATTTATTCTGGTAGAGATGTTGGAGGCCAGAGTGGAGTGGCAAAAGCTTTAATGGGATATAATCCAGTTAGTGATAGAATCCTCACTATTAGACTTAAAGGTAGTCCAAAATACACAACTCTCATACAGATATATGCACCTACTTCAACAGCAGAGGAAGACGAAATTGAAGATTTTTACAACACACTACAAGACACATTAAATAAGATTGGTCATAATGATATAGCAATAATAATGGGAGATTTTAATGCTAAAATAGGTGCAGGAAGAGCTGAAAATGAGAGACACGTTTTAGGAAAATTTGGATTAGGAAATAGAAATGATGCAGGTGACAAATTAATTGAATTTTGCACAGAAAATGAGTTAACGATAGCCAACACACTTTTTAAACAACATCCAAGAAGACTCTTCACATGGAAGTCTCCAGACAGTTTTACCAAAAATCAGATGGATTATATTTTAACACAAAGAAGATGGAGATCAAGCATAACATCTGCAAAAACCCTACGAAGTGCAGACTGTGATACAGATCATCAGTTATTAGAAGAAGATCTGAAATTAAAACTCAAAAAGCTTACCCGAGGACCAAGGCCACTTCGTTTTGATCTCACAAAAATACCGGACGCATACAACATAGAAGTTAGGAATCGCTTTGGGGTCTTGATGTCTGTACAAGAAGAAATGACACCTGATAACTGGCAGTACAAGCTAGAGATATCTTGATAACTGCAGCCAAAGATTTAATTCCGACCAATAAAAGGCAACGTCAGCCATGGATTAGAATTAATGAAACAACGAAGGAAACTGAAACAGAAAGGAGGTGAATCCGATAACAGTAGGATGAAGTATAAATCTTTAACTCGAGAAGTAAGAAAGAACACAAGAAAGGGCAAAAATCAATATATACAAGATTTCTGTAACAGAATAGAGCAATATAAGACTGGAAGAGATTACGAAATGGTGAAAGAAATGAAGTTATTGACAAGAAATGTTCTACCTCAATTGAATGTTATCTGTGACAAGATGGGAAATACCTTAACAGAATCTAGACAAATTCTAGAAAGATGGCAGGAGTACTGCAGTGGAATGTATGATATGAGTGACAGTGAGGATATGAATGAGATACATGAGCCAATGACAGCAGAGACAGAACCTGAACCCTCATTAGATGAAATTGCTTGGGCTATAAGGAACCTGAAGAATGGTAAATCACCTGGATGTGATGAGATACCAGCTGAACTAATTAAAGCAGGAGGAGAAGAAAGCATACACATATATCATGCATTATGTACAAAGATTTGGAAATATGGTATATGACCAAAAGATTGGAAGAGAACTATCTTCATTCCAATACCAAACAAGGGCAACCTGAAATTATGCACCAACTATAGAACTGTTGCCCTGATAAGTCATGCAAGTAAAATTCTACTAAAAATCATAATGCGAAGACTTAGTAAGAAAATGGAAGAATAGATTAACGTAGTTCAAGCTGGATTTAGACAAGGAAGAGGAACAAGAGATCACATATTCAACATGCGTTTAATAATAGAGAAGTGCAGAGAATTTAATGTAAACCTATTCTCATGTTTTGTGGATTATTCAAAGGCATTTGACTGTGTACAACATCAGAAACTTTGGGAAATCATGAGGAATATGGGCTTTCCTTCACATGTAGTACATCTCATAAAAAAGCTATATCTAGACCAACAAGCAGCAGTTAGAATAGATGGCGAGACATCAGATTAGTTTGACATCAAGCAAGGAGTCTGTCAGGGCTGCGTGCTGTCACCCTATTTGTTTAACCTGTATGCCGAAAATATAATGAGAAATGTAAGAGATTATATAAACAGGGAGCCATATGATGCCCTAAATATCGGCGGTCATGACATACCAGAGATTCGATATGCTGATGATAAAGTATTACTATCCACAACACAGAATGGCATAGAAAACCTAATAGCCTCAACACAATTGAATAGTGAAAATCACAACTTATATCTTAACATAGCAAAAACTAAGATAATGCATACAGATAAAACTTCTATGGAGAAAGAAATATACATTAATGGGAGAAAATTGGAGGTGGTGGAAAATTTTGAATATCTTGGGTCATTGATTACGAATAATGGTGACACAATGAAAGAAATTAAACGGCGACTATCCATTGCTCTTCAAAGACTAAAACAGATGAATAAATTATGGTGTGGGACAGACAGAACTACAAAAATTAGATTTTTAAGAGCATGTATCTTTCCCATTGCAACATACGCCTGTGAGACATGGACACTTACTAAACAAGCTGAACAGCGCATACATGCCTTTGAATATAAATGTTATAGACGAGTTCTAAGAATATCTTGGGTAAAGAAAAGAACAAATGCATCCATACTTCAAGAGTTGAATATTGAGGAGGGATGGCTATTAAAGACGATAAAACAAAGAAAATTGAAGTATTTTGGTCACTTGAAACGTCACGACAGTTTGGAGAGAACAATAATGGAAGGGTATATGCCTGGGAAGATAGGAAGAGGAAGGCCAAAGAGAAGATGGGTGCAGGATGTGGCGGATGATCTCCAGATGGGTGTATCAGACGCGGGACATCTTGCTTGTGATCGAGAAGTTTTCCGGAAGGTTGTTATGGGAGCGAGGTTCTGCAAAGGACATGCTACTGAATGAATGAATGAATGAATTCCGGGTATACACATAGTCAGATTTTTCTTGATCATCTAGAATTCTAGGGGTATATACTGTCAGATTGTTTTGACGATCTGGAATTTCAAGCGTATATATTAGATTTTTTGATGATCTGGAATTCCAAGCGTACATACTGTTAATTTTTTGTTGATGATCTGTAATTTAAAGCGTACATATTGTTTGATTTTTGTTGATGAACTGGAAATCTAGGCGCAAATATATTTAGATTTTTTTTTTAATAATCTAGAATTCCAGGCGTACATATTTTTAGATTTTATTTTGGTTTTTGTTTGATTGTCTGGAATTCCAGGCGCACATATTTTTAGATTTGTTTTGGATGTTCTGGAATTACAGGCTTACATACTTTTAGATTTGGTTTGGATGTTCTGGAATTCCAGGCGCACATATTTTTACATTTTTGTTTTTTGATGGTCTGGAATTCCAGGCGTACACATTGTTAGATGTTTGTTTATGATCTGGAATTTCAGGCATACACATTGTTAGAGTTTTGTTTAAGATCTGGAATTTCAGGCATACACATTGTTAGAGTTTTGTTTAAAATCTGGAATTTCAGGCATACACATTGTTAGAGTTTTGTTTAAGATCTGAAATTTCAGGCATACACATTGTTAGAGTTTTGTTTAAGATCTGGAATTTCAGGCATACACATTGTTAGAGTTTTGTTTAAGATCTGGAATTCCAGGTATACACATTGTTAGAGTTTTGTTTAAGATCTGGAATTCCAGGTATACACATTGTTAGAGTTTTGTTTAAGATCTGGAATTCCAGGTATACACATTGTTAGAGGTTTGTTTAAGATCTGGAATTCCAGGTATACACACTGTTAGAGTTTTGTTTAAGATCTGGAATTCCAGGTGTACATTTTGTTTGTTAGATTTTGTTGTTGTTGATAATCTAGACTTGGCCGATGACATGGCTCTCTGGTCTCAAACTCGATGCAAGATAAAATTAATATTGGATGGTAGGTTGCAATAATTAGATTGAATTATTCATAGGGAAAAGGCAACGACAATGAGAATAAATCATGCACAAGATGTCCCGATCTCCCTTCGTTAAATATCACCTTAAGGGGTATAAATAGACACATATTTAGACAGGAACGTAGACAAAGATGTGTGTGTGTGTGTGTGGGGGGGGGGGGCAGATAATGATATCAGAATAAAAATATAAACAATGCAAGAGCAGCTTTTATAGTGGTGGAAAATGTGTGAAACCCAAAAGATATTAAACATTGTCTTTAAAACTTAGAATACGTATGTGCAGTGTTAAAATAGCACTACTGAATGTATCAGAATCTTGCTGAAAGGCAATATTATTAAGAATAAACAATAAACATTCATTTACTAGTGCCTGTACAAAACAGAACGGATCAAATATTTATAGATAATCACCATTATGGAGCCCATTGAGGGAACTAAATAAATACCAGTGAATAAAGTGGTGATGAAAAGAACGAAAGAACGAACTCTATTTTCAAAGGGTAACAAATTGGGCACGCAGGCCCGTCTTACATTCGGCCCTTCCAATCATTCATCTTCCGTTCATCAGTGCATAGTGCATTCACATAGGAAAAAAAAATGTGTCAAATAAATGCTGTAAACATAAACAATGCATGTTACCATGTTATGAGACAAATCCCCCACCCACCCATCCCCTATCCATCCGCGTGTCCCCCACACACACATCCACCACCCAACCACACACATACCCATAGGCACATACTTTCCCTCATCCATCCACCCATCCCCCAACCCACACATCCCACACACACTCCCACACACATTATCTCCCCACCCACACACACACACATCTTCCACTCACCACACATCCCCCCACACACATCCCCCACCCACCCACACACAAACCCAGGCATTCATGCATGCATCCACCCATCCATCACCCACCCAAACACCCCCCACCTTCACACATCTCCCCACCCACCCGCACACATCCTCCACCCATTCCATAACCTACCAACACTCACCCAACCACATATCCTCCACCACCCACATAGGATAAAATATCCATTGAGAAAACCTGAGAATAGTATAGCTAGGAGGATCCTGGTCTGGAACCCATAGGACAGACGAAAAAAGTGAATTTGAATAACGAAGACACTAACAATAGATTGCCCGATTTATTGCCTGACATATTTCATCGCCTCTCGTCTGGTACATACTGCAGAACTCACACAACATAAAGTAAAATAACTAGATACATCCTTCAACCTGAAATATACACGTGTTCGCACAGTGATGTCAATTTTCTACCACGGTAATTTTAAACTGACTACAATGTATTTCTTTTTGCACAAAACTGGCCTATGTAGATTAATCATTATGGCTTCTGCAAACATTAACAAGCGACTATTTTATGTATTAAACAACACGCGAAAGGCACTTTCTCGATCAATCAAATGGCTGGTTACCATCATGTGCCGCGCAATCGACTAAGGTCAAGTTTGTGGTTTGTCGGTGCTTCTAGACTACCATCTACTGTATGTAGTATCTTGTCAATCCAATTAGGTATGTCTTCAACCACTCTGGTGTTCAACTGCTGCTCTGTTCTGCCGATGTAATTAGACTGGAACCTGCATGTGAATTGGTAAATGCAATTGGATTTTGTGTACAGAGGGACACATTCTTTAACTGCTGGGGTGGGAATAGTTGTGATTATGTACTTAATACAGTAACTGGATTTGCAGCACAGAATGTTCGGTCGACTGCTTTAACGAGCTGGTCCTGTAGACGTTGCATTACGTTACAACATCTATTGTTTGTGTCTTCCTTATTCAAATTCACTACGGGAAAACATTGTTTTGATTTTCTGAAATAGTGAATTCCTAAAACCCACGGAGACGAGAATTAGGGACAGAAATGAATAACACGAGTAGGACATGGATAGAGCTGCATTACATGGAAATAGATTTGACGACCAGGGGAGATAAAAGATCAGGATAACCCTGGGGCTAACAGGTGCTCCACTTTCGAACAATGCCTGTGACTATTAGTTTTAATGTTTTCAGTTTAAGTTTTATTCGTTTATTCACTCGTGTAATGTATAATTCTACAGTATGCACCTGTTACTACTACTAATAGTTGATACAACTAGTGAGTGCGCTGGACTTATTTTTCGTGAGGGTTAACTTTCCCTCCTCGTCAGGCGAACTCTTCTCCGACGTTCGAGGCACTTGTAATGTATGTTCTCAAATCAAGGACGAGAAGTCAAAATTTAACTCCAACTGACCGGATTGTGGAGTGGACCCACTACACCGCGGTCAGAAGAGAAAGTTTAATCGCGTTAAACCTTTCAGCCACTTCTTTCCCAGAGGAGCAAGGTGAAATATTTCACCAAGATATAATAACAATGAAAGAGAGATACCGGGGACTTTGGGATGCCTACATGATGGCAGATTACTGTTGGACCCTTAAGCATGACTGTCCGGGCATATCACATTCCAGGAAGTTCTCGAAAAGAAGCTTTTTGTGTGGTGACTATAGATCTTAAAACATGCTAGTGACAAAGTTTTAATACATCTTTGGTGTGTTATATAAAGGTAAAAATGCACAGTAATTACATTAATATTAATGCAGATTACAGTTAAAATGCCACCTAACTCTAGGCTTGTACATAACAATTGCCCTACTAAGAAGGCCATTCTTAGTTATCTCCAAAACTAGAGATGATAGACAAAAATACGAATACATTTTTGGAATAAACAACACAAACTTACCCAAGAACCGCTAAAACATTTAAGGCACCAAAATGTAGTTAAACCAGTGTTATTATTAATGTGTTTTTTCCCCCTCATCCGTTGCAGGGGCCTTTCTGATATCGTATGTAGCCCGCTTCATTGTGTGGTCCTTCCAGACCATCATATGGTTCACCTACATGACCCTAGAGTTGTTCTTCTACCTCCCAGCCCCGCTGTTGATGGTGTATGTCCTGGCCATCGGCTTCCTCTACTACAAGATGCCTGAAGCCGTGGAGGCCTTGCTGCACAGCATTTGGTTGATGGTGGAGTATTTTGCGAAGATAGTGGCCTACATTACGTTTCCGAGCTACAGAAAGTCGTAGCTGTTTGTTGATAGCGCGTCGATATCCTACAAGAAGTTCATTGTGAAGAAGTTTGATTATTAAGACCAAAACAAATGAGGAACATGATATCTGTAGGACTTGTAAAAGGACATGACAGTCTAGATATCACTTGATATCACCAGAGGTGGGGTATATGGATTATCTTAGAGGAGAATTTACACTTGACAGCAACAGAGACAAGACATTTAGCTTATGATAGAGGGGGATTTACACTTGACAGCAACAGAGACAAGACATTTAGCTTATGATAGAGGGGAATTTACACTTGACAGCAACAAAGACAGGATAGTTTAGCTTTTAATAGAGAGGAAATTACACTTTACAACAACAGAAACAAGACATTTGGCTTATGATAGAGGTAAATTTACAATTGACAGCAACATAGGCAGAACATCTGGCTTATCATAGTGGGGAATGTATACTTCACTGCAACAGAGGCGTGACATCTGGCTTTTGATAGTGGGGACTTTACATTTGACAGCAACAGAGGCGTGACATCTGGCTTTTGATAGTGGGGACTTTACATTTGACAGCAACAGAGGTAGCACATCTGGCTTATCATAGAGGGGTAATTACACTTGACAGCAACAGATGTAGCACATCTGACTTATCATAGAGGGGAGTTTACAATTGACGGCAACAGAGGCGGGACATCTGGCTTATGACAGAAGGGAATGTACACATGACAGCAACAGAGGCGGGGCATCTGGCTTATCATAGAGGGGAATTTAGACATGACAGCAACAAAGGCAAGACATCTGGCTAATGATAGAGGGAAATTTCCAAACACTTTAATCCTGCATTGTACTTAAGCAGGCTGCTAGATGTGCATAGTGTTCTTTGGTTGAATATGAGTGCATTTATTTTTATGACCCCCTCCTTTTAAATACAGGTTGAATATTCTTAAATGATCTTGAGTTCATTATTTTTTTTTTTAGGCGGGATGGGTTCCTACCCTTTTCTATTAGTCACTCGGTTCAGCTAATATATTTCTTAGTCTACCTGTTTGTCTGTTTGCTCTGCTTAATTGTCTCTTCAGCTACGCGTGTAAGTGTGACTGCTTTAAATGTCTGACTCTGTGTATGTCTCTCTGACTGTTTTGAAAATGTGTCTCTACCTAGCTGTCTGTCTCTCTGTCTGTTCCGTGTGTATGTCACTATCTGGTTGTCTATGTGGCTCTATATGCTGCGTGTATGTCTCTGTTCGACTGTCTATATTCGCCATGTATGTCTGTGTCTGACTGTCTGACTGTCTATTCTGTCTGTATGTCTTTTTCTGTGTCTCTGACTCTCTGTTCTCTCTGTATGTCTTTGTCTGACTGCCTGACTCACTGCCGTTATGTCTCTGTCTGACTGACTAACTCTCTGCCGTTATGTCTCTGTCTGAGTGTCTGACTCTCTGCTCTGCCTTTATATCTCTGTCTGAATGTCTGACTCTCTGCCTTAATATATCTGTCTGACAGGTTGATTCCCTGTCTTTATATCTCTGTCTGAGTGTCTGTGTCTCTGTTCCGTTCTGTATGTCTGTGTCTCTGTACTGTCTATATGCCTCTGTCTAATAGGCTGTCTATATTTTTGTCTGATAACTCTTTCTTGTTGTCTATCTGTTTCTTTATTCTGTCTGTCTCTCTCTCTCTCTCTATATATATATATATATATATATATATATATATATATATATATATATATATATATATATATATATATAGGGCTGACCATCTGTCTCTCTGCTAGGAATACATGTCTTTGCCTAAATGTTTGTCTGTCTCTGTATTCTGTCTATATGGCTCTATCCAATAGTTTGTTTGTCCGTTACCGCTGTCTATAAATCTCTGTCTATCTGTCGATCTGCCTCTCTGCTTTGATTACATGTCTCTGCCTAACTTTATGTCTATTTCTCTGATCTGCCAATATATCTCTGCCTGGCTGTCTGTTTGCCTCTGTTTGCCTCCCTATTCTACCTCTCTGTATACCTTACCTTACCTCCTATCCAACTTTAACTATATGTATCTGACTATTTACCTTACTCACTGCTCTGTCTAAATATATTCCTCTTTACCGTTTATCTGTCCGCTCTGTCTATGTGTCTCCGTGGTTGACTGTCTGTCTATTTATGTTTTCTTCATATATGTTTCTGTCTTACTGTCTGCCGATTTCTCTCTGTTATCTCTCTGTCTCTCTGCCTGGTTGACTATTAATCTCTCAGCACTGCCCATATGTTTGTCTTTCCAATTGAGTGTGTGCCTCCTTGCTCTTTATGCCTCTGTTTTACTGTCTGTCTATCTCTGTGCCGCCTCTTGTTTCGGCTCGAATGTCTATCTGTCTCGTGATTCTGTCTGTATGTCTCTTCTTGACTATCTCAGTGCCTCTCCGCTCGGCCTGTGTGTCTATCTATTTGACAGTCTGTCTGTCGTACCGCTTCGCCTCAAAGCCATTATGCCTGACCATCTGTGTGTTTGTCCTTTCTGCCTATATGCCACTCTGTCTGACTGGCTGTCTCTCTGTCCAGTCTTTCTGTCGCTCTTTTGACTGTCTGTTTCTTACGCTCCGCTTAAATGTTTCATTGTCTGAATGACTGTCTGTCTCCCTGCATGGCGTATTTTTCACTGTATGGCTGTTTGTCTGTCTGTCTTTATGTTGTTCATTTATTTCTCTTTCTCTTTCGATCTCGCTCTAGCTCTGCCTCCACTCTGTGTGTGTGTCGCCCCCACGCTCTGTCTCTCTCTATCAGTGTCTCTCGCTCACACTCTCTCTTTTTCTCAATATCTCTCTTTCTCTCTCTCTCTCTCTCTCTCTCTCTCTCTCTCTCTCTCTCTCTCTCTCTCGCTCTCTCTCTCTTTCGCTCTATATATCCCTATCTTTCGGGAAAACCGTATTTACACGAATCTCAAGATTAATAATCCAAGTCGTTTCCGGCACCCCGGAAACGGAATAACAATTCTTCCGACACTAAAAGTATTCCATAGGAATCACAAAAGCAACAGACAGCAACATCGAGATCCTGTGTTCTTTACGGTCAAAACACCCCCGTCTCCTCTATATATCATCGACATTTATGTATACAACATGGCAGTGTCACAAGTAATAGTCTTCTATATAAATCTCCCTATAGATTTTTCAATCTCTCATCGCTACTACTATATATATCTCTCCATACCTTTACCACTGTCTCTATATCTCTATCTCTCAACAATTGAGATCTGATGTTCTGTATGATCACGTCATCCCCGCGCTCTCTCTATATACATCGACATCTACATATACAGCATGGCAGTGTTACATCCATTAGTTCTCTATAAATGTGTTCGGGTTTGCCTTCCCTAGCCTGTGACTGTCCCAGTATGTTCCTATAAGGTAGCAGGTGTGTGTCTCTCTTCGTCTGGTTCCCATTCTTTGACCTATCCGTCATGGGACCCCTATCAGTTACTGCGCTACCGCCGGCATTGCTCTTAGGGGTCATTGGAACATGCAAACCCCTCTACTACGACATTTTCCAGTCTACTACATTATACCACTATCCCTACCCTGCTCAAACACAGAAGGGAAGTTATATTAGGGTCCATCTCTGGAAGAACTTGGAAGCAGCAGAGATGTGGTTCTTGAGACGAATGTTACGAATTCCTTGGACTGCCAAAGCAACTAACAACGAGTGCCAGCTGGCATGGCACTTGATGATGATAATGATCTTTGTTTCAGATAAAATACTCCTGTGACCGAGTCAGTCACAAAGAGGATATTAATTTAAAGGTGATTGTTCTCCAAAGAGAGTAATGGCTTCAGTGAGACACAATAAAGGGGCAATCCTGCATACACTGTTAATGAAAGATGCCACAACAGACAATAACAAGCATTCAATAAAGACAAATCTGTCATAAATATATTATATTTATTTTGTCCAGCGCCATGACGAAAACATAACAAAACAAACAAACGTGGTTACATTAAATGCATCATGACACAAACACATAAACACCGATAACGATTGCAATAACGTTATTGCAAAGAAGCAAACAGCATCATCAGTTAATAAATGATTTCATTTTAAAGTATCAGACGAATAACCACGAATTACAATGACAATAACTTTATAACAAAGAAGCAAACAGTATCATCATATAAACAATTGTTTCATTATCAAGTTTCCTCAACATTAAAATTGTAAATTGAAACACAACGGCGTGATGGGATCCTGCAGAGACAACATCTGACGTACACACCCATGCACATGTCTGATCAGCACACCGGTGATGTCTAGAAAAATCACACTGCATGTTAATCAAATGTATCACTTGTGAATCAATGAATCAGTTAATGGGTAGATGAATGAATGAATGAATATATAGATGGATGGATGAATGAATGGGTGAATGGATGAATGAATAAATGAATGAATATATGGATGGATGGATGAATTAATGGGTGAATGAATAAATGAATGAATGAATGAATGAATGGACGGGTGGATTGATGGATGAATGAATGGTTGAATGAATGAATGAATGAATGAATGAATGAATATATAGATGTATGAATGAATGAATGAATGAATGAATATACAGATGGGTGGATGAATGAATGAATGAATATATAGATGGATGGATGAATGAATGGGTGAATGGATGAATGAATAAATGAATGAATGAATGGATGGATGGATGGATGGATGGATGGATGGATGGATGGATGAATATATAGATGGGCGGGTGAATGACTGGGTGAATGGATGAATGAGTGAATGAATGAATGGATGGATGAATGAATAAATGAACGAATGAATGGATGGATGGATGGATGGTTGGATGGATGGATGGATGGATGAATGAATGAATTGATCTATGAATGAATGAATGAATGAATGAATGAATGAATGAATGGGTGAATAAATACATGAATGAATGAATAAATACATGAATGAATGAATGAATGAATGAGCAAGTATATGTAGAAAATGAACGTAATACAATAATCACTCATAAAGCTATAATTCTTTCTAGAACTTTGCGTGTCCCGTGCAGGACGTTGTAACCAACCCCAGGTTTATATTCTAGACAATGAGACGTTCAATAGTTTCTCGTTATGTTCTGAACGAGAAATCCACGTTTACATTCAACTCACAGCCGGTGGAGGGTTTGAATCCCCAACCACGCTGTTAGCGCATCGGAAGCTTAAAAGCGACTACCCTTATTCTTCTTTCTCCCTTGACTTCTAAAGCAATAATAAATACGTTAAATGATATCACACATGTCCGACTTTTCGGATCGAATAACCTTTGCCATGAACTGCCCAGATACGATTACATAGATATAATATAATGATTGATTGATTGATTGATTGATTGATTTAGGAACCGACATCACAGCATTCGGGGCATTCCCATAAGCGCTCCGTACTCATCCTCAGCAGCCAGCTAAGAGTTCCAACACTAAAAGTTCCAGTAGCAATCTGATTATATGTCCGTCTCACCTTTCCTCTGAGCGTCGAGCGTCGGCCAGATCCCCTCGTCACACCTCGCTGCCTCATTCTTACCAGACTATGGTGATCTCCATTTGCTCCTCCGAGGTGTACACGTAATATAAAACAACGCTTATGAACGCTTACCTACATTAGAAGAAAGTTGCACTATAATGTAATACTGTCAACCAACTGACAGTATACCACAACAAGCAATGATGTATAGACCAAAAGGAACCTGAAGAAGAAGTCGACCATCTAAACGATGGACACAGGAAGTAACAGAGTCCATGGGAATCTCGATACATGAAGTCGATACACGAGCACTCTCCTGCTGTTTATGTATGCTTCACCTCGAGGAAGGAGATGGGATGAGGTTGTCTGTAGTTGTTTTGTTTCAGTTTCCACCATCGCAGTATTACGAATCAGTACATTTCAAACTGACAGCTCAATCTGCTGTGATTTATGATTCATCACCATCATCATCAACATCATATACCATGACAAATCGCGAAGGCATGCAAATCTCTCTACCGTTCTGGGTCGTGGGTAGTCTGGATCAACTCTGCTGGTGATATTTCCTCCATGCCACTGTTTCTGATCATCCAGCATTATTTCCCTCTGTCTTCCTCTTCGTCGACTCCCATCCCACTGATATATTCTGTATTCAAGATGTTACCAAGGCTCTGGGGCGTTGTGGTTACGGACGCAATTCGTAATCTCGCTTATCACGTTCGAAACTCACCTGCGGGCGTTTAGTAGCAGGCCGCCTTGCGTTGTTTTTCATGCAATGGTATGTGTGCCGTTCGTTCCGAAAACAATTGCAAACTTCTGAACATAAAACTTACCGAGAAATCATAAAGAGTAAAAAAAAAATACTGGGGTTGACTTGACGTCCTGTAAATCTAACTAACTGACGAATGCACCTCTTCTCATTACGTGACCAAAGAACTTCATTTGCCTCTTTACTATAGTTGTATATAATACTCTACTTTCATTAGCCTCTTCCATGCAGTCATAGTTAGCTAGCTACTCTGGGAGTCCAAGGTATTCGAAACATTTGTCTCAGGAACCATGTCTCCGTTGCTTCTAAGCACTTCCTAATTTATTCATTCATGCTCCATGATTCACTGCCCTACAGTAAAACTGTAGCGAATGTAGCAAATAATAAGCAAATGAAACCCATAAAGTGATTAGATAAATTAGATGTCGACACTCAAGATTTGTTGGGCACTTTATGAGAAGAAATAAACTGCAGCGCTTGATGACAACTGACAAGATTGAAGAGAAAAGAACACAGGGAAGGCAGAGAGGTAAATATCTGGATGGCTTTGCAACATGGCACTGTCGGGACAATAAGATAGAGTTGATCCACGACTCTGGTGAGATGGCGAAATTTGACCACCCAATTTTAGCGGCATGGCACCTGATGATGAATGTGATGACTAAAGATGCTTCTCTGCGGTGAGGCGTGTGATGTTTGCTGGTATTTAGGATGATGTTACCCATAACTGCTTTTCCTGGTTTGTATCTTTCCAATTGCAACATATGCCTGTGAGACCTGGAACTTTCTAAACAAGCTGAACGCCGCAAAAGTGCCCTGGAATATAAATGTTATTGACGGGTTCTAAGAATATCTTGGATACAGAAAAGAACAGGTGCATCCACAAGAAAACATCTGAATATTAAAGAAGGTTGGCTACTAAAGACGATAAAACCAAGAAAATTTAAATATTTTGGTCCATTATAACGTCATAAATGTTTGGAGAGAACAATAATGCAGGGGTATTTGTTCGGGATTAGAGGAAGAGGAAGGCCAAAGAGAAGATGGATGCAGGATGAGGCAGATGATCGTCTGATGGGTGTATCGAATGTGGGACATCTTGTTTGCGAGCGTGACGTTTGCCGGAATGTTGTTATGGGAGTGAGGTTCTGCAAAGGATTTGCTACTGAATTAATGAATGAACGAATGAATGAATGAATGAATGAATAAATGAGCACCAAGAGATTGATTAGCGGGATAGCAAAAGCACCGAATGCAATCCAGTCTACAGCTCAAACAAGGTCTATGGTCTGAAAGTGTATTCTGATTCTACACGATGATGCATGTAAGTTGGATCGGTAGTCGCGTGTCCAAGTAAACAATATTTCTTTAAATGTTTTGTGATGTAATTGGTTGTCCGCTTGAAACATGCCATTGATATATGCAAATAGTGGAAATGTATTTACAATTATTTTGATAAAGCTTGACTATAAGATCTCACCATTTTGGTCACACGACAAGAGACAGTATACCGACCCGGCTCACAAAATGTGTACACACATTTTGACACGTGGGGGAGGGGCATAATGTCATGTACCATAATAGGAATTAAATTAGAAAAAAAAAACTAAGGTGAATATTATGAACCAGCAAGATGATGTTTGCATATCCTTTACAGGACATTACTGTCAACATCAGCATTTTTCAGCTTTCAGCTGATTTTTGATTTCTTGGCAAGGTTACGCTCAGTAGTTTGCCATTGCTATTTGAGCGACCGGCTCAAATACAGGTAAAGAATTAGTTAAAAGACCACCGACTGGGCAAAGGCGGATCTGCGGGATGAAAAATAACTCACGTGATCATGAAGTAGTGATAGCAGTTAGCTACTCGAGTAGAGAAAGAATTCATTAGGAAGTAGAACAGCTTATTGGACACATCACCCAGACTCTACTAGATCTTTTAGTGTGAAATTACCGACGCGTCCAACTCGCAAATGTACAAGATAGAGACAAATTCAAACCTTTATTTAAGAACGACATATCAAAATGTATGATCTACAGCGAGTGTTCTCATATAGACTGTAACTGATTGTCAACCCACACTGGAGTGATATGTATGTTTCTGTTGATAATTGACTTAATGATAACTCCCCCACGACGTCGCCGTGACTTTTAACGATACTAATGACAGAATCAGTGTGAACGGCATAGTCATAGAAAGCATGGAAAGAAATAGCTGAAAGGGACCCAGCGGGCACACACTTTTCTCATGTTCAGTCTGTTGTGTAAAGTTCTAAAAACTGTACTCTTACTCAGTTTTGCTGAACCCGATATCTCTGCAATTGTCATGGTCCTATCCTGATCTATGATTTTCTTCACTTTGCAGCGTTTGCATCATTGCACTCTGAGGACAGTCGTTCTGATCTTCGCAGATCAGCAACTTGGGAACGGCCACATTTAAACTGCAAGCACCAATTTTTTTTTTTTTTTTACTGAAGCATACGAAGGACAAACGTCCTCAAACACTGGCCCCATCTCCCTGTGTATTTCTGTAGGTGTTTTTGCCTGTAACATCAAGAATTTTATCACAATCCTGGCGTCTGATTTCTCCATTGTTCTGACAAACCGTTGGATGTCAATAGGGTGTGTTGTGCTATGCACCATATCGGAAAAACCACTTGAGGATGGAAATGCATAATTCATTTGTCCATTAGAAATTGAATGAGCTATACATGTGCCAAATGTCAATTTTCTCTGTCTATTCCTTCATGGTCAGGCTAAAGACTTATGAGAAACCCCTTGTAAAAGGGCACTGACACAGCTGCAGGTTTAAACATGCACATCGTCACATCGCTGAATCCCAGGATTCGAACCGAATCACATTGTGTAAGCATATTACTGAACAAGCAACCGTGGACACAGAATGCACATACTGGAGAGGCACGTCTTGCTCACTGTTTAACTTTTGAAAATGTTTACGTGACTTCTTGTTGTTAGCTGCAGATCCTCTACAGGACATAGCAGTCAATCCCAACATCTTTTTGGAGTTTATGATTCCTGGGCAAGTTTGTGTTCAATAGTTTGCCAATGCTTTCTGAACGACCAAAACTAATACCATTGTATGAAAACCAACGCAAGAACAATCTGCTTCCATTTAGCCCGCAGCCATTATTTCGAGGTGCATGTATTAGGCTGTCAGTACAACTTTAAATTTTTGAGTCCGCCACGGTGAGGATGGAACCCTAGACAATCAGCCCGGCAAGCGAACGTCCAACCATTACGTTACCTTGGTGAATTGTAATGACATAGCATGGTACTAATGAAGTCTATAGCAATCAAGAAATGAAAAAGATGCTTTCACTGCAGACAGAAACTGTTGTTTCTGTATTATATACAGCAATGCAAATAAGCGTTTTAAAGTCTCCGCATTTTACATTATCTTTGCAATAAATATTTGCCATGATGAATGGCATATCTTTCTCCACCAACATTAAAATCAACAATGTAGAATCAATATGTCAAGAATATAGAAGCATCATCAGATACAACATTAAACTAATATTATCAATAATCTTCATTTGTAATTAGTTAATTCATAATAATCATTATTTCACACCTTGACAACTACGGTTATTTTATTGTTTCTGCTTATACGTAAAGATTAGATTTTCAATCTCAATCACTATGAAATAACAAAATGTCGAAGTATACGAGACACGATGTCACCGGAAGTATTCAAGTAGAAACAAACATGGCGGAAGTCAAGTTGGATAACAAGAGAACTATATGGTGTTTGTGCGCGTGTGTGTGTGTGTGTTTAATAAAATTTCATTGACAGGTCGTATACTTTGACATGTTGTTAAGCCATTATGCCTGAGTATTGCAGTATGTTAGATACTTACGACTTAATCTCTTACACAAGTCACGGAGAGATATTGTGGGAGTCATTCTACTAACTGGATGAGTAGCGGGCCTGCATGACCAATCTTTTGATCTTAGAAAATAAAACTGATTCGTTCGTTCATTCGTTTCTCCTCCTCCTCCTACTCCTCCTTCCCTTCCTCGTCCTCTTCCTTCTCCTCCTCCTTCTTCTTGTTCTTGTTCCTCTTCTTCTTCTTCTTCTTTTTCTTCTTCTTCTTCTTCTTCTTCTTCTTCTTCTTCTTCTTCTTCTTCTTCTTCTTCTTCTCTTCCTCCTTCTCCTCCTTCTACTTCGCAATTGTTTCACACACACACACACACACACACACACACACATATATATATATATATATATATGTGTGTGTGTGTGTGTGTGTGTATATATGTGTGAGTGCGTGTTAGTTTGGTTTGTGTGTAGTAGTATTTGTAGTAGTAACAGTAGCAGCAGCAGCAGAAGTGGTGGTAGTAGTAGTAGTAGTAGTAGTAGTAGTAGTAGTAGTAGTAGTAGTAGTAGTAGTAGTAGTAGTAGTAGTAGTGATTGTGGGGGGGGGGGTGGTGATGGTGGTGGTGGTGGTGATAGTAGTAAGTGTTGTTATTGTCGATATACACAAAGTACCACTAGTTACACGGTTCGCCTTAAGTTCCGTTGTATTTTTATTTTAATGGAAGTAAAAGAGAGGGGATTTGACATTAACTATGAAAATTGAAAATATGAAGTGGAATTTTCATATTTCCAATCTTCCTCGTCCTCCTCCTCTTCTTTCCCCTCCTCCTCGTGGAGGACGACGAGGACGAGGAAAATTGAAAATATGAAAATGAAAATATCTATACACAGATGCTTCTATTTACATGTAATATACATTACCTTATTATGTCTAGTTGTACCACAAGCAAGTGTTTGCCAATAAACTCATATTGCAAACACGAAAAACACAAGACAATGGCCATCAGTAAGCACTATACACTTGATTTTACTTTTGTATATATTACATAGCCAACATAGAGGTACGTGACAAGAATACACTTATATTCACGTTAACCGTTTATAAAAAGAGAATATTCAATTTTAAAATCACAAATACAACAGTTATATAATTCTGAGCATTATTAACATCTCAATGAACATTCATATTGCAAAATTATTGAAATACGCGGACAGAAATAATGATATTCTGAAAGAATTATGATACAATTATGTCGTCTTCAAATGTCACGTATCCTCAATTGAAGCATAATCCTCCAACCAGTTCATATTAAATCAGTGTACCATTTGCTATCCCACGCAGCTCCTTCTGTGTTCTTCCGAAATTTTAGTTGTTTTTTTTTTCTTTTGATGAAATGTTCAAGATTTTTTCGGTAGTTCGGGGCAAACGGAGTGCATAGCCATCCTCATCAAGGTCTAGGTGCACACCTGTCAAGGAAGCAAGTGGTTATGTTGCCATGACAAACAGCAGTCTTACCATGGAAACAACGGCTGTAACCAATACTCTAAATTGGCTCTCACGCAGAAATATGCATCCACAAGCGTACTGAGCAACTCAGTGAACGGGCTCAAGACGGTCCAGACTTACATTGTAGGGCTCGAGTAGCTTGACTTGCCGATCACATCACGATTAGTCCGGCTAACTTGTATCAATGTACAGGGGTAGTTATGCGTGAGAGGCAACAAGTGAGCCGATCGGTTGGCGAACATCACGATGATCGGGGTGGGAAGAGCGATGGATTGGACAAACATCGTCAGCGCTATAATTTGGATGAACTGAATACTTTAAGGAAACATGAAAATCTACCTCCTTGTCCATGGTGAAGGAGATGGGAGTAAAGCTGGAAGCCACCATACATGAACATTTGGTCAAGGGCGCAAGACATTAGATTAACCAACACAGAACGGGTACCGTTAGTCAATACTCGTTGGCGGAGATGTTAAGGAGAAGACCGTAACACCCATCAGCCTGTGCGAAGTGTGAAAATAATGAATCTTAATAATCATAAAAGTTACGACAACAGGTTTTTTTTTTACGTCATGCAAGGTAAGTTAGAGTTTTACTATTCGTTGCTTCTCTTATGTCCCCCGGCATTACTAGGACCATACAGTTACGTAAAAATATGACTATTAATTCCACTATTTTCATCATCCTCAAGTGCCGTGTCAGCTGGCGGAGACGTTCATTTCTCTCCACAGTTCTCGGTCTTTGATGTTCTGGATCAACTCTATTGTTGATATTCTTCCATACCACTGTCTCAATCCACCCATTGATCTGTCGAGTTATCACAATGTTCTCCAATGCCTCTTCAGACCATGTAATGGAACAATTTTAGACTGGGTTGGCGGTCAATATTACGCCGCTCGCCTTGACTGTTCAGATCCGTGCAATGTACCTGTATTAGAGTGGGTTGGCATAGAGCCACGGTGACTGGTTTTAAAAATGCCAGCCTTCTTGGGGATTGGAACACACGACCACCGAGACGATAGACATTTGTTCAGAAAATCCACTACACCAGCTGTCTTAGTGCTCAGTCTCGTCATCATCAAGTGCTTTGCCGACAGGAGTGGACTATCTTGTGACTCCATAATGACACATGCATGTCAAGAATATTCTCTCGCTGTCTACCTCTATCTCTCCTTTCATAAACCTTTCCAGTTGTCCCCAGATGTTCGGGTGTTTATTTTCTTGCGATGTAGCTAAGATTTTTAGACACGTTATGATGTGAAATGGTCTGAAAATGTAATGACAACTGGCAAGGTTGATGGGAGGAGAGTAAGAGACAGACAAAGGGATAAATACTTGGTCGGGACTAGAACACAGATCTGGCTCTGGTGACCGTGTGAGATGGCGAATCATGACCGCCATCGCCTGTTGGCATAGTACTAGAGGATGATGATGACATGGCCAATAATTGATGACTTAGTAGGGACTAATAATCTGTATTTGTGCTGACATGTGACTGTTTTCTC
This sequence comes from Cepaea hortensis, assembly GCA_963921405.1. Taxonomy (NCBI): domain Eukaryota; kingdom Metazoa; phylum Mollusca; class Gastropoda; order Stylommatophora; family Helicidae; genus Cepaea; species Cepaea hortensis. The sequence continues at coordinate 30,172,512 of OY992891.1, forward strand.
TTTACACATACTATTCTCATGAAGTGGACAGGAAAGAACTGAGTGTTCTGTGTCCGACTTTGTCTTCTGCCTACCAGGATGCCTCATAGTGTTCATTCTTTGGATTTACACAAAATAAGAACATGCATGGTATACGCCCCCTGTTCCCCGGGGTACATAATTTATAGAGTATGTGCTTGCTTGCTTGTGTTCGTTGGCTTGAGCTCAAACGCGAAGTCATGTATGTCGGATGAAGGCATCCTGTTGTCCAACATCAGTGTGATGTCATACAGGACCTGAGGTTTGCGTGAGTATCTGTTGTCCCATGTCTGGCTTATTGGTGTGCAGAATGGTTGTTCCTCGCCGTACAGGCAGACACTCTCTGACTTCGGAGGAAATAGAGTATGTGATACTTCTATACACACATTCAGATCCTTGCCGGTGATTGGAGTTGGTGCACTGTACTGAGATTCGCCTGGTGTCTATATGGAAAGAGGGCATATATAGCAATATCTCTATTTAATGAAAGCCATCCTGCACAAACCAAATTCAACCTCTTTTCATGTACAATGAGAACAATATATCACTTGTATAAAAATAGTCATCACATATTAGATCTTCAGATATCCACGGAAACAAGTCGGATGATAGATTATTCTAGACTTTGCAGTCTGAGCAGTCATGGTCACATGGGATAAAATGCAAACAACTACACCAGAATGCAGCATCACTAACACGGACATGGAAGCAATGTTTTTACGACGTATTCCAAAGCGCACATTATCAGTGACGTGTGACATGGTTATCTTTCTTTCATTTTCCCAAGAACTTTCATGTCGTTGACGAGTTAACCGCTTTTCTGAAGGTTGTCTGTTTATTACAATCTTCAGGCTTTATCTTTTCTGGTATTGCCAGTTGAGCTGACGCCCCAAAATGATAAGAAATACAATGCCACACTATGAATGCAGCGACATAGTTTCTGCTGGTCAAATACTAAGGATTGTATATATCCAATAAGAACTTTCCTTCCGTGTTGAGCATAATGAAATATCTGCAGTCGACAACTTGATTGCATACCTGCAAAACAATCATACATCCTGTATTTCACTCGTAGATTGGCATCACGGAAACAGTTTGGATCACATTAGTCTCCTCGCGAGAGGGCCTAGGTCGAAGAATGCAGTCAACAACGACCCCAGAATATGCCCTGCCAAAGTTTTATGTCAGTCAAATAACGACAGGGTAGAAACTCCATGACAAACACGGTACAACCATCGACCTTATCACTTTCCAACAAGAAGAACACTCCTGGTTAGGTCATATAGCCGCGAAGATACTCTGGAAATGAAGCGAACATGCGAAAGATATTAAAATAGGTGAAAGATTAGAACTGTGTTCACCACGATGCCATTTGGTTTACAAAGCTGGAGGAGACCAATGGCTGTCACCGTTCGACCCCATATAGGCTGCCCACCTCTGTTGACTGTATGGTAACACTGAAGCACATTTTGTATTTTCTTCTGTTATGTTCTTTGATTGAGAGCAAGAGAACTTGAGTCGTAACCTAAAAAGAACAGAAATACAAAAATTGGTATTTATTCATATTATTGTAAATACAGAATAATCAATTGCAGTACATCTATCGGATTGTTTTAATAATCTTACTCGTTATGAGAAGAAATAAATTGGAGTACTTGGTGACAACTGGCAAGACTGAACGGGAATGAATAAAGGGAAGGCAGAGAAGTAAATATCTGGATGGTTGGCCCTGTGATATGGTCGAGAAAAGAACACAGAACTCATCCATTTCTCTGGTGATCGTGTGAGATGGCGAAACATGACCGCCCACGTTTATCAGCATGGGACATGGTGACGATGATTGAATTTAAATATTTACATGATAGTAATCAAAACAAAATCACATTGCTATGATCCTATAAGTAAAGTGAAGTAAAGTAAAGTAAAGTAAAGTAAAGTAAAGTAAAGTAAAGTAAAGTAAAGCAAAGTGTTCCTTTCCACTCTGTTTTTGCATGATTGGTAAATGGCCCAAGGCCAATATGTTAAACCAGCGGGCACTTATTGAGTAATATGGCCAATCCCATGTCTGTCGCTGTTATTTCCCAGAACAAATCTCGGTACCAATTAAGATGGGTCAACCTTAGTGCCCTGGTCATTTTTTTATTCAATATCCCCAATCGAATCGAGTCGCAAATATCCAAGTCACATGCAACCGCAATTTGCTGGCACATGTAAGACAACAGGATATTCTAGTCACTGAGCAACCGCAATTTCCTGGCACATGTAAGACAACAGGATATTCTAGTCACTGAGCAACCGCAATTTCCTGGCACATGTAAGACAACTGGATATTCTAGTCACTGAGCAACCGCAATTTCCTGGCACATGTAAGACAACAGGATATTCTAGTCACTGAGCAACCGCAATTTCCTGGCACATGTAAGACTACAGGATATTCTAGTCACTGAGCAACCGCAATTTCCTGGCACATGTAAGACAACAGGATACTCTAGTTACTTTGCAACCGCGAAATTCCTGGCACATTTGAGACTATTTAGTAATCTAGTCACTGTGCAACCGCAACTTTCTGGCACATTAAGACCAAATCAAATATATATGTTCCGGCCCCCAAACATGGACGATAGGCGGTTCAGCTGTTAAGGCCTCTGGAGTGTTTATACTTGTGGCTAAGGTTTGCTTGCGCATTTTTCTCATGTTTGACTGGTAGTGCATAGTTTCGTCGTCCTGCTACTCAGTTGAGTCAAGAACCGATATCATGGCACTCGTGACCTTCCCATACGCTCTCTATCTCTCTCTCTGTCTCTCTCTGTCTGTCTCTCTCTCTCTCTCTCTCTCTCTCTCTCTCTCTCTCTCTCTCTCTCTCTCTCTCTCCATCTTCAATAGGCGAAGAGTCCCAAAACTAATGGTACCAGTTGCGTGTTAATTATACCGCAGTGATGACGCTCGGCAAGATGCTCTGATCACTTCTTGTCGCAAATTCTCCAGGCCATGATGGTTTACCAGCTATTCCACACTATACACACGATCGTAAAACGCCTGAGTATGTCAGCCTCGTCGTGCACCATTACCGCACCGCAACTAAACGTCAAGACAGTAACGTGACAGGTAACGCCATAGGTGTATGTTCGGCTTTCAGAAACGTTTCATCATAATAAGTTGACCAGTTACCTTACTCTCCGTATATCCTTTTGAGATGAATTCCAGAATATTCTGAAATATGTTGACTACTTTTTATACTGGAGCTGTTGTGGCATAGTGACTAGTGTGTTAGCCTGTCGAGATGGAGAACGGGGTTCAACGCCCAGCTCAGACAGGTTTGTGTTTGCGATTATTACGACTCTGGCGTCCATCGAGCCTCACAACATATAGGTACCAGACAATTGATACAATTGTCTTGAAATGCTATTGGGTTTATAGTTAGTTAGTTAGTTAGATAGTTAGTTGGTTGGTTGGTTGGTTGGTTGGTTGGTTGGTTGGTTGGTTGGTTAGTTAGTTAGTTAGGTAGTTAGTTAGTTGGTTGGTTGGTTGGTTGGTTGGTTGGTTGGTTAGTTAGTTAGTTAGTTAGGTAGTTAGTTAGTTGGTTGGTTGGTTGGTTGGTTGGTTAGTTAGTTAGTTAGATAGTTAGTTAATTAGGTAGGTAGGTAGGTAAGTAGGTAGTTAGTTAGTTAGTTAGTTAGTTAGTTAGTTAGTTAGTTAGTTAGTTAGTTAGTTAGTTAGCTAGTTTGTTAGTTAGTTAGTTGCGATTCCAACTTCACGGGAAAGGGTCGCCCCATTGTGCTCCGTTCCTATGCCAGTAAATATCACACATAATGCTTCTCTCTGCCTCATGTTAAAAGTGGCACAGACAGGAGTCTCAACAAACCGACACCCCCCACAGGTATACTATGCGTAATGTCGCTACCAGAATGCCAACACAAAAGGTAGCAAGGCGGCGGAACCATTATTGGGCTTATAAATAGGGTGTTACAGACAAGAAGATCGCCTTCATCGCACTAGGTATTATTCCATACGGCTAGGCCTCTCGCCTTGGCACGGCCTGCGGAAAGCGTCGCACAGAGCACGAACACCAACTATAGCCCTCATGGAACCTGAATCTCTATTATGGTAACCAGGGCATCGATAATTGTAGATCATACAAGTAGATAACATACCCGTAAATGGTCATTTGTCCCATGTTGAGGCTGAATGGGTTATACCTTTAGATAGCATACCTGTAAATGGTCAATTGTCCCATGTTGAGGCCGAATGGGTTATACCTTTAGATAGCAAACCTGTAAACTGTCATTTGTCCCATGTTGAGGCCGAATGGGTTATACACTTAGATAACCTACCTGTAAACGGTCATTTGTCCCATTTTGAGGCTGAAAGGGTTATACACTTCTTCAGAAGTGGCGTATTCCCCCGACTCCGGAAGCTGGTGATCAGAGAGCTTCAGACACTCAGATGTGATAGTTTCCTCATACTCGTCGTGGTCCATCTGATAGTAGGGACCTGCAGGTGGATGAGTTAGCAGATGGATCTAAATTGAGTCTGTTGTGAGATAACTATTATTATTTTTGTATTTAGTATTTCTTATATATATATATATATATTTAAATTTAAATTTTCTACTACTTCTAGTACACTAGACTGAATTTTACGTATAGGTTAGCTTTCCCTATTACCAGTGTCAATAGCCATCAGACGAACCCATTCCGAAAGCTTATCTTGTAATTTACGTCCCCAAGTCAAGGACGAGAAGTCAATATGCTAGTCAAACCCGTAACCTCGGCACCTCGGCATCAGTACACCGGATGTTTAAGATAGAGCGCTTTTATCCATTCGTCCATGCTGTCCTGCTTTCGAGTTAGATTAACAGGCAAGGGATGTTATACTGTGTGCCAAAGGGAGGCACACCATTATTAATCTTCTTCTTCAGGACTCCGAGCCATTGAAGGTCTTTGCTGCAGATACAAGCCGTCTCCATTCGTCTCTCAGGTTGACCTTCTCTTGCCATTATTAATGACAACTAAAAATATCAAGCAAAACAAGGTGAATCAATGTCAAGGAAACGAACAGTATTTAGCAACGAGAGGCCAATTATTGTAAAGTGGGTAAAATATGCGTAACATACAAGGCAACTGTAATTTTAAAAAAAATGAAACGAGTCAAGTGAAGGGAGACTACCTATGTCAAGTGAACGAAGAATATTTAACAAATAGAGGCGCACTATTGTTAAGGAAACATACAATATATGTCAAAGGGAAGTGCACTAAAGTTAAGAAAATGAAAGGTGAATAGCAAAATGAGAATACCTCGTGTTAGGGATATAACAATTGTGTAGAAAAGAAAGGCGAACTATTTTCAATGATCGGAAAATTGTCAACAAAGGGAGTTAAACTATTGTCAGGGAACTTAAAAATATTTATCAAGGGAGGGTGAACTATACTGAAATAGTACAACAAACAACGTATATATAAAAGCAAGCGAATTATTATTGTTTGAATGAAACATGTTTTGCAATGGGAGACCATTTACTGGTAAGGAGACGAAAATTATCTTACACGTGTGGGCTATTGTTAAGGAAACGAAAACTATCTGTCAAAGGGACATAAACAATTTGCCAATGAAAGATTGTAAAGAACGCGGACAAAATAATTGGATAAGTGGACACAGCTGTTCGACAAAGAAATTAAGATATTAAAACTTGAAGGGACATTAAGACATACAAATTATGTGTCACAGGGAGAAAATTATTGGCCAGGGTCGTTTAATTCTAGGTCAAGAAAGGAGGTTAAATGACATGTCAACAAACCAGGTCACTCGCTTTCTTGAACAGCAAGCCAGGTTTAATCTCTGTCACTGACAACATTCTATTTCTGTTAACAAATACGATTTTTGGGGTCCACCAAGCGCACACAATGTAAACTAATTAGTTTTCCAGCGTTCTGTGAAGAAATGGTGACATCGTTTATCGGTATTTCAATCGCTTTTCTGCCCTTAGGCTAAGATCAAACCAAACAAATGACAAAAACAGAACCATTGACAACTGGCAAACGGGCCTCGATGGACTACATTGGGCCGATAGGCTTAGTGTCGGACTAAAAGGCCTTAAGAAAATGTGCTGCCTTTTTGCTAAAGTCCGAGTGTAGTATTTGCATTTGATCTTGCCAGAGCCACATGCCACATGTAGGTCGTCCGAATGACACAGGGCCGTGGATCCTCATTGGCGGCTTTGTCCCCCCGCGGAGCCGCCAGCTATTTTTACAGAAAAGGTATTTTTAAGTCGAAATACCTAGGGAGCTACAAAATAAAGCAAAGGCAGTCAAGGCTGCAAAACCCCAACAGGAAAACCTAAGAAAACTGTTCTTGGGGAGAGTTTATAAGACGTGGTCACAGGGACAAAAGTCGCGACAAGCTCGACAATTTCAACCTCTTTGACAAGGCGACTTACGATCAGCTGTACAATGAGGTGCCCAGCTACAAGCTCACCGCACCTTCAGTGGTGTCTGATACAAAGATCAGTGTGTTTGTTTGTTTTCTTTTTCTTTTTTTCTTCTTTTGTTGGTTGGGGGTGGGGGGGGGGGTGGGGGAGGGAACATTCAGGCATTAAAAGAATTACATTGAAATTAACTGATTCGCTTAGTCTCACAACAAAACTCTCAGTTGATCTACCCATGAGCCACAGAAGGAAACAAGGATGAAGCTGCAAACTAATATTTACTTTACTAAAAGTTCTGTGAAATACCTTCTTCTTTTTTTTTTTTTTAAATCGGAATGGTAACCAAGATGGCTAAAGTAAAATCGTTGGCTATTCTCAAAGTGTGGAGTTATCCGCACTTGATCTAGCCAGGGTGAGGAGGCGGTTATCCAAACTGCAAACTCGAATCACCAAATCTCTGTCCACTAACACTTGGTGGACCACAATGGGCCGAAAGGCACATATTTGGACTAAGAGGCCTAAAAGAAAGATGGCTAAATTCAAAGCCCAGGAGCTGCGAGGCCTGAAGAAAGAAGAGTTTCTCAAGCAACTGCATGATTTGAAGGACTTGCGTGTAACTAAAGTAACAAGCGGTGCTGCAGCCAAACTGGTCAAGATCTAGACAGTACTAAAGTCTGTTGCCAGAGTCCCCACCGTCATCAAACAGACGCAGAAGGACAAGCTACGTAAATGTTAACGCAAGAAAGCCCATAAGCCTAATGATCTCCGACAGAAGAACACCAGTACCATGCGTCGGGCTTTCACACCTTACAAGCTGACCTGCAAGATGAAGAAGGAGCTGAGGAAACAGCGCCTTTACCCTCTGAGAAAATACGCTGTCAAGGAATGAAGATTTGCATTAAAATGTATACATGCAAAATAATGCTTTACTAAGGTCAAAGTGTAGTATCTGCAGTCGATCTTGCCAGGGCCACCAACAGCGGGGGTCACACGAATGATACACAGTGGCCTGGAACCTCATGGGGCGTCTCTGGCCAATGAGGAACCGCGAGCCCTTATAAAAGAACTGGACACCTCACAACACTACAAATGTTCTAGAATAAGTGAAAGCATCACACTACACGCTACAATGTAAATATCTTTTGTGTCCACAAACGTAACTGATTATAGAATAGGTAACTTATTGCCCAATGTAATAACGTACCCGTTTATCCATTCAGGAACTAAGAGAAAATAGTATGGTTGATTTGGGAGACGAAAGACAAACAATAAACTATCACGTACTCTTTCGAGCACTGCATTTTACAATATAACAGAAAAGTCGATGAAATTATGTAACCAAGTAAGCTCTGTTGTCAGTCAAATATGAAATATGAAATCGTGAATCAGCACCATTGTCCTAGGGAAGTTCCCCCACCTGCTCAGTCCCGTTCCCGGGAGCCAAGGAATAGTTTCCGTGCTGACTGCACCAGTGGCAGTCCGATTGAACGAGTGTCTGTGTTTTCCTTTATGCTTTAGTGTCCTCTAGAACCTCTAATCACTCCAGACAGAACGAACGAACTTTATATTAAAAGGGTGGACAGACAGACATCTAAATAGACAGACTGTCAAAAGCATGGCCAGACAAGTATGCAGACAGACAGACAGACAGACAGACAGACAGACAGACAGACAGACAAAGTTATAGCCAGACAAATATGCAGAGAGACAGACAGCCAAACAGACAAATGCATAGAGATAAAATATGCAGACAGACAGACATACAGCAAGAGAGATAAAAGCGTAGAAAGACAAATGCGCAGACAGACAGACAGACAGACAGACAGACAGACCGACAGACAGGCAGGCAGGCAGGCAGGCAGGCAGACAGACAGACAGACAAAGGCGTAGCCAGACAAATATGCAGGCAGACAGCCATCCAGACAGACAGAGGCATAGCCAGACAAATATATAGACAGACAAACAGCCAGGGAAACAAAGGTATAGACAGACAAATATGCAAACAGACTGACAGTCACGCAGACAAAGGCATAGTCAGACAAATATGCAAGATAGACAGACAGCCTGCCGGACAGATAAAAGCGTAACCAGACAAATATGCAGACAGACAGACAGCTAGACAGACAAAAACATAACCAAATAAATATATAGACAGAGAAAGCTAGCCAGAATTATACAAAGAAGCAGAAAAACAATAGACAGATACAGACTCACTTACTCTCTGGGTCATACCGTACCACCCCTTCGTCCGACATCTTTTTCGCAATACATTTTTTATCTGCGGGCAGGATGGCCTTGGTCCTGACAGGGAAGGCCCAGTAGGTTCCGAAGATTACATCAATGGTCTTATTGTAGTCTGCGTGCGAAGGCGGCAGTGACGAGGGTGCCAATGTCCCCGTTGAAATCAGCCGCTGAGGATGAATACCAACAGTTATCTGCCAGAAATATATACGGCGTTTTGCAGACTACAAAACTGTGTGGAACAGAAATGGCATAAGCCTGCAAACAAAGCTGAAAGTCTATAAAGCTGCTGTATGCTCGTGAAAGCTGGACTGTTTTATCAGCGACACCACAAGAAATTAAACCACTTTCACACAGTCTGCTTTAGGAAGCTATCTGCGATTAAATGGCAACACAAGATACCCAGACACTGACTTCTTAGAAAGAGCGTCCATGCCCAGTACCCATCCTCTACTAATAAAGATTCAGAGACACTGGGCTGGTCACTGGACACGCGTGCCAGATCTCAGGCACCCATTAACGATTTTTTTACCCCTACAAGACATTTATTTTCAAATTTTATGTCTGACTATTTAGTCCCCTCAAGTGTTAGATATTTTATTCAGTTGGTGTTGTATATATCAATACTTGTTGCTCTTCCTACTTGTTCATTTGTTGTTGTTGTTGTTGTTGTTGTTGTTGTTGTTGTTGTTGTTGTTGTTGTTGTTGTTGTTGTTGTTGTTGTTTGGTTCGCTCCCTTTGAAAATGAACATAGTAAACACTGAACTGAATTTTGCGTGTGCGTTAGCTTTCCTATTACCAGTGTCCCTCGCCATCAGGCGAACCTACTCCGACTTCTGAAGTACTTGTAATTTACGTATCCAAGTCAAGGTCGAGAAACCAACATTTTAGTCCAACTAGCCTGCTATATATAACCTGTTTTGCTGTATGGCTGTGGATCTTGGAATGTAAATGAACGTATTAGGAAGAGATTGGAAGCAACAGAGATGTGGCTCCTGAGACGAATGTTGCGAATTCCTTGGACTGCCAGAGTAACTAACAATGAATGCCTGAAAGAGGCTAATGAAACTAGAACACTATATACAACAATAAGAAAGAGGCAAACAACTGTTTTTTGTTTTGGTCATGTGATGAGAAGAGAGACATTGGAGAACATCGTGACAACTGGAAAGATCGAGAGGAAGAAAAGCAGAGGCAGACCAAGAGAAATTATGCTGGATAGATTGCGACGGTGGCATGTAGGAATATCAGCGGTAGAGATGACCCAGAAAAACAAAGATCGAGATCTGTGGAGAGTCATGAACGCCTACGCCAGTCGGCATGGCACTTGATGATAATGATGAACCTGCTTAGGGGTTGAACCCACTACTTAGCCATCAGCACATCGGAAGTTTAAGAGCAAGCGCTATTATCCATTCGGCCATGCATACTCCCCTCTTTGCTAGTATAGGGTGTGTTTTTAATTACTGTTGGGTGTATGAAAATATTGCCGTTCCAAGTTTTATATTTACCCTCTGTGGAGTTCATGGAACATAAAGGGTAAATACAACACTATGACCGGCAATATTTTCAAAAGAATAAGTCATTAAAAATACACCCTGTACCTCCCCACATCGACAGATATGCGAGCTTCTGAGTTTGTCCTGAGTGCATGTGCCGTTGACCCATCATAAGGTGCTTCTATGTAAAGCCGTAGTACTTCTCAAGTTTTACTTCCACCAGAAAGCATCCTGCTAGTTTAGGGTGTATTTTTAAAATGACTGTGTAGTGTCTGAAAATATTGCCGGTCCAAGTTTTGTGTTCACACTCTGTAAAGTTCATGCAACATAATAGGTAAATACAAAACTTGGACCGGCAATATTTTCAAACACTTGTACGTGTCTGCAACTTATTGAACTGATTCAGTACTCAAGGAAATTATATTGCCAAATAGGGCCTCACATTTGGACAGAAGGACGACATATCGCCAGACTAGGGTTTATCGTATTAATTGTTTCGTTTCGAGGTATCTTCCGCAATTTTGATGCTCAAAAAATGGAAATGTACAATATAATACTTGTTCATTTGATTGTGCACATGTTTAGTCAAAACCTACTTCTTGTTTGGCTCTGAATCAATTAAGTATATCTAGTACTATTCGGTGTCTACCAATTTAAGGACAAGACAATCGGCATTTTTAGCTTCATCGCAAAACTAGAGGGTCTGTGGAATGTTCAGTTAACTGGAAAATTGAGAGTACTGAAGGTAGAGATCGACAGAGGGAGAAAATGATCGATGGCTTAACAGAGTGGCAAGGAAGACGATCATCTGTCGATCTTGCCAAGACCACGTACTCAAGAGAACGTACTATGCGGAGGTGAATAATTCCTTGCACCACTCGTCAAGGCACTTGATGATGATGATGATGATGATGATGATAATGATTATGATGATGATGATGATGATGATGATGAGTGCACTTAAAGATATAACACTTCATACCCTTGCGGGTGTACGAGATTACCCTCACATCGGTGACTTCACACCCATTCCCCTGTAACAATCACATTATTACCCTCACATCTGTCACTTCACATCCTTGCAGGTGTATCGGTCAGGGGGATTACTCTTACATGTGTGACTTCACGTCTTTAATGGTGTATCACTCTGGTGATTACCCTCGAATCTCTAACACTAAATGCCCCTGTCAAAAGAAAGCCATTACCTGCAGACCCTCATCGTCGTGTGGTCCTACATGGCGTCGAACCACTTCTCGTCGTCTCCTTCTCTTAGAGAGCATCCTTCTTTTACTCTTCAGCAACTTATGTAAATTTCTTTCTTTCGCCGATCTGTACTTGTTTGAGTATTCAGGTCGATAATAGTCATTTCCTCGGGTGTTGTACCCCGAGTCATCATTGGGATAATATGACCCGTAGGGTGTTCCAGGGTAGCTGTTGGCAATGTCATCCCGGTAGGGAAACCCATACCCTTCTTCAGGTGTTGGGACTTGGTTGCTTGGAAGATACGCATTGTTAAATTCAGATCCTTGATTGTACCCCATGTTGCTGTCTGCTTTAGGGAAATAGCGTGCTGTGACGTCATTGATACGTTGTTTGTAGCCTTGCATGTTGGGATCGACTCCTGCAGGGAGTTGGTTTGTTCGAATTTTGAGACCCGCTTCTGGACCTTTCTTGGATCCTATTCTGTGAGGACTGACGTACTGGGGCTGGTTGTACAGATTCTCCATGCCTTGGTATTCTGAGTTGTCTGTGGCGCTCTGTCGATGATACAAGAAAATAAACAGGCGGAGTTATTCTACTCAATGACAACACAACCCTGTATATAGTTATATCTGTCCCTAGAAACTCAGTGTGTGAGATTCCCTTTTCTTGGTGTATCCTAACCAACTTCTCAAGTGTGGCTGCACTTGTAACTCTAGTCTAAACATACCGAAGAAATCTGGCAATATATTTGTATTTTTCAAGATGTGTCTATCTGGACCCAATGAAAGTAAATGACTTGCTGTTGTGCTGTTATCGTTATCGCAGCTTTGGTGAACTATGGATGTAAAAGATGTAAGCGTTTATAAACTCTACATTTCTTGTTTGGGTGCTCGCTAGCTTTCAACTGAAATGTAGTCCATGCATGCACTACTACTTCTAGTGAACTGGGCTGCTTTTGCGTTACTGTTACGAGTGTCCCTCGCCATGAGGCGAACCCACATCGACTTCTGAGGTACTTGTAATATAGGTTCCTATGTCAAGGACGAGAAGTCAACATTTTAGTTCAACTGACCAATGAAGGGTTGAACCCGCTACCTCGGCATCAGCACACTGGAAGTGTCAGAGCTAGCACTCTTAAGCACTTGTAAAATTCGCTGTGGACGTAATTTCAAACAATGTGATCTATAACAAAACTTGTAAAATTTTCTTTGGTCTTAACTTCAAATCATCTGATCTATAACAAAACTTGTAAAATTTTCTTTGGTCTTAACTTCAAATCATCTGATCTATAACAAAACGTGTAAAATTTACTGTGGTCTTAACTTCAAATCATCTGATCTATAACAAAACGTGTAAAATTTACTGTGGTCTTAACTTCAAATCATCTGATCTATAACTAAACGTGTAAAATTTACTGTGGTCTTAACTTCAAATCATCTGATCTGTAACAAAACGTGTAAAATTTTCTTTGGTCTTAACTTCAAATCATCTGATCTATAACAAAACGTGTAAAATTCACGCTGGACTTACTTTCATTCCACTAGTAAAACCATCGATGATCTCAGGGTGTTTCACGATGTATTCATACGCCTCAGAGGATGTGTTGACCCACTTGCTGTGCTCTACTTTCTTCCTGTCAGCTGTACATATATAACAACATGATGATCTTTCAAAGTAAACCTATTTATAGGCTATTATTTAGACATAGTCAATATTCTGTGTTATGTGAGTGCGTGTTGAAAAGCAAACATAGAATTGGCTTGGCAGAGGGGGAATTCTGCAACAGGTAAAATACTGCAGATAAGCATTATCTGTTCACTTAAAAATGAAGTTCACCGTATGATGTATATGATACTTAGCATTAAAACAAATACTGGTAATAAATAACTATAAGAAACAAAAACATGTCATATATATCTATCTATAATTGCATAGTTATTGTAATTTCTATCACATTTTTATGGTTTTCATTGAAGCACCCTAGAATATACACATCAAACAGTTGCATAAAAACAACAGACTGAAAAATCATAATAGAAAATGATCAAATTTTAAATCCGTGGTCAGATTATGTGCAGGACCTTTATTACGATACAAGAAAGGAACAATATGATTTTCTTAATAATAATAAACGACCATCAATTTTGAAGATGGGATTTTATATTGCTCTCAACCATATGAAAACTGGCCAGACCCCTGGTCCAGGCAACATCACAACAGACATTATCAATGCCTTAGAAAAATATGGAACAGATTATTTCACCAGACTGCTGAAGACAATGTAGTATACATGATATATACCTCCTGAATTGTGTAAACATATATGTATTATAATCGCGAAGAAATCAGTAGCCTTGGAATATTATCACATTACACCGGAAGTATAAGAGCAGGAGCAATTAATCAACAAACAAACAAAATTCTTTGACACGTTACAGATGTGGTTTTACAGAAGATTGCTGAACATATCTTGAACAGAACGGCCAAATGAATAATTTCTTTGTGATGTTAAGGCACAAAGACAACTTATCACAAACATTAAATAGAGAGAACTTACCACAAACTTTAGAAGCAGACAACTTATCACAAACATTAACAATAGACAACTTATCACAAACATTAGAAACAGACAACTTATCACAAACATTAGAAAGAGACAACTTATCACAAACATTAGAAACAGACAACGTATCACACACATTGAAAAGAGACAACTTATCACAAACATTGGAAAGAGACAACTTATCACAAACATTGGAAAGAGACAACTTATCATAAACAATAGAAAGAGGCAACCGCCAACATTGGACACATTATGCGAAGACAAACACTGAACTATATGGCAACAACTGGAAAGATTGAATGGAAAGAAAATAAAAGGAAACCAGCGAGAGAAGATTCTAGACAGCCTTACATCATGGCACGGACGGGAGTCAGAACACAAATTGATACATGCCATTGTAGATCACAAGATGTGGTGAAACATGATCACCGTCGCTGGTCGGCAAGGCATTTGATGATGATGATGATGATAAGTGTCTAGGCATCTATAAAGAAGTCTACCATTGCTGCCTTCTTAGTAGTGACCGTTCTGGTCTGTAACTGAAGGCATTGTCTATAAAACGATCCCCAGTCAACCGTCGCGAACTTGCAGCCATTACCAACAAAAAATACCCGTCGGTTCATTTCAAGCTCAGTTGCCCTCCGATAAATATACAAATCCTTATAAAGTGGAATTGACTGGTGTCGTATTCACCACACTAAAAATCGAGTGCTAAATGTTCTATAAACGTATGGGAATTAGCAACATGCACCCAAAAGACCTCTCCCACCCTGTAAATCTCATTTGTCTAGGAAAGAATTTGTGGCTGTGACATTTGCCTATGATAGAATTTGTTCCTGTGACATTAACCTAGGATAGAATTTGTTACTGTGACATTTGTCTAGGATATAATTTGTTACTGTGACATTTTCCTAGGATAGAATTTGTTACTGTGACATTTGCCTAAGAAAGAATTTGTTACTGTCACATTTTCTTAGGACAGAATTGATTGATTGATTGATTGATTGATTGATTGATTTAGGAATCGACATCACAGCATTCGGGGCATTCCCATAAGCGCGCCGTCCCCATCCTCAGCAGCCAGCGAAGAGTTCCAACACCAATAGTACCAGAAGCAATATGATCTTAAGACAGAATTTGCTATTGTGACACTTTTGTCTCAGATAGGATTTGTTATTGTGACAATATAGACAATTTAATACAAGAAATGGATGAAGAAGAGGATGATAATATACACATTGGCTAGAATAAATTACTTAATATGACATTTGGCTAGAATAGAATTTGTAGTTGCAACACTTAGCTGGCTAGATAGACAATGTTATACAAGACATGACTAGGATAGAAGATGTTTATACAACAATTGGCTAGAAGAAGTTGTTTTATGTAACATTTGGCTAGGATAAAGGTGTTTAATGTAACATTTGGCTAGGATAGAATTTGTATTTGCGACATTTGGCTAGGATAGAAAATATAATACAATAAATGGCTAGGATAGTAGATGTTAATATAACATTTGGCTAGGATAAAGGTGTTTAATGTAACATTTGGCTAGGATAAAGGTCTTTCGTGTAACGTGTGGCTAGTATAGAAGTGCTTAATGTAACACCTGGCAAGGATATGTGATCCTGTAAAATTGGTAAAGGAAGAAGACGTTCATGTAAATAAACACACGTGATCAAGCACAGATCACTTACCAGAGTTGTAGATTGGGATCCCTGCTTTAGCATGTTGACTGCTGACAGCCATTAAACTGGTATAACCTTCAGCGTTAAACCTCAGGCGACATAAGTTGGACCAGCTCTTGTCAGCCGCTGTGGTTCCTTGTGGGATGAAAGCAACAAGCTTTGTGATAAATGAAACTGGATCAACTTGAGAAATGCTGCTTTTTATCTCTTATGTTGTGTGGCGTTGGTGATCATGTCTGTCCACAGTCGTGTACTGCCAATCTTCTTGTAGTCCATGTTGTGTGGCGTTGGTGATCATTTCTGTCCAAAGTCTTATACCTCGGTGCAATATCAATCTTCGTATAGTCCATGCAATGTGGTGTTGGTGATCATGTCTGTCCACAGCCTTCTACATCGTGTACTGTCAATCTTCTTATAGTCAAAGATATGTTGTGTTGGTGCTCATATATGTCTACAGCCGTCTGTCTCGTGTACTGCCAATTATTTCTTATGCTCATGTTCCTTCGTGTCGTTAAGTCAAACTTCCAGCATCTTCTCTCTTGGTTGTCATTACTCTAAACTTAGGATGGACTTATACAAAACAAACTGTTCGTACTATGCTGCTCAGCTGTGGAACAGTCTTCCACCAGAAATCAAAGACACCACTAATCACTATTCATACAGTCGCAATTTATGTGAACACTATCTCACTATCTACATGCCCGTTTTTAAAAAAAAAATACAAATTATCTCAAACGACAACTATTATAATAAACAATCCTATATGTATAAGGTATTTAAAATGGTCATGATAAAAACTGCTTTAGTTAGTCATGTCTTATTAATGGATATAGATTATCTTATTCTGATGTGAGTAATAAGGGATCTTAGTGAGTTAACTTCTTTCACACACTCTTTTCACACTTTCACTCTTTTCACTATTTTCACACTTTTTACTCTTTTCACTCTTTTCACACTTTTCATTTTTATCACCATTTACAGCTTTTCACTTTGTTCCCGCTTTTCGCTATTTTCACTTTTTTCACTATTTTCACATTTTTCACTCTCTTCACACTTTTAACACTCTTCCGAATTCCGGTCCCAAATAGTTCTGCAGTGAATAAGTGATTAGGGTTAGGGTTAGGGTTAGGGTTAGCTATATAAAATTATTCACTGCAGAACTATTTGGGACCGGAATTCGGAAGAGTGCCACACTTTTCACTATTTACACATTTTTTACACTTTTCACTTTTTTCACACTTTTCACGTTTTCACTCTTTAAATTCTTTTCACACTTTTCAAGAAGAAGAAGAAGAAGAAGAAGAAGAAGAAGAAGAAGAAGAAGAAGAAGAAGAAGAAGAAGAAGAAGAAGAAGAAGAAGAAGAAGAAGAAGAAGAAGAAGAAGAAGAAGAAGAAGAAGAAGAAGAAGAAGAAGAAGAAGAAGAAGAAAACATATCCCAGAGATTCAAGCCATTGTCTTCTAGCCCAGCCCATCTCAAACTTTATTATGGTTTCCATATACATTATACACTTTAATACATCACTATGTAAATATCACATGTGTTTACACTAGTAAAGACGTAAAGAACCTACCTTTAACAAAACTGAATTCTTCTGTTGACCCTTCGTGACCCTTGCATTCCGCCATCCACACAAGGAAAACATCATTGCCGAAACCTTCCATTGAGATAGTCAGGGGGGAAGCCTGTCCTCCAATTGTGTCTCTGAGCGGAGGATCAATTAACTTCTTGCCGGTTTTACCATCTATAACAGTTGTCTGTTGAGTAAACAACTTTGGCGTCATTGCTTAGTTCATTTAGTTAACACGTTGATGGCATTTTTTAGTTCATTTGTAACAGTATAGAGGTAGGGGGAGAGTTAATAGGAGAGAATAGAACAGTGATGCACACGTATAAATTGGGAAAGTAAACTAGAAGAGAAAAGGGGGCACGAGAATGCACCAAGAAATTAGCACGTCAGAAAGTTTGGGGTAGCAACAGAAGCTAACAACATGTCGGATGGGTCGGTCGTCCGACATGTGAGAAGCTCATGGGCCTTTATAGCTCGGGCCGGTGGGAGAATTGTGAAGGAGGACTCTGGTGCTTTCACTGAAACCACAAGTAGCCTGACTATGGAAGTCATGGCAGTAAGTAAAGCAATAACATGGCTCGAGACACAGACATTCACTAGGGCATGTTTCCTTAGCGACTCAATGAACATGATCAAGAGGATAGAGGAGTGGTCGATCCGAAGAGAATGGTTGCTGCCTCTGGAGCGGTCTCGGATGGCAAAGATTAGTTTCATCTTCGTGCCAGGGCATGCGGGAGTACAAGGAAATGAGCGGGCTGACAAGCTCGCAGGTGAGGCTACTATGGAGGGCGGACGCGCCATGGACCAGGCTGACATTCTGAATGCTCTACG
Source organism: Cepaea hortensis (assembly GCA_963921405.1). Taxonomy (NCBI): domain Eukaryota; kingdom Metazoa; phylum Mollusca; class Gastropoda; order Stylommatophora; family Helicidae; genus Cepaea; species Cepaea hortensis. Next base: position 30,190,545 of record OY992891.1, read on the forward strand.
AGAAGTAAGACTTTTGCATAAACCAAGTGATGACTGTGAATATACAACCATGGCCAGACTGCGAGAACAGCAAATTAAAAGAGGGGTGGCCAAACAAGAACACTACGCAGGAAGCCAAAGAAGATTGATAAACCAACACAGAACTGGCGTCGTTAGCCGCTACACGCTGCGGGATTTGCTGAGGAGGGGATCCGAGCACTTATGGACTGAATGGTTCGATATGCAATGAGGATGATCTGTCGACTAACTAACTAACTAACTAACTAACTAACTAACTAGCTAACAACAACAGAACAACGTAAACATTAGAGACCAAGACCAGATCGGGATCAGACGTGTAAATGAAGCCTCTCTCATTCACTGACCCCGAGACTATATGATTGGAGTGGTTGGGTAGGTTAATTTGTGGATGAATTCAGAGTAAGATAGTGAGTATCGAAATTTCATGTTATAATGCTCAGTAAGCTGTACCAGGATTAGCGTCATGATTAGAATCATGTTATGTTTTTCACCTTCGTCAAGGGTCAGTCGTGCTATTGTAAGGCATGGGCGGTTGATGCCACCGTCATGATTGTTGAGAATATCATGTCGCCTTGAACTTATCTGTTCAGCAATGAATGAATAAAAGCTAATTTAGCCATCATCACAGTCTTAATTGGGAGCTTTTCATGTTTATCCGAAAGATGATGGAAGATGAAAGATTTGAACGACGTTCAGCCCTCTACTAGGTCCTTGGAGACTAACGGTTCAGAACCCTAAACGATCGTGCTGTACGGTTAGAATCAGAATCAGAACAATACATTTTTGAATTGAGAGATTCCTGAAACCTGTGTGTCACATGAAGACCTTGAAGTACAGAAGTCAATGTAACTAAGCGAAGTCAGGGGAAGCGCTCCGGCACTGTTAAACATTTAGTGAACACGTTGGTGGCATTGTTTAGTTCACTTAATTACCTCGCTGGTGTCATTGTTTAGTTCATTTAATTAACACATTGATGGCATTGTTTAGTTTATTTAATTAACACACTGGTGTCATTGTTTAGTTTATTTAATTAACTTGCTTGTGTCATTGTTTAGTTTATTTAATTAACACATTGATGGCATTGTTTAGTTCACTTAATTAACACATTGATGGCATTGTTTAGTTCATTTAATTAACACGTTGATGGCATTGTTTAGTTCATTTAATTAACACACTGGTGTCATTGTTTAGTTTATTTAATTAACACACTGGTGTCATTGTTTAGTTTATTTAATTAACACACTGGTGTCATTGTTTAGTTTATTTAATTAACACACTGGTGTCATTGTTTAGTTTATTTAATTAACACACTGGTGTCATTGTTTAGTTCACTTAATTAACACGTTGATGGCATTGTTTAGTTCATTTAATTAACACGTTGATGGCATTGTTTAGTTCATTTGATTAACACGTTGATGGCATTGTTTAGTTTATTTAATTAACTCACTGGTATCATTGTGTAGTTCACTTAATTAACTTGCTTGTGTCATTGTTTAGTTCACTTAATTAACACGTTGATGGCATTGCTTAGTTCATTTAATTAACACGTTGATAGCATTGTTTAGTTTATTTAATTAACACATTGATGGCATTGTTTAGTTGATTTAATTAACTCGCTGGTATCATTGTTTAGTTCACTTAATTAACACGTTGATGGCATTGTTTAGTTTATTTAATTAACTTGCTGGTATCATTGTTTATCATCATAAAACTCCCCGTTGTTACAGAATCAGATTTCTGGCTCTAAATGTTAGACGCTTCGCACAAACATGGAGAGCCACGACTTCTGCCCTATGCGCCACCTTAGGCACGAAAGGAAAAACTAACTAATCATTGTTTAGTTCACTTAATTAACACGTTGATGGCACTGTTTAGTTTATTTAATTAACACATTGGTGGCATTGTTTAGTTCACTTAATTAACTCGCTGGTATCATTTTTTAATTTATTTTTAGTTAACAAGTTGGTGGCATTGTTTAGTTCACTTAATTAACTCGCTGGTATCATTGTTTAGTTTATTTAATTAACACATTGATGCCATTGTTTAGTTTATTTAATTAACACGTTGGTGACATTGTTTAGTTTATTTAATTAACACACTGGTGTCATTGTTTAGTTTATTTAATTAACACGTTGGTGGCATTGTTTAGTTTATTTAATTAACACGTTGGTGGCAAAGTTTAGATCACTTTATTAACTTTCTGGTGTCATTGTTTAGTTCATTTCATTAACACATTGGTGGCATTGTTTAGTTCTTTTAATCAATACGTCGGTGTCATTGTTTTGTTGTTTCAAATCAAATAGTTGGGTACTTGTTAATGAATGCTATACTTCTTCTTATTGTACAACCACACGGAATGGCACTATCCAGTGCCGGACGCTGGAACGCAAATTATTCCTCCCCACGACGCTTGACGGCAGAAGTGGAAGGTGATGATGATGATGATGATGATGATGATGATGATGATGATGATGATGATGATGATGATGATGATGATGATGATGATGATGATGATGATGATGATGATGATGATGATGATGATGATGATGATGATGATGATGATGATGATGATGATGATGATGATGATGATGATGATGATTGTGACATAACCGCTAACCACCATTATTCAGTTGACAAGAATGCACGCCAAAGAGAGGGGAAAATATAAACCTTAAAAACTAACGCAACATCAAAACTGAAACTGGAACAAGTGACAGATGACGTCAATTCTAGGAAACATTTCATCAGCCCAAACTCAGGAGATCATTGGATAAGAACAGACACGTGACAACGCCTCCATTCGAAAGCCCGCTTAGAATATGTTAATCGCGCACTTCGACTGCAACCCGCCTGATGAACAGACGTAAAAGCTGGTGTGACCACATTTTCAATTAGGGACGGCAGGATGTCTAGATCCGAGGTAAGCTTGTTACTCCTTTGATTAAACTGATGACCAGATGTATCAAGTCACAAATAAGGGTATCCAGTGTTTGTAATGTCAATTGAAATGTATTATTATAAATTAAAACCTCTGAAGTGAAAAATGCTCGACTGTAGATTCTGACGACGCAGAGCCGATTCCCGGGCAAACTGACACTCTAATACTCTTTTCGAATACTGCAATCTCTGATATTCTTAAAGATAGTTATTAACTTTAAGAAGTGCATAATAATATTACATTCTATTCTGGACAACTGTACGAAGTGATGATTCTGAGACAATCTTGTGCATTTCATTGAAAACACTGCTTCAAATGCTATCACTATCTACAGCGAATCAGACAGTTCGTGTACTAGAATAAGTGCCTCGTTTTAAAACAAGACTTATCTATGTCTATTTTCAACCTAGAAAGCTGAAAGAGAAATCAAATCTTCCCTTTCTGCTTCATCTATTGAATAAATAGAGTTTGATGGAATAAATATTTATATTTGTGTCAGATTTTACTTAGATAAGGGCACTCATGAACTGCATTACATCAGAAAAGTTGTGCTTCGCGGAACTCCACCATCAGAAGTGAACTTAACTCATTACTCAACATAACTTAAAACACAACACCACCCAACTCAACACTCAACCCCACAACAACAACCACAACAACAGGTAATGGGAGAGGAGTTATTATACAAAGAAAAAGGACAAGTTGGTTAATTGGGAAAACACAGAGAACCATTTATACACACTACAAACCCAATGGAGTGATAGAAATGTTATAAATGTATGCCATTTATTCACATGCATCTTGACACCTCCTCACTCTTGTCACTGTCTTACTGTACCCGTCTCACTAACCCCAGGTCCAATGAGAACTTACATACAACAGGAACCAGTTGATACCAGGAGTACACAGTGTGATAAACTCTGACCACCCCAAATTGACCCAACACTAGATTAGAGAAAAGAAGAGAGGGGTGGGGGGACTAGTTCCTACTTCAGGAATTTAGGTTTCTTCTGACCTACTTCTAGAATATTGTATTGGTAGGATTGTATATGTTTATGTGAATCTTACACAGTGAATTCTTGGTGGCAACCCATTGGCGACCCATTGGCAAACCAACTGGCAACCAACTGGCCAACCAACCAAACCAGACCAGAGAGAAAGAGATGAACCGCACTTGAGATGGAGGAAGACTTGGCCGTGAGCAGAGTATGGAAAGCCTTCAGAGAAGCTACACGGGCAGAACTGAAGTGGATCCATCAGTCGAAGGACCCATGCTTATCCTAATCCTCCAATCGCAAGGTTACATAGCTCTTAAGAAAACACACAACACTCAGTCTCAAGAACTGATACATAAATGTATATGTATTATCTCCACACTTAACAAGTACAACATTCATATGTTTACAATATGTTTCCATACTTGTTGACATCTCATGTATTGATGCCTATTTGTTGATGGACTGTGACATTGGTCCTATATGCATTTTTCTAATTTATCTTGTGTAAACCACAATAGAAAATGTATCTATCAGGCCAGAAACACAGGCCCAGTCAATAAATAATTAACATTAACTGATCTTTTGTTGATTAGTCAGTTCAACCTATCTGTGATTCACCATCTTATGTGTGTACACCAAGTTGTCAAGATCTATTGTGATTGGTTATGTGTTTAATTGTTTAAAAACAAATTAACTCATGAAGGAATATTAAATTGGGAGAGACTCAAGGTCTATCAACTGCTCAACATCCATGCTTTCCTAACATAAATCAGGCTGAGAAAATTCTCCAGACTTTCCTCAGATTTGATAAAAGAAAAGGGGGGGGGGGGGGGAGGTCAAGAGCTAAAATAATCCTTGGAGAAGAGGCAGATTCCCAGTTAGTAATTACTATTCTCACCAGGGCCATAATCTATATTTCCTAGACTAAATTAAATAAGACGAGGCCTGCAGATAACTCGAGGGTCATATTCTGGGGTTATTGAAGATAGAAGAGGATGGGGCCCAACTTCTTTGTTTAGAAATGGGGCATGCACTACAGTGATCTCCCACTCCCTTCAAAAATATATAACAATGATGATGATGATAATGATGATGATGATGATGATGATGATGATGATGATGATGATGATGATGATGATGATGATGATAATGATGATGATGATGATAATGATGATGATGATGATGATGATGATGATGATGATGATGATGATGATGACATTGATGCTGATGATGTTGATGATGATGAAACTTCTTCTTGTTAGCGTCTGTGACTTAGCTTAACCGCATAGCGATTCCTGATTGGATCGCTTTACTTTGATTTTCACAAAGGTATGAGTGTCTGTCTTGTAGAAAGCAATGGCAAACTACTGAACGTACACTTTGCCAAGAAATCACAAACAGCCAAGAGATGCTGGAGTTGACTGCAACGTCCTGTACAGGTTATGCAACTAACTTACTAATCTTATATATAAATTGCGATCTCCGTCTGTCTGTCTGTCTGTCTGTCTGTCTGTCTGTATGTCTGTCTGTATGTCCGTATGTCCTTTGTGCGCTCGCGAACGGCCCATCCGATTGAGATGAAATTTTCTACACGCCTTTCTTTCATTCCAGTGCAGCCCACTGTCATATTTTTTTAGTGTGAAATCGCATGCTTACCCAGTATTATTTCATTTTTCACTTTTCATCATAATTTAATATATCTCAGGGGACCTAACTCTATAAAAGTTATTTCAAGGGGGATAACTTTTCTGTATAACTTATAGTCATATTGTGGCATCGTTTTCAAAGATTTATAAACTCTTTGTCCATAGTTATGTACCGGCATATGAGTTATAATAAATAATGATACAATCTGTAAGGCATTTTCAAAGTTTTCATAAAAATAATGCACAATGCATAACATTGTAACTCATCTTTTTTTGCTTAAGAAGTTACTGTAGTCATGCAGGTGATTAGAAAGCGTTTTCATTAAAAATAATGGATGGTGTGTAGAAGGGCATTTTTTTTAAGTTACTTTTTTTGTTGTATGAATTTAATGAGACGCTACACTCCAGGGGCTGGGCGAAGTCACGCCGGGTCAGATAGATAGACAGACCCACCTTTTCGCTGCAGTTGTCTACTCCTCCTTTTCCTTCTTCTGCTGATGCTGCTGCCGCCGCTCCATTTACCCAAGTTAATTGTTGGGGGAAGATGTAAAGATCTTTCAAGTGCTCTTTCAAATGCTTTTTGTAAGTTGGTCTTCGTTTATCTAAGGTTGTTCTAACTGCAACCAATAAATGATTAGACAGACAGGCAGACAGACAGACAGAGAGGGAGGGACGGACAGACAGACAGACAGACAGACAGACAGACAGACAGACAGACAGACAGACAGACAGACAGACAGACAGACAGACAGACAGACAGACAGACAGACAGACAGACAGACAGACAGACAGACAGATAGTCGGTAACGGGAACGGGAACTTATATGACTACTTATATGAATTAAATGAGATGCTTCCCACCAAGGACTGGGCGAAGCCGGGCCGGGTCAGCTAGTCTGAATAATAAAGACACAAACAATAGGTTGAGAAATTTATGGCTTGGCACATTTTGCTGCATCTCCCCAGGTGCATAATGCATGTTCAATAAATAGTGCAAAATATTATTTGCATTTTCGTTATTCAGATTGCTAAGTTGGTTGCATATCTTTTACAGGACATTGCAGTCAATTCGCTATTCAAATTCACTACAGGGACATATTATTACAAAAGGGAACTGAGAAGATAAAGAGGAACAAGTATAACACCACAGACAGGTTGAACAGGTTTCGACTATCTTATAAATATACAGACCTCAGAATAATAATATACTGGGTATCCTGGCCCATGAGCATATTTGACCATGAAGTCTAAGACGTCATCATCATTGTAGAATCCAACGGCCGGAGTGCTGAAAATATAGCGTTAATTGATAGATCTGTCAACACTGACATACATTTCACAAGCTAATTGATAGCTCTGTTAACACTGACAGACATTTCACAAGTTAATTGATAGCCCCAATAACACTGACATACATTTCACAAGTTAATTGATAGCTTAACACTGACATACATTTCATAAGTTAATTGATAGCTCTAGTAACACTGACATACATTTCACTTGTTAACTGATAGTTCTAGTAACACTGACTTACATTTCACAAGTTAATTGATAGCTCTATTATTACTGACATACATTTCACAAGTAAATTTATATCTCTATTAACACTGACATACACTTCACAAGTTAATTGATAGCTCTATTAACACTGACGTGCATTTCACAAGTTAATGGATAACTCTAGTAACACTGACATACATTCCACAAGTCAACAGTTTTACAATTATAGCGTAACCATAATTTGGAAACAGTAAACACACATGAGGCACATATTGTAACCACTTATATAAGTTTCATTTTTGTGTCAGTTCACATGGGTGTAAGATGAAACGAGCCGGAAGATAGGATTGGGAGTTTGGGTGATGTAGGAAGAGGACGAGTAATGGACCACAGTGGCATCCTGAACTCCCGCAGGGAAGCAGGACGAGTAAATGACTCAAGGGATGGGTGTGATTCTGCAACTGTAACCAGACTGTAAGAGAATCAAGTCAAACAGGATTAATCTAGACTAGAACGCCATGTAGGAAGCCAAAGAAGAATAATTTACCGACATAGAACTGGTGTCCTTAGTCGCTACACGTTGTGGAAGATACCGATGAGAGGATCTGAGCACTGTGGACTAATAAATCGATGTGCGATGAGAATAATATATTGCCTAACATAGAATGGCCGTAGTAGTATTAAGACTTGTTGGACATCCTATTTCAGAATTCAGATAAGCAGAAGATACAGACCTCCTCTCAAATAGATCTAAGGAACTTATTTATATTTGTTAAAAGACAAAGAAACGATCAAAACAGTATTATGTATATTAAAACAGCAAATAATATGTCCACAAAAACAAAACCATATGTTAACCAAACAATGCAATACACACAGTAAAGAAATTGCAAATGTCACATATTTAAATATCTTGAATGTAAACACAGAGGACACAAACAATATGTTGCATGATTTATTGCCTGGCATATTTCGCTGCATCTCGTCATGTGCATACTGCAGAGTGATATATGATAAGCTGAAACAATTAAAACACATAGTTACAGGTTTTATTCTGGTTAGTTAATCAGTTAGTTATTCTGATAGTCGCAGTTTGAACTTCACTACAAAGGGTCGACCCATTATTCTCCGTTCCTATGCCAGTGAATGTCACACGAAATGTTCCTCACAGCCCCATGTGAGAAGTGGAATAGACAGGAGTCTCGACAAGCCAATAGCCCGTACAGGTATGTATTGCATAATACCGCATCCAGAATGCCGAGACAAAAGTCCGCCAGTAACAATACAGTTCATCGTCAATAGAAACGGCAATCACTAGAAAACCATCAGCCACACATTACTGCATAGGGCAACCGAGTTGGTACAGCGACCAGCCACCCGCCATTATTTTCTAAACATGCAGTTCATGCTACAAACAACCGCAGACAGATGTAAAATCACTCCACACAAAATTCACAGCTTACAGTGTGGCTCCACGCATTCAGCTCAGTAGCAGGGCGACGCACCCATGCACTACGAGTCAAGCAAGAAGACAAGTTTGAGGACGAGTTTGTATAAGCAAACCACAGCCACGAGTATAAACACACCAGAGGCCAGCTCAACCGCCTATTCTCCATTTGAAGTATTTGTTATCCCCCATGTTAATTTCAAATTTAACACGAATTTGGACTTTATAATTAACAAAATCGAAGACTATTTAACGAAGGTAAAAATGAGAATGGGAAATGTTAAAGAATTCAATCAATGTGGCTGCAGAAACAACTATTCCAAAATTAAAGAAGGTGGGTCGTAAGAAATGGATGACTGAGGAAATTTTACACTTAATGGAAACAAGAAGACTCAACAAAAATAATCCTGCCAAATATGAAGAAATTCACAGACAAGTCAGAGTATTATGTAGGAAGGCAAAAGAATCATGGCTTGATGAAAAGTGCTTAGAAATTGAAAAACAACACAACAGTCAAAATACCAAATTAGTGCACAAAAGAATTCAGGAACTTACTAATAAAAGAACAAGTACATCAACAGGCTGTCTAAAAACTAAAGATGGCAAAATCATAATAGAAAAAGATCAGATTCTACATGTATGGACAGATTATGTGAAAGATCTGTATAATGATAACAGAGAGGAACAGTATGCTATTAGATTTAATAATGAAGGACCAGAAATTTTAAAGATGGAGGTTCAAAATGTTCTTAAGCATATGAAAGCTGGCAAGGCCCCCGGTGCAGATAACATCACAACAGAAATGATTAAAGCTTTAGAAGAATTTGGACTAGAGCAAGTCACTAGACTGCTGAACACATTATATGATACTGGAGATATACCTTCTGAATTATGTAAGTCTGTATTTATTGCAATCCCAAAGAAATCAGGAACCTTAGAATGTGATCAACATAGAACAATTAGTATAATGAGTCACATCACAAAGATTTTGTTACGAATTATCATGCAAAGAGTGAGGAAGAAAATACAACCTGAAATAGGGGAAGAACAATGTGGGTTTGTAGAAGGAAAGGGTACAGTAAATGCTGTGTATATGCTGCGAACAGTTATTGAATGTGCTTTAGAAGTAAACAAGGATATACATCTTTGCTTTATTGACTACACAAAGGCTTTTGATAGAGTTAGACATGTCAACATTGTGGATATGCTTGCAGATCTACAAATTGATGGGAAAGACATTAGACTTATAAAAAACATATATTGGAAACAACAAGCTGCCATAAGGATTGATAATGAAGTAGGACAATATCAACCTATTAAGAGAGGTGTTAGGCAGGGATGTGTAATGTCTCCAGATTTTTTTTCCCTATACAGTGAAAATATTTTCAGAAATGTAGAAGACCTAAATGGAATCAGCATTGGAGGACGAAACATAAATAACATTAGATATGCAGATGATACAGTATTGATTGCAGACAATGCACAGGATCTGCAACAATTAGTAGACGCTGTTGTTGTATACAGTGAGCAGCTGAGGTTGGAATTAAATTGTAGGAAGACACAGGTTATGGTCGTCACTAGGAAGAACGAAGCACCACAATGTAATATACAAGTAAATGGGAATATTCTTCAACAAGTGAATCGGTTCAATTATCTCGGAACAGTCATAACATCTGATGGCAGATGCCTTGAAGAGATTAGAACAAGAATCGCCATTGCGAAAGTAGCCTTTAGCAAGATGAAAAACATTCTGACCAATAAAATGATGTCAATTGAAACGAGAAAAAGAGTGTTGAGGGGATACATAGAGCCTGTTTTTTTTTGTATGGATGTGAAACTTGGACAATGTGCAGTCAAGCTGAAAAACATCTGATGGCTGCAGAAATGTGGTTTCTGAGGAAAATGCAAAGAATACCATGGACAGATAGAAAAACCAATGACCAAGTACTACAAGAGACAAATGAAAATCGTAGATTGATTAGAGAAATTAGACGTAGACAGTCAAAATTTGTTGGACATGTTATGAGAAGAAATGGACTGGAGAACTTAGTGACAGCTGGCAAGATCGAAGGGAACAGACCAAGAGGAAGACCGAGAGGAAAATACCTGGATGGCTTGGCCACATGGCATGGACGAGACAGGAACACTGAGCTGATCCACGACTCTGGTGATCGAGTGAAATGGCGAATCATGACCGCCCACGCTTTCCGGCATGGCACATGATTGATTGATTGAAAAATGAGAGTGACAACTGGTAAGATCGAGGGGAACAGACCAAGGGGAAGACCTAGAAGCAAGTACCTGGATGGCTTGGCCTTGTGGCATGGTCGAGACAGAACACTGAGCTGATCCACGACTCTGGTGATCGAGTGAGATGGCAGAACATGACCGCCCACGCTTACCGGCATGGCACATGATGGATGGAAAAATGAGAGTGGCCCTAGCAATGTATCCGATTTGGTGTCAAACCAAGAGGTAAACTAGGGTATGCCTACCCAGCATGTGAAGACAGGATTCGGCAGACTGCGCGGAAGAAATCATTCCTGATTCAACGGGCAAGACGGCGTTTACCTGCAAAGCGTTGTGGAACGTAATGAGCACGGCAAGGCAAGTAGAGCGCCCTGGTCATCCACTGCACCTGTATTCGTCTCCAATCGTCTCGACTTGTCTTGCCACTGGACTCAGATGGACTCAGGCGAGAGAGTGAGGTCGACGAATTGCGCAACTCTTCCTCACTTTAATCCAAGTCATCGCGCAAGTCATTCTTCATCCAACAACAACAGGAGATAGACATCATATAGGACAACACCAGCAAACGTTTTTTTATTTTTTACCAGAGTGATGGTAGGATGTTGACTAGGCTGGTGATAGGGTGAACTGCGGCTGCAGCGCGATTAGCGTGATTACTAACAAGAATAGTGGTGTACACTGAATTCGCAGTAGACTTTTTGCAATAACAAACAAATATAGTTATCAAGCACCTAGAGAATAACAAACGAATATGCTTATCAAATACTGTTTAAATAACACAATAACATATAATAATATAATATAACATAACATATAATAATGTAATATAATATAATATAATATAATATAATATAATATAATATAATATAATATAATATAATATAATATAATATAATATAGCCGGCTTCGTGGCTTAGCGGTTATGACATTTCTCCGTAATCTCGTGTACTCTCGTCGGTTAACGTGATGACGGTAAGAATCAGCAGCGGTTCGAATCGCATCTGTGACTTACGGGGTATGTGAGCCGGCCGCTCAGAAAGCAATGGCAAACTACTGAGCGTAATCTTGCCAACAAATCGACATGCAGCTGAGAGATGCTGGTGTTGACAGCGATGTCCTGTAAAGGATATGCAAAACAAAAAAACAAAAAAACAAAATATATAATACTAGCTGACCCGGCCCGGCTTCGCCCAGACCCTGGTGGGGAGCATCTCATTTAATTCATATAAGTAGTCATATAAGTTCTCGTTCCCGTTACCGACTATCTGTCTGTCTGTCTGTCTGACTGTCTATCTGTCTGTCTGACCCGGCCCGTCTTCGCCCAGACCCTGATGGGGAGAATCTCATTTAATTCATATAAGTAGTCATATAAGTTCCCGTTCCGACTATCTATCTGTCTGTCTGTCTGACCCGGCCCGGCATCGCCCAACTCCTGGTGGGGAGAATCTCATTTAATTCATATAAGTAGTCATATAAGTTCCCGTTCCCGACTGTCTGTCTGTCTGTCTGTCTGTCTGTCTGTCTGTCTGTCTGTCTATCTATCTATCTGTCTGTCTGTCTGTCTGACCCGGCCCAGCCCATGGTGGAGAGCATCTCATTTAAATTATATAAGTAGTCATATAAGATCCCGTTCCCGACTATCTGTCTGACTGTCTGTCTGTCTTGGGTAAATGGAGGAGGGAGGAGGAAGAGGGAGGTGGAGGAGGGAAGAGGAGGGAGGAGGAGGGAGGAGACAGGAGGAGTAGGGAGGAATAGGAGGGAGGAGGAGGGATTAGGAGGAGGAGGGAGGAGTAGTGTGGAGGAGGAGGCGAGGAGGAGGGAGGAGGAAGAGGGAGGAGGAGGGAGAAGGAGGGAGGAGGAGAACGCAGGAGGAGAAGGGAGCAGGAGGAGGAGAGGGAGGAGGAGGGAGGAGGGAGGAGGAGGAGAGAGTAGGAGGATGGAGGAGGCGGAGGGAGAAGGAAGAGGGAGGAGGAAGAGGGAGAATGAGGAGGGAGAAGGAGGGGGAGGAGGGGAGGAGGAGGAGGGAGGAGGAGGAATGTGAAGGGAGGAGGAGGGAGGAGGGAGGAGGTAGAGGGAGGAGGAGGGAGGCGGAGAGAGGAGGAGGAGGGAGGAAGAGGGAGGAGGAGGAATGTGAAGGGAGGAGGAGGGAGGAGGTAGAGGGAGGAGGAGGGAGGAGAGGAGGTAGAGGGAGGAGGAGGAGGGAGGAGGCGGAGAGGGAGGAGGGGGAGGAGGAGGAGGAGGAGGAGGGAGGAGGAGTGATGAGGAGAGAAGGAGGAGGAGAGAGGAGGAGGGAGGAGGAGGGGGAGGAGGAAGAGGGAGGAGGAGGAATGTGAAGGGAGGAGGAGGGAGGAGGTAGAGGGAGGAGGAGGGAGGAGGAGGAGTGAGGAGGAGGAGAGGGAGGAGGAGGAAGGAGGAGGGGGAGGAGGGAGGAGGAGGAGGGAGGAAGAAGAAGGAGGAGGGAGAAGGAGGGATGAGGAGGAGGAGGGAGGAAGAAGGAGGAGGAGGGAGAAGGAGGGATGAGGAGGAGGAGGGAGGAGGAGGAAGAGGGAGGAGGAGGAATGTGAAGGGAGGAGGAGGTAGAGGGAGGAGGAGGAGGGAGGAGGAGGGATGAGAAGGAGGAAGAGGGAGGAGGAGGGAGGAGGTAGAGGGAGGAGGAGGAGGAGGAGAGGGAGGAGGAGGAAGGAGGAGGGGGAGGAGGGGAGGAGGAGGGAGGAGGAGGGAGAAGGAGGGATGAGGAGGAGGAGGGAGGAGGAGGAAGAGGGGGAGGAGGAATGTGAAGGGAGGAGGAGGGATAGGGAGGAGGGGAAGAGGAAGAGGGTAGGAGGAAGAGTGGAGAGGAGGAGGGAGGATGTAGAGGAGGAGGGGGGAGGAAAAGGGAGGAGGGAGGAGGAGAGGAGGAGGAGGGAGGAGGTAGGAGGAGGAGGAAGAGGGAGGAGGAGGGAGGAGAAGCAAGGAGGAGGAGAAGGAGGAGGAAGAGGGAGGAGGAGGGAGGAGGGAGAGGGAGGAGAGGGCGGGAGGAGGAAGAGGAAGAGGAGAGGAGGAGGAGGGGAGGAGGAGGAAGAGGAAGAGGGTAGGAGGAGGAGGAGGGGAGAGGAGGAGAAGGAGGGAGAAGGAGAAGGAGGAGGGAGGAGGAGTGGATAGGAGGAGGGAGGAGGCAGAGGGAGAAGAAGGAAGGAGGAGGAGGAAGGAGGAGAGGAAGAAGGGAGAATGAGGAGGGGAGGAAGGAAAGGGAGGTGGAAGAGGAGGAGGAGGGAGGAGGAAAGAGGTAGGGGGAGGAGGAGGTAGAGGGAGGACGAGGAGGAAGGAAAGGGAGGAGGAAGAGGAGGAGAAGGGAGGAGGAGGGTGGAGGGAGGAGGAGGAGGTAGAGGGAGGAGGAGGGAGGAGGTAGGAGGAGGAGGAAGAGGGAAGAGGGAGAAGAAGGGAGAAGGAGGAGTGAGGATGATGAGGGAGAAGGAGGCAGGAGGAGGAGGAGGAGGCAGGAGGAGGAGGAGGGATAAGGAGGGAGAGGGAGGAGAAGGGAAGATGAAGGAGGAGGGGGAGGAGGCGGAGGGAGTAGGAGGGAGGAGGATGGAGGAGGAGGGGAGAGGAAGAGGGAGAAGAAAGAGGGAGAAGGAGGAGGGAGTCGGGAGAGGGATGAGAGGGAGGAAGAAGAGGAGGAGGGTGGAGGGAGAAGGTAGAGGGAGGAGGAGGGAGGAGAAGAGAGGAGGAGAGAGTTCGCCATTCCGAATTCATACTCGTCTAGTTCTTCCCTTCTACACGACTGTAGATAACTTCCTTACACATAAAAGATGAATTGTTATTGATATTGCCGTGGCATGGAGGAATATCAGCAGCAGAGTTGATCCAAAAAACCAAAGACTGAGATCTACGGAGAGCCATGAACGCCTACGCCAGCCGGCACGGCACTTGATGATGATGATTGCCGTGTGACGATTCTGTGTAGTCACGTCATTTTCTTCCCTTTCCCTAGCGTTTTGGTTCGGGGATTCTTTCATCATCATCATCATATATTTACGTACGTATTTTGGGAGGGGAGGAGGGAGGAGGAGGAAGAAGAAAAAAAAACTATGACAGTTGACAGCTCTGGAATGAAAGGAAGGTGTGTAGAAAATTTCATCTCAATCGGATGGGCCGTTCGCGAACAAATAAAGGACATACATATTTACATATTTACATACATACACTTTGTTTTATAGATATAGATAATATAATTTTCATATGCGGTGTCTGCGAAGAATTCTTGGAATTAAGTGGCAAGACAAAATGACAAATACTGAAGTATTGGAAAGATCAGGTTGTGTGACGGTTTATTCCATGCTCAGTCTTCGTAGACTTAGAAGGATAGGACATGTTAGGAGGATGGGTGATGGTAGAATACCAAAGGACATATTTTTTGGTGAATTGCAGATGGGTAAGAGATCTCAGGGTCGGCATCTACTACGATACAAAGATGTGTGTAAGCAGGACATGATTGATACATGCATTGATAATGAACATTGGGAGCAAGTCGCCGTGTTGCATGGAGGGCAAACATCAGAAATGGAACAAAGACAAAGGAGAACATCATTGCAGATAAGTCACACACCGAGCGTGTGAGACGTAAGATGCTGCATGATGGCCATGATGGCGGAAATGACCACATGTTCTCATACACCCACTGTGGACGAACATTTACAGCGCGAATTGGCCTTATCAGTCACATTCGCTACCGCCATGGGTAATAGTTATATGCCTTTTTGAAGCACAAAATATCGTCTGTCAAGACGGCAATGTGCCAATGAATATAATATAATATAATATAATATAATATAATATAATATAATATAATATAATATAATATAATATAATATAATATAATATAATATAATCTATATCTATAAAAAACAAAGTATGTATGTGTGTGGGTGGGGATGTGTTTCATGCGTTCGATAACG
>OY992891.1:30208978-30248978 GCA_963921405.1 Cepaea hortensis
TTGATTGTGCACCATGTTTGGTTCAACACTACTGTTTGCGGGGCACTGAATCATTTGACTGTGCACCATGTTTGGTTCAACACTAATGTTTGCGGGGCACTGAATCATTTGATTGTGCACCATGTTTGGTTCAACACTACTGTTTGCGGGGCACTGAATCATTTGACTGTGCACCATGTTTGGTTCAACACTATTGTTTGCGGGGCACTGAATCATTTGATTGTGCACCATGTTTGGTTCAACACTAATGTTTGCGGGGCACTGAATCATTTGATTGTGCACCATGTTTGGTTCAACACTACTGTTTGCGGGGCACTGAATCATTTGACTGTGCACCATGTTTGGTTCAACACTATTGTTTGCGGGGCACTGAATCATTTGATTGTGCACCATGTTTGGTTCAACACTAATGTTTGCGGGGCACTGAATCATTTGATTGTGCACCATGTTTGGTCCAACACTACTGTTTGCGGGGCACTGAATCATTTGACTGTGCACCATGTTTGGTTCAACACTACTGTTTGCGGGGCACTGAATCATTTGATTGTGCACCATGTTTGGTTCAACACTACTGTTTGCGGGGCACTGAATCATTTGATTGTGCACCATGTTTGGTTCAACACTACTGTTTGCGGGGCACTGAATCATTTGACTGTGCACCATGTTTGGTTCAACACTACTGTTTGCGGGGCACTGAATCATTTGACTGTGCACCATGTTTGGTTCAACACTACTGTTTGCGGGGCACTGAATCATTTGATTGTGCACCATGTTTGGTCCAACACTACTGTTTGCGGGGCACTGAATCATTTGACTGTGCACCATGTTTGGTTCAACACTACTGTTTGCGGGGCACTGAATCATTTGACTGTGCACCATGTTTGGTTCAACACTAATGTTTGCGGGGCACTGAATCATTTGATTGTGCACCATGTTTGGTTCAACACTACTGTTTGCGGGGCACTGAATCATTTGACTGTGCACCATGTTTGGTTCAACACTATTGTTTGCGGGGCACTGAATCATTTGATTGTGCACCATGTTTGGTTCAACACTAATGTTTGCGGGGCACTGAATCATTTGATTGTGCACCATGTTTGGTTCAACACTACTGTTTGCGGGGCACTGAATCATTTGACTGTGCACCATGTTTGGTTCAACACTATTGTTTGCGGGGCACTGAATCATTTGATTGTGCACCATGTTTGGTTCAACACTAATGTTTGCGGGGCACTGAATCATTTGATTGTGCACCATGTTTGGTCCAACACTACTGTTTGCGGGGCACTGAATCATTTGACTGTGCACCATGTTTGGTTCAACACTACTGTTTGCGGGGCACTGAATCATTTGATTGTGCACCATGTTTGGTTCAACACTACTGTTTGCGGGGCACTGAATCATTTGATTGTGCACCATGTTTGGTTCAACACTATTGTTTGCGGGGCACTGAATCATTTGACTGTGCACCATGTTTGGTTCAACACTAATGTTTGTGGGGCACTGAATCATTTGATTGTGCACCATATTTGGTTCAAGACTACTGTTTGCGGGGCACTGAATCATTTGATTGTGCACCATGTTTGGTTCAACACTACTGTTTGCGGGGCACTGAATCATTTGACTGTGCACCATGTTTGGTTCAACACTACTGTTTGCGGGGCACTGAATCATTTGACTGTGCACCATGTTTGGTTCAACACTACTGTTTGCGGGGCACTGAATCATTTGATTGTGCACCATGTTTGGTTCAACACTAATGTTTGCGGGGCACTGAATCATTTGATTGTGCACCATATTTGGTTCAAGACTACTGTTTGCGGGGCACTGAATCATTTGATTGTGCACCATGTTTGGTTCAACACTACTGTTTGCGGGGCACTGAATCATTTGATTGTGCACCATGTTTGGTTCAACACTATTGTTTGCGGGGCACTGAATCATTGGACTGTGCGCCATGTTTGGTTCAACATTATTGTTTGCGGGGCACTGAATCATTTGACTGTGCACCATGTTTGGTTCAACACTAATGTTTGCGGGGCACTGAATCATTTGATTGTGCACCATATTTGGTTCAAGACTACTGTTTGCGGGGCACTGAATCATTTGACTGTGCACCATGTTTGGTTCAACACTAATGTTTGCGTGGCACTGAATCATTTGATTGTGCACTATATTTGGTTCAAGACTACTGTTTGCGGGGCACTGAATCATTTGACTGTGCACCATGTTTGGTTCAACACTACTGTTTGCGGGGCACAGACTCATCTAAATACTCAAACCATAAAAACTATATTGCACGATTTCCTGCCTGGCATACTTCACTGCATCTCGTCAGGTGCATACTGTAGAGTGATATATTATATGAAGGGAATAAACGAACAATACTTTGACTGAAATACTGAATACATAATACCAAGCTGGCGGATGATGCCCTCAACGCCATAGAGGCCCTGCCAACTCTTGACCACCTGGACACACTTCCCACTATAACAGAAGTTAAGTGTGCTATAAATGAGCTTGCATCTGGCAAGGCTCCAGGTAAGGATGGGATTCCAATAGAGGTGATCAGGAGTGGGCAAGACACCCTCGCTCTACAGATCCACCAGCTAATAGAGCTATGCTGGCGAGAAGGACAAGTCCCACAGGATTTCAAAGATTCAAACATCATAACGCTGTACAAGAACAAGGGAGATCGGAGCGACTGCAACAACTATAGGGGTATCTCACTTCTGTGTATTGTTGGGAAAGTATTTGCCAGAATTGTCCTGCGCAGACTTCAAGTCCTGGGAAATCAAGTCTACCCCGAATCACAGTGCGGCTTCCATCAGAACCGGTCTACCATTGATATGATATTTTCATTGCGACAGATGCAAGAAAAATGCCGGGAACAAAATCAGCCACTGTTTATTGCCTTCATCGACCTCACAAAGGCATTCGATTTGGTCAGTCGTGAGGGTCTGTTCAAAGCACTAAAGAAGATTGGCTGTCCACCAACTCTTCTGTCCATTGTGGAATCGTTCCACACAGGCATGAAGGGTATAATCAAGTTTGATGGCTCAACTTCAGAAGAGTTTGAAATCAAGAGTGGAGTTAAGCAAGGTTGTGTACTATCCCCCACACTCTTTGGGATATACTTTTCACTTCTACTGAAATATGCCTTTCGTGATCAGGATGACGGTATATACATTCACTCACGCTCAGATGGTGGCCTCTATAATGCTCAGAGATTGAAGGCCAAGACCAAAATTAGCAGGGTACTAATCAGAGAGTTGCTTTTTGCGGATGATGCTGCGATTACGACCCACTCTAAGGAAGAATTACAACATCTACTATCTGCATTCTCCAATGCTTGTTCTGAATTTGGTTTAACAATTAACAAAAAAGAAGACACAGATTATGTCACAAGGTGCACATGGTATACCATCAATCTTTATTGACGACGCCGAACTGGAGATAGTAGACCATTTTACATATCTTGGATCAGAGGTAAATAGCAAATTATCCCTCGATCAGGAAATCAACATCAGGATTGGCAAGGCGGCAACAACAATGAACATGTTAGCAAAAAGAGTTTGGGAGAACAGGAAGCTTACTGCCAAAACAAAAGTCCTCGTCTACCAAGCCTGTGTCCTTAGTACTCTTCTTTATGGCAGTGAAACCTGGACAACTTACTCACGCCAAGAGAAACGTTTAAACAGCTTTCATATGCGGTGTCTGCGAAGAATACTTGGTATTAAGTGGCAAGACAAAATCACAAATACTGAAGTATTGGAAAGATCAGGTTGTGTGACGGTGTATTCCATGCTCAGTCTTCGTAGACTTAGATGGATAGGACACGTTAGGAGGATGGATGATGGTAGAATACCAAAGGACATCTTTTTTGGTGAATTACAGACGGGTAGGAGATCTCAGGGTCGGCCTCTACTACGATACAAAGATGTGTGTAAGCGGGACATGATTGATACAGGCATTGATAATGCACAATGGGAGCACGTCGCCGCTGAACGTGTTGCATGGAGGGCAACTATCAGAAATGGAATAAAGACAATGGAGAAAATGATTGCAGATAAAGCACACACAGAGCGTGAGAGACGTAAGATGGTGCAAAATGGTGGAAATGACCATGTTTTCACATGCACCTACTGTGGGCAAACATTTGCAGCAAGAATTGGCCTTACGAGCCACACTCGCCACCGCCATGGATCGTAGTTATTGCCATATGACAGTTATTAAGCCTTTTTGAAGCACAATGTACCAATCTATCGTCTGTCAAGACGGAAAGGTGCCAATGTTATACAAAAGTCTGGACAGAAGACATGTGAACCACTGAAAAGTATACGTTTGTAATTATCAGTTATCTTAGTTTATATACAGAAGTCTGGGCAGAAAGCATGTAAACCACTGAAAAGTATACGTTCGTGATATCAGTTATCTCAGATTATATACAGAAGTTTGGACAGAAATATACTGATCGCTTAAAGTTATAAATGTTTGTTTACTCCAGTATCTCTGTTTATATATAGAAGTCTGGACAAAAAACATGTGAATTACTGAAAGTTATAAATGTATGTTTACTCAAGTATCTCATTTTATACACACGGTTTGGACAGAAGACACGCTAACCACTGAAAAGTTTAAGTGTGTGTTTACTCAAGTATCTCATTTACATCAAAGTCTGCACAGAAAACATGTGAATTGCTGACATTATAAATGTATGTTTACTAAAGTACATCAATGTATACACACAGTTTGGACAGAAGACACGTGAACTACTGAATATTATAACTGTGTTTACTCAAGTATCTCAATTTATACACAATTTGGACAGAATTCACGTGAACTACTGAATATTATAACCGTGTGTTTACTCAAGTGTCTCAATTTGTATACACGAGTCCGGATGGACGAGAGGAGAACTACTAACAGAGTGACACGCCAGTTTGTTTACTGTCTCCACAGTTCATGCTCTCACGCAAAACGGAGACTGGAATGTTTGCTGCCAATCGATCACCCTGGCGGGACAAGATACAGTGATTGAGAACACGCACTATCGTCTGCAACACAAGATATTGAGGGCTTCAGGAATCTTAACAGTCGCTCTTTACTTGTCTGTTGTTTGTTTTCGTAGGTCGTTCTCCAGAAGAGAAACACATAGACAGACACAGAAATAGGTGAAAGGTTAACACAAAAGTTGACATCATCATCATCATCATCATCATCATCATCATCATCATCAAGTGACCTGCCAGCTGGCATAGGTGTTCATGTATCTTCATAAATCTCGGTCTTTAGTGTTATGGATCAACTCTGCTGCTGATATTCCTCCATGCCACCGTCTCAATCCATCCAGCATAATTTCTCTTGGTCGGCCTCTGCTTCTCTTCCCCTCGATCTTTCCAGTTGTAACGATGTTCTCCACTGCGTCTCTTCTCATCACAAGACCAAAGAAAGATATTTGTCTCTTTTTGTTGTATATAATGTTCAAGTTTCTTTTGTCTCTTTCTTATTGTTGTATATTATGTTCTGGTTTCTTTTGTCTCATTTTTATTGTTATATACAATGTTCTAGTTTTATTAGCTTCTTTCAGGCAATCCAAGTTGGCATACACACGTAATTATACAATGCTATCGATAATAGGGGTTGTCTACTGCCGATCTGGTACTGTAGTCCGAATAACAACGTAAATGATGACTAGGTAACTGGACGAATGGAAACACACGCATAGATACAAGCGGACGTTTCCACCCAAGTCTTTATCAACGGAAACGAAACACAAAACAATCGAAAATTTAAGGTAGACAAAAAAAAAAAAAAATGCATATCTCGCTAAGAGATTAAGACGAAGGCCAAAGAGAAGATGCGTGCAGGATGTCGCAGTTGATCTCCAGATGGGTGTATCGGACGCCGGACATCTTGCTTATAACCGAGAAGTTTTCTGGACGGTTGTTATGGGAACGAGGTTCTGCATAAGACATGCTACTGAATGAATGAATATATTTCGCTATCCAAGCAGTAGTTAGATCAACATAAAACTTGTGTATGTATTTTGCTGTTGTTATTTCTTTGCGTGCTCTCGGTTTGAACTCAGACGTAGCCCATACACTAACTACTACTTCTAATACACTGGACTGATTTTCAGATGTTGATTTCTTTTTTTCTTTTCTTTTTTTGCCATATCCTGTTTACAGGACATCGCTGTCAACACCAGCAATTTACTGCTGTTGTTGGTGTCTTGGCAAGTTTTACGTTTACGTTCAGTCGTTTGCCATTGCTTTCTGAACGACCGACTCCCATACAACACGTTAAAACTCCAGCGCGACACGGTCTGCTGCCAAATCGGTCGCCACTATGTTTCAAAAGCGTGATAAGCGGCTCACGAATTGCATTTGCAAGCCCTTAGGCCACGGACACAGGCGTATGTGGATTAGCTTTCCCTATTATCAGTGTGTGCGTATGGTAGAAGTCAATAACCAATTTACATGTCTTAGGTGCGTGTGCGTATGGTAGAATTTACATGGTTTGGATGCATGTGCGTATTGTAAAATAAAGTAAAGAACCTCTTTACGCGTCTTAGCTGCGTGTGGTTGTGGTAAATGTAAAGCAAAGAACCCCTTTATGTGTTTTAGGCGCACTAGACAGATGTGTAAGACCCATATATTATAGACCATTGGCACTTGCTGGGTGATGTGGTCAGTCTCACACCTGACGCCTTTACTTCCACATACGATTCCTGGTACACATTTTAGGCCACGTCGACGTCGGAGACCAGGTCAATTGTACAAGTTCTCCCGATGCGGCCTGAAACCAATGGCTACCGGACCGTCAGATGAGCATCTAGCCGCTACGCAACCGAGCACCCATTTTCTGTGCTAAGAAGGTGTTAGTGTAACGTAATACAGGTTCGGGTGTGAATGAGTTAGAAATGTGAGACAGAATGAGTTAAAGCAACAATTGGAGCAGGGTTTCATGCAGTCGCTTGTCGTGTGCTGAACATTGTTTTAATGAGACTCAATTAGAGTAGGGTTTCGTGCAGCCCCTTGTCGTGTGCTGAACATGGTTTTAATGAGACTCAATTAGAGTAGAGTTTCGTGTAGTCGCTTCGATGAGACTCTTTCTAAATGTCTCTCTAGCATAAACCAGATCCCCTGTCTCTGCTGCTGTAGTGTGCAGAAAATACCTTCTATGAAACTCTTTTGAAATACCGGGTCTTTGTAAAGTCTCATTATACTTTATATGTAGAACGAATATGAAAAATAAAGTACATGATGTCATCGAAACATGTGGTCCACATTCCATCGTGAAGCAAATACAGCGAATAGATGTTGTGTGCTGGAGAATTCTTTGCACTCCAACAGAATGGTGTTATCAACTGAAGAAATAACAACAGACACTTTGCAGAAGGTATTTGACAATATGAAAAGACGAGTACCAGTCATGTCTTGATGCCCATTGTGAACATTTCCAACAGTTGTTATATTGAATACTTCATTGGTACTTTCCAGCTTCCCCCAAAGCAGCGTTAGACCATAGCAGTGACTATTGTAACTAATGTAATGAAATTATTAGCACATGTTTTGATGACATAATGCACTTCATTTTTCAAATTTGTTCTAATAACAAAGTGTAGTGAGAATTTACAAACACACTGTATTTCTCTATCATAAACCAGATCTCCTGCCCCTACCGCTGTCGTACACAAATTATAAATTAAATCGTGAATCCATTTACAACGTGGTCCTTATCTTCCTCCCCTCCAATGTACACTCCCTGTCATAATTATCTTGTCTTGACTTTCATGCGTACACATCCAAAATGTTATGTTCCTAATGTTTGTGCGTCTTCATAGCAATCTTCTTCAGTATTGATTTCGTGTAGGGTAAATACGTTTGTTCTCATTTCCGTTTAATGAATTTTTAATACTCGCCTTTCTTTGACTGCTATAGTTGTCTAAACATCTGCCAAGACGGTCTGTGATTACTCCCCCCTCGTGGCAGAGATCATACTTGTTGGTGACTAATCACTGTCTCAGTTAACTGATTCTGCGCCGATTCAGTTTCATTTACTGAGCATTGAAATGGGAGAAGATACCACGAAAAAATAAACACATAACACGAGACTCTAGTACAGTGGTTTTCAACCTATTTTGGTCCATGCCCCCTTCACCATATTTTTAGGACGTCAACTCCCCCCCCCCCTCATCATATTTTTAGGACGTCATTCCCCCTCCCCCCTTTCATATTTCCTCCCTAAAAATTTCCCCCTGCCCCTACACAGTATACGTAATAATTGAAGCTAAATTTAATAGCACATACTAAAACAAGTCTAGACATCTACATAAAACGTGTGATATGTACAGAACCGTAAAGTATGAAGGGAAAAACAATATCAAGTCATCGGTTCTTGTATTAACGCAATCTAGAAACCCCCCCCCCCTTGGAAACCCTAAAATTCCCCCCTGGGGGGGGGGGGGGGATTCCCCACCGGTTGAGAACCACTCCTCTAGTATGACCATATACCGTCGAGAACTAGAGACCATAACCAACAACTCCGTCCACAGTTGATGTAGAGTTAGTATACAGTAGGTTAAGTATCTGTGAACACTCCTTAATAAGCAATGGGCATATCGTGTTAGGCACATGTACAGGGTGTAATTTTAATGACTGTGCAGTGTTTGAAAATATTGCCGGTCCAACTTTTGTATTTACCTATTATGTTACATGAACTTTACAGAGGGTGAATACAAAACTTGGACCGGCAATATTTTCAAACACTGCAAAGTTATTAAAAATACACCCTACAGGAAACGAGGGGAAAGTGTGGGATTTGTTTACAGTGGATCAGTAAAAAAGCTGGATGAAAAGCAACGAGTTAAAATAGCATGTAACATAAGGGGTTTCCAGCTCACATATGCTGACTCCGGATGCACTGAATGAGTTAAAGGGCATTTCAGAACAGTTGTATGTCCTTTACACGACGTCGCAGTCAACCTCATCATGTTTTGGCTGTCTGTGATTTCTTAGCATGTTTACTGGTTTGCCATTGCTTTCTGAACGACCGGCACTCATAGCTATGCAAGTCGGCATGCTTTCGTATCTCCCGCAGCTGTGTTTCGAACGCCGTATGAAGGAATATGAATTGCCAGGTAACCTTTTCGCTACGAAGGATATACAGCTTTTATTACGAGCGGACTTGTTATGAAAACTTTAAATTGTTTTTTTTCTTCTGTGTATAGAGACCATATGTAACATTTTTCGATGTAGTCACCACTGAGTTCAAAGCAAGTTCTCCAGCGTCGATAACGTGCTTAGAGTTATGTAGAAAAATCGAATACGGAGTCACTGCTCGGTGTGCCTGACCCGGTCTTGAACAGTCTGTCACAGACGACAAGCCGTTTTGAAATTTCCTACTCTACTCATAAACTTGTTGGACTGACAGGAATGCATCATCATACTGGACCTTCATTCGCCAACGCATTTCTATAGATTTCACCACTTCACTGATAAGAAAACAGATAATGGAATGCTGCTCCGCTTTGGTGCATGTCAAAAGTGGGGAGGCCATCTTTAAACTGTCCTTATGACGTCACGTATTCGTCTGCACTGTGCTGTCACATGATTAACACTCTTGAGATCCTTAACAACAACATTGACAGGTTACAAGACAATGGCATGCTTACTGTAACTTGTATCACACTTGTAAGGTTTTCATTTAGCAGGTGACTTACAGAACATAGCCCTGATCACAGCCAGTGGAAAAGAGTCTCCATCTTCTAATCCCTTGCCAGTTCTCTTGTTACATACATTTCTGAGCTCGACTTATTCGCGATGTCCTTAGTCCATCATCGTGATGTTCGACCACGGACTCTTACTCCAGAAACAGTGTCTTCCATGTTTTCCGTTTCCAGGGCAGTCGAGCAACGAGTAAGCAGTGATACGAGGGTAAGTTAATAAGTAAGCCACAAATGGCTGTGGAAAAATAACTAAATGTGATAACAACTTGAAACCAGTTTATTTTTATACATACATTGTCCCTTTATTTCTCATCATAATTTCCACCAACATTGATGCACTAATCCCATCGTTTTGTTAGTCCTCCCAAACCCTCTGCATGGAACTGAGCGCTTTGTTTTCATTTACCTGCCATCCCACAGAACTGTGTGACTTACTTATTGACTCGCTCTCGTAACTTTTTTTTTTCCTACCCTGCTATGCACCGCTTTACGGGACAAACATTTGTCAGCATAAACACTGAAAACCCACCTTGGCGGGAGATATTTCGCAAATGATGCCGAAGTTGAATGTGAAGTGAAAACGTGGTTCAGAAAACAGAGTACGACGGTCAGTGCAGCGGGTTTGAGAGTACTCTTAAAACAATGGGATAAGTGCATCAATGTTGGTGGAAATTATGTTGAGAAATAAAGGGACAATGTATGTATACAAATAAACTGATTTCAAGTTATCATAATTAGTTATATTTCTACAGCCATTTGAGGCTTACTTATTGACGTCCCCTCGTAGACGTGAAAAGATGTCACGAAATGAGGAATGAACCATAATCTCCAGAGAGCACAACCAAATCGACATCCATTGTAGCTAAATTTCATTGTGATAGAAGCATCTGATAGACGCTTTCATCTTCTTTCATTCGCTTGAAATTTGTCTCTAACTGTAATGTTGTCTCTTGTGTGAATTTAACTGTCTTGTTTAGTTCACTAATTAGTCCATAGAGTTTATCTTCCACTGTTATATCTCTAGGCCAGAAGGTTTGCTTAGAAATGTCGCATTTTGGCAAGTCTGTGATCTGCTGTCTGGGCGCCAATCCATATATGCACATGGCTGATTCGTCAATCTAAACTTGATTGATAACGTTGTAGCGTATGCTTAAACTTGAGACTGTCGTTGAAGATTGATAACGTTGTAACATATGTCTAAACTTGATTGATAACGTTGTAACATATGTTTAAACTTGAGGCTGTCGTTGAAGATTGATAACGTTGTAACATATGTTTAAACTTGAGACTGTCGTTTAAGATTGATAACGTTGTAACATATGTCTAAACTTGATTGATAACGTTGTAACATATGTTTAAACTTGAGACTGTCGTTGAAGATTGGTAGACGAGCACTGTCCCCCACAAACATCTATTCCTTGTGTTCTTGATAATTTCAACCGCTGGTCCTTGTCTCTGCCACTCTTCTGCTACCCAATCTAGGATTATCTCCCGCTCTTGACCTTTGTCTCGTACACACGCTATCTTCCCGACTGTCACAACATTCTCCAGGTTCTCTCGTCTGATAACGTGACCGCAAAATGGCACTGTCTTGTCCTGATGTGTATAATCAATGGCCTTTGTGAATTGGCCTTTTCCAGTACTGGAGTATTGATCGCTTGATCCATCCATGGGATTCTTAGAAGATTATGCGCCAAAGAAAAAGTAGGTTTGGACCAAACATAACAAAAGACTGAAAATGGGAAGTAAGGGTGTATCACAGTTGTGATTTAAACATTGTTACTGGGATAGAAGACATGTTGTGTTATAATCCAATGACAAAATTTCGCCTATATATAGGCTCATTACATAAACGAGAAGTCGTTAAAGCCACTGAATCATCCCATGGCACTTAATCAGTTAACAATCTACGGGAATCCACATTTCTCCAACCCCCAATAGCTTTATAGTCTCTTTATTGTCTTCCCAAGATTCAAAAACGTATAGTTACAATTCACATACCTTTTCTTTGTTCTCGCACTTTGAACTCGAGTGTATTCCACACTGAAATGATTTAGGCGTGAGAGTTAGCTTTCTTTATTACCAGTGTCCCTCGCCATCAGGCGAACCCACTCCGAAATCTGAGAAATTTGTAATGTACGTCTCCATGTCAAGAAAGAGAAGTCAACATTTTAGTCCAACTGCCCAGTGTGGGGGTTGAATTCCCTACCTCGGCATCAGCGCACCGGAGGTTAAGGAGCCAGTTCTCTTATCCATTCGGTCATGTTGACGTTAACCGCCACTGCTTACTTAACACTGTTATCACTACAACTAACAGATTATTGAAGTACATATTTCTTTATAATGCTCCGTTTCTGTGCCAGTTAATATCACACAAAATGATTCTCACTGCCCCATGAGAAAAGTGGAAGAAACAGCAGTACCGAGAAGCCAACAGCACGCACAGGAAAGTACATGCATAAGGCCGCTGCTAGAATGTCAACACAACAGTCCGCCACGAAAATTATAGTTAATCTTCGATGGAAGCGGCAGTCACATGAACAGCAGCGGCACACACATTACTGCATATTGCAAAACTGGCTAGTTCAGCAACCGACCGCCGCCATTTTCTGAACATGAAATTCCCAATACAAAACCGCGGACAGACGTGAAAGCACTCCACACGGAATCAACAACTCACAAGCATATAACTCAGTAGCTGGACGAAGGAACCTTGTATTACCAGTCCAACGTGAGAAAAATGCGTAAGCAAGCCATACCCAAAGCAAAAACAATCCAGAGGCATTAACAGCTCAACCGCCTATCCGCAATATGAAAAGGAAGTCGAAAAAACAAATGTCTTTAGTCTTGCTAAAGGCTACTTTTGCTATGGCGATTTCTTTTCTAATACCTGCAAGGTGATATTCGCGTATTTAAGAATGTTCTCATTTACGTGGATGTTACATAGTAGTATGTCTTTCTTCTAGACCCAGAGTTTCTGTTTTCTTTGCAGTTTGATTCTAACCTTAATTGCTCACGTTTTACAATGATAGCATCCATCACATGTGGCAAATTCTGTTCACTGTCTACAATCAATACTGTATCGTGTGCATTAACACACATTTGCAAGCACGCAATTAACGACCTTCATTATTCATTGTAATTATTTCAGCCCTGGAGATATCTGTCAAGCTTTCTGATCACCCTTTCTCATAGCTGTATGTCTTGCATAGCTCTCCATACTTCCTTATATCTCTGCATTGAGAGATAGTTGCGGTATAATGTAAAGCAGTAACCCCAAAGCTTCAACACGGGTACATAATATGATGATTTCCCCTTGACTTCCACGGGTGCTCCTCTTCATCTTGTCTTTCGTTTCTGTTTTTCTTTTTTTTCCACGCTCTTAGATATACTTATTGAACTTATGTTATATGTATGTCCCGTGGTTTAGAAAATTGTGCAAATTGTAGGATATAATATGGAAACGTGTGATCCCCAGTGTGTTAGAATATGTCAGAATGTGACAGAATGTGTCATAATGTGACAAAATGTGAAAGAATGTGTCATAGTGTGACAGAGAGTGACAAAATGTGCCAGAATGTGACAGAATGTGTCATAATGTGACAAAATGTGAAAGAATGTGTCAAAGTGTGACAGAGAGTGACAAAATGTGTCAGAATGTGACAGAATGCATCATAATGTGTTATACTGTGACATAATGTGTCACAGTGTGACATAATGTGTCAGAATGTGACAGAATGTGACAGAATGTGTCATAATGTGACAGAATGTGTCACAATCTGTCATCCAGCATCTGCGTGACAACACACGAGGCATGTCGGCGAGTGTTTCATCTTCCCAAGATAAATTAATACTTGTAATTCTACTGACCAGATGAATACCCAGGATTATAGCTAGTTCTCTACTATATTCTATTTTGCATGTGGAAAATTGGTGTCTGACAATCTCATAGCGAATATTTCGGCTTTATTCTTTACCAGAAGCCGTTATCAACCTTTTCCATCTCTTCTTTTCATCCTCATCCTCTTCGGCTTCTTTTTTCCTCAACGTGTGGAAATACCAGTTGTTAAAATATTCATTCATTGGCACCTTTCCGACTTGACAGACGAAAGTTAGTACATTGTGCTTCAAAAAGGCTTAATAACTACGATCCATGGCGGTGGCGAGTGTGGCTGGTAAGGCCAATTCTTGCTGCAAATGTTTGCCCACAGTAGGTGCATGTGAAAGCATGGTCATTTCCACCATTTTGCACCATCTTACGTCTCTCACGCTCTGTGTGTGCTTTATCTGCAATAATTTTCTCCTTGGCTTTATTCCATTTCTGATAGTTGCCCTCGATGCAACACGTTCAGCGGCGACGTGCTCCCAATGTGCATTATCAATGCCTGTATCAATCATGTCCCGCTTACACACATCTTTGTATCTTAGTAGAGGCCGACCCTGAGATCTCCTACCCGTCTGTAATTCACCAAAAAAGGTGTCCTTTGGTATTCTACCATCATCCATCCTCCTAACGTGTCCTATCCATCTAAGTCTACGAAGACTGAGCATGGAATACACTGTCACACAACCTGATCTTTCCAATAGTTCAGTATTTGTGATTTTGTCTTGCCACTTAATACCAAGTATCCTTCGCAGACACCGCATATGAAAGCTGTTTAAACGTTTCTCTTGGCGTGAGTAAGTTGTCCAGGTTTCACTACCATAAAGAAGAGTACTAAGGACACAGGCTTGGTAGACGAGGACTTTTCTTTTGGCAGTAAGCTTCTTGTTCTCCCAGACTCTTTTTGCTAACATGTTCATTGTTGTTGCTGCCTTGCTGCCCTGATGTTGATTTCCTGAACGAGGGATAATTTGCTATTTACCTCTGATCCTAGATATGTAAAATGGTCTACTATCTCCAGTTCGGCGTCGTCAATAAAGATTGATGGTACACCATGTGCACCTTGTGACATAATCTGCGTCTTCTTTTTGTTAATTGTTAAACCAAATTCAGAACAAGCATTGGAGAATGCAGATAGTAGATGTTGTAATTCTTCCTCAGAGTGGGTCGTAATCTTAGCATCATCCGCAAAAAGCAACTCTCTGATTAGTACCCTGCTAATTTTGGTCTTGGCCTTCAATCTCTGATCATTATAGAGGCCACCATCTGACCGTGAGTGAATCTATATACCGTCATCCTGATCACGAAAGGCATATTTCAGTAGAAGTGAAAAGTATGTCCCAAAGAGGGTGGGGGCTAGTACACAACCTTGCTTAACTCCACTCTTGATTTCAAACTCTTCTGAAGTTGAGCCATCAAACTTGATTATACCCTTTATGCCTGTGTGGAACAATTCCACAATGGACAGAAGAGTTGATGGGCAGCCAATCTTCTTTAGTGCTTTGAACAGACCCTCACGACTGACCAAATCGAATGCCTTTGTGAGGTCGATGAAGGCAATAAACAGTGGCTGATTTTGTTCCCGGCATTTTTCTTGCATCTGTTGCAGTGAGAATATCATATCAATGGTAGACCGGTTCTGACGGAAGCCGCACTGTGATTCGGGGTAGACTTGATCTCCCAGGACTTGAAGTCTGTGCAGGACAATTCTGGCAAATACTTTTCCAACAATACACAGAAGTGAGATACCCCTATAGTTGTTACAGTCGCTCCGATCTCCCTTGTTCTTGTACATCGTTATGATGTTTGAATCTTTGAAATCCTGTGGGACTTGTCCTTCTCGCCAGCATAGCTCTATTAGCTGGTGGATCTGTAGAGCGAGTGTGTCTTGCCCACTCCTGATTACCTCTATTGGAATCCCATCCTTACCTGGAGCCTTGCCAGATGCAAGCTCATTTATAGCACACTTAACTTCTGTTATAGTGGGAAGTGTGTCCAGGTGGTCAAGAGTTGGCAGGGCCTCTATGGCGTTGAGGGCATCATCCGCTAGCTTGGTCTCACTTGAGTAAAGCTCTAAATAGTGCTCGACCCATCTATCCATCTGCTGTTTCTTATCAGTGATGATTTCTCCAGTCAAGGTTTTCAGCGGTGCACTTCTTTTGATCATTGGACCACAGGCTTTCTTAATCCCTTCATACATGCTTCTGATGTTTCCCTTATCACTTGCGATTTGAATGGACTCAACTTGGACATAACTTGATCCAATAGTCATTCGCACATTGCCTGGCAGCCTTTTGTACATCCTTCCTCGCTTGCTTCAGCTTGCTTCAGCTCACTCAGAGTGTTACGCGTTGGTCTTTCCTTGTTTCTTAAGCGAGCTATCTTCTTTTTATCAATCAAGGGCTGCAGTATCTGGCTGTTTGTCGCAAACCAGTCCTGCCTCTTATGATCCACAGTGCCGTACACCCCTACCGCTGTTTTATAAATAGTTTCCTTAAGTTTACTCCATTTATCATTTACTATACAATTTTCTGATGTATCATTGAAAGCGTCTTCAAGTTGCTGTTGAAATACAAAGCACTTTCCAGGATCGTGAGTGTTAGTAATATTAATCCTGGGGCTAGACTTGTGTTTAGCTGTGTAGATTCTCTTTGGTCTCAGTCTAACCCTTGCAACAACCAAAGAATGATCTGTATCACAGTCAGCACTGTGGTAACTTCGAGTTAATGATGTATGGTTCAGATGTGGTCTCCGTGTGATAATGAAGTCCAGCTGATGCCAATGGCCGGATCTTGGATGTTTCCATGTGACCTTATGCATCTCTTTTGTTTTAAAAAAGGAGTTTGTAATACATAGGTCATTTCTAGTGCACTGTTCCAGCAGCCTTTGCCCATTATCATTCATGCGACCGATGTTGTATTTTCCAAGGCACACTTGCCATGAACTCGAGTCCTTGCCCACACGAGCATTGAAATCACCGAGCATATAAATGTAGTCGGATTTTGGAACTGCCTTGATCGCAGAGTCTAGCTGCTCATAGAACGTATCCTTCACATCATCAGAGGAAGCGAGTGTCGGTGCATATGCAGTGAGAATGGTGGCAAATCCACAAGAGGTTGCCAAGCGCAGTGATAATAATCTTTCATTACCTCCAGCTGGGATATCAATCATTCCCAGTAGCGAATTCTTCACTGCAAAGCCCACACCATGTTGCCTTTTTTCTGCCTGCCCTCTTCCCTTCCAAATAAAGGTGTAATTGTTTTCCCTGAGTGACCCTTCCTCAGCGAGGCGAGTCTCCTGCAGGCCAGCAATATCAATGTTAAGACGATTGAGTTGAGCATCAATCACAGCCGTTTTTCTCACATCGTCAATATTTGTCAAGTCAGTGGAAAATCCTGGACACATGGTTCTCATGTTCCAGGTTGCAAGCCGTAGCTTGAGGTTTCTATTCTTTTTATTAGTACCTTGTGCATTGGTTTTACAGCCTGCGATTCAGATTTTGTCCTAGCCCCAAGCACCCATTGAAGCAGGCAGGCTGTGGCGGATCAGCACCCAATGGCTGGGGGATGCCCAGCTTGAGGCGGGCGGTAGCTGATCAGTGACACCTGTAGGTGTCTCCCACCGTCAGAGGCAACGCGTGGCGCCCCATGTCTACGCCAACTGACAAGGACTTATAACCCGTAACAGTTGCCTCTCGCTTTGATTCCGAGACCGGTTAAGACCAGAGATGGAGTTATTGCCTCTACATAGCACAAAGCCTGGGCTAAAATAAAGAAACCATGTGTTTCCCATGCAGCATGATCCCTCTCTCGGCCTGCCTAGTTCACTCCAGAGGAAAGTTGACACCTATAATCTGGAACAAGACAAGCTGCAGAAGCTGCCGGATCAGCAAAGCAATGCTCTAACTGTCCGCCTGTCGGAGCTTCGATCCTAGACCAGCTGCTTACCAAGGCTTAGGGCCTGGTCTGCCCTGCCATGACTTATTTTGTCTTTGGGTTGCATTTCCTCGCACCAGGATAAGGCTAGTACCCTCCCAAATGCGCTCTTCCGCCCGAAGCCGTTGGCACAATGTGGGGTGTCGGGTTTGGTAAGCGCCGCCCAACATTCGGCGCTGACAGAAAGCAGGTAGTACCGTCTACTGTCATACGGTAGCTCAGTCATATCTGACTAAAATCTTACTCATAATATAAAAATACCAATCATGAAGCCAATAAGACATGATTGACTGGAACCTTGCCGTCTTGACAAACGAAAGTTTGTAAAATGGATTTATACCTCTCCATAACACAAAGCCTGGGCTGAATTTAGAGACCACGTGTTGCCCATGCATCACAATCCCTCTCGACCTGTCTAGTTTACTCCAGAGAAAAGGTAACACCAATACGTCTGGAACAAGACAAGCTGCAGAAGCTGCCGGATTAGCAAAGCAATACTTTAACTGTACGCCTGTCGAAGCTTCCATCCTAGACCAGTTGCCGACCAAGGCTTAGGGCCTGGTCTGTCCTGTCATGACATTTAGTCTTTAGGTCGCTTTTCCTCGCACTAGGGTAAGGCTTGTACCCTCCGAATCGCACTCCTCCGCCTGAAGCCTTTGGCACAATGAGGGGTGTCGGGTTTGGTGAGCGCCGCCTACCATTTGGCGCTAACAGAAAGCAGGTATTACCTGACTAAGACCAGACACAAGCCACTAAGACAGCACACAAATAAATTCATAAGTATTGACACTCATAGAGATAGAAGACAGAAGTCGAGATTAGAGACTAGCGCGCCCTCCAATCTCTTCTTCTTTCTTCTACCTCTGCGAGAGCCAATCAATACTTCTGAATTTGTTTACATGCACTCAACCAACGAAGACAGATACGAGGGTTGGTCAGAAAGTAATTCACCACAAGACTTTTCCCAGAAAATAATAACGATCAAATCGTGACATTTTGTACATCTAAAATTTGAAACGTCTCTGTTGATTCTAAGAAATTACGTCACATTTGGACAATTAGTACAGCAACAATGGTCTGTTCTTTTTCTTTCTTTCGTTCGCCTGACATATGTTTATAACTGCAATGTTGTCTCTTGTATGAATCTAACAGTTTTTTCTTAGTTCATTCAGCGGTCCATAGAGTTTATCTTCCACTGTTGTCTCTCTAGGCCAGTAGGTTCGCCTGGATATGTTGTAGTTTGGGCAATCCTGGAGTATGTGCTCTGCTGTCTGTTAAAATGGAGTATGTGAACAACCTGCGTTACAAACAATAAATTGTAATTTCATTTCTGGTTGTGGAAAAATAAACTGCGGTGAACATTCATAAACGTTTGTGTGCTGTGTATGGAAGTTATGCAGTCGACAGGATTACCTTCTGTCGCTAGGCTCAGGGAGTGAAACATCAACAAGTGACGAGACGGAGCTGCATGATCTTCCCCGCTCTGAATGTTCAACCACGGCTACCAGCTCAGATGTGTTGAACAGCGCTGACGCCGTTATTCGTGAGGATGAGGGAATTACAAATAAACTGAAAGCCCTGGTAACTGTCAGTCAGCAAGTGAAGCGCGGTTAAAATGTTCAAAAGTTTTGAATATTGAAAGGTTTGTTGCAGACCAGGACGTGGTTCATGGAGTGGAGAGTGCTGATTGATCTCGAGGTATGATGTCCTAATCAAGTATTGGGGGTCCCGGGTTCAAGCTCTGGTGAGGGCCGGGATTTTTTCACGTGGACTTCTAGAAACAAGATTTCCCTTGTCTCTGGGCAATGATATTGGACTCCCGTGTGTATTGTTGCGCATGTAAAAAGTCCATTGGCAAATGGAAATCGAAAAAGAGTAGACTAACGGCGCTGCCCTGGCAAAATTTCCAGTTAAAAATCTACCCAAAGTATTTCAGAATCCTCGTCGGTGCGGCTGAGTTATGCACTGAGCCGAGATTCTCCTGACTCAGGCTTGGAGTAGAACGGAGCACTTATGGGTTATACCCGTGTGCCATGATGTTGATCCGTCGACTAAACTTAACTAATCTAGGATTGGAGAAATGGCTACTTGAGCAAAATCAAATCAAATCAAATCAAATCAAATCAACTTTATTTTAAAAGGGTCACAAATTGGGCACGCAGGCCCGTCTTACATTCGGCCCTTCCAATCACTCATCTTTCGTTCATCAAGATCATTATACAATCACATAGAAAGAAAAATATTTTGAAATGAATGTTGTAAACATAAACAAGATAAATTACCATGTTATGAGACCCATCTCCCACCTACCCACACATCACCCCACCCACACACACACCCTTTCTACCCACACACACACACCCAGGGACACATACATACCTCACCAACCGACCCATCCCCTCCCAAACATCCCCCACCCACACACACTGCCCTCACATGTTACCCCAACCCAAACACACTCGCCACCCACACAAACATCCCCCACTAACCCACACATCCCGCGCCCACCCACATACACATCCTAACCCACACACCCATCCTCCACCCACACATCCTATCCCCACCCACACCTCCAACCACCCAATCCCCAACCACACCTCCATTGACCACATATTCCCCACCCACGCACACACATCCCCCACCAACCCACACATCGCACATCCACTACACATCACACATCACACTCACACAGCAAGTCACAACCTGGTATAGACAAGGCACCAGCCACTTGTTTCATGCTGGCGTAAAGCTGTATAAGTTAAAGAGAATTATGTAGAAAAATAGTAAATTCATACTTTAGACAACATTACGGTTACAGACACATTTCATAGAAGAAGAAGTATGTGTAGATGAAATGTTCATGTATATTCTATGTTATGTTAATTAACTTTGACAAACTGTTCCCGAAAAACAAATTATGGTGTATTACTTTCTGACCACTGGCTCAGCGGCGAAAGGGATACTGACGCAGTTGGTAATCCCGTATACCCGCGTTCGAAACACAGCTGAGGGCAATTTGGAAGCAGATCGCCTTGCGTTTGTTTTTTTTTAACGAAATGGTATGGGTGCGGTTGTTCAGAAAGCATTGCCAAACTATTGAACGTAAACTTGCAAGAGATCACAACAGCAAAAAATGCTGGTGTTGACTGCGACTTCCTGTAAAGGATATGCAACTAATTGTTTTAACTTTATGACCGTCCATCGTTGTTTACCAGTTGGTTTGCCGGAAGGAGCCTGTGACCTGTATTTGAGATGGCCACTGTCAACAACTCATGTGTAAGGCATCATCAGATTACTTCTCCCACACCACACAAAAACTTGCAAGTCGTGTGAGAGGAAATAAATGATACATTTTATTATGTATTTATTATTTTATTATGCCCCTTATTCCGGGGCAAGGTATCACCTCTAATCTATATGAGGTTGACCACTCTTCCCGGTGGTGTTCTATCTTGAGGCAGACCTCTGGCCTCATATGTCAGTCTTTGACAGCCACCAACTCATTTAAAGACGGTCATAGTGACTATTGATCCGTTGCTGAACTCGAGACGC
This sequence comes from Cepaea hortensis, assembly GCA_963921405.1. NCBI lineage: Eukaryota > Metazoa > Mollusca > Gastropoda > Stylommatophora > Helicidae > Cepaea > Cepaea hortensis. The sequence continues at coordinate 30,230,082 of OY992891.1, forward strand.
ATTATGGGACATAAAGACACTGCTGATTCGATACTGGAGATCGTTAGAAGTAAACAGAAAATAGAAGCCAGACGCAAGTGAAAAACGAAATGCAACAAACGGTTCTTCTGGGAATTTAGGCTGCAATCGCCATACAAGACATTCGATTAGTCTGGCGTGTGTCTGTATTCACAGACAATAAACTCGCATTCGATAACTCACTTTCCGTTCAAAGATTACTGTCGAATTGTTTTGTCTCGGTAGGCCGAAATATGACCAAGAGGGCGGTTACAAATATCGTTTATCTCAAAACATCCATTCTGGCAATGCAGTTACTACTGCAATTACAATACGGGTCAATACTGAAGGGGTTCTTAAGACGTTCTGTCTCAAATTGTTTGTTACTTCAAAGTTCTTTGTCGAGCGTTGTTGAAGTGGGTCATATTGGCATCTGCTAGAACCATTTATGGTTACTGGCCTTAGGATTGCCACTTTGAAGTATTACAAAGTAGGCCTTGCGAACACCCGTCTGGCAACATTTGAAAAACCAAAAATTGTTGGCGTCAACAAGATTTATAGGTCTTTGAGACGGATCCTCGCTAATGCACTGTGTGATTTAAAGGGGTAACAATTACAGTTTGTGGATGTAGTTTTGAGCACTTAATATGTATGTTCTTTAAAATGTAATTCACACACTACAAAACAAACACAATTAAATAAATAAATAAAACTTACCGGTGGCAAATCCAAAAACGATATCCATTGTCCCATCGCTGTTGATATCCACAAGTCTGAAAGCTGATTCCGTCAATAGTTTAGGAAATCCTACCACCCAAACATCTTCCACTTCTATCTTATCACAACCAATTATAATCTGTTTTTCTTTAACTCCGCCCAGCTTTGGCCCCACCCCTTGTAACACAACCCCAGCATTTGATCGGTTCTTATGTCTATTAGCAACATACACGATGGTTGCCATGACACCACACAAGACGGAAACCAAGGCAACGAAATAAAATATTGGTTTGCACACAGTACACAATTTGCATTCAATTGACCTGGTTTTGACCTTTGTTCTTTGACCTTTGCTTCTGGGGTGCATAAGCGGTTTGGAGGCGGATATCTCCAAATGAGGATCCTGAACAAAAACCTCGTCTTCATCCGATTCGTGGACATCATATCCGTTCTCCACCACCGGTACCTCGTCATTGATGAACCCGTTTCTGTGCTTGCGATGTTTGCTGAAGAATACTCTAGCGCTGGCCATTGTGGATCGGCAGTCGTAGTGAGCAAATGAGATAGTCGATGAATAAACAATGGATGTTCTTGGGAAGTCTTCGAGGCCCAAAAATGCACTAGGTTACTGAAGTAATACTAGTAATCTTCACTGAGTCGATGTTGTTTAAATTTAAAGTTTCCAAATCAAATCCTTCTTAGCTTTAAAACGTTCCTGTTGTCTAATGTATATAACTTTTCTATTGTCTATTGTCCACTTCTTGTATGTTTTTCATTTGGAATCTGTGAAGGAAAATAAAGACTAATTAATACATTACTAATTAGGTTTGTATTCGGTTAATATAGTTGTGGTTAAGGATCTCTTTAATTGAACACGGACAAATTTATAAGTGGCACAATCTTCTCCTGTAGTTTACACAAAGATATGTTGAAATCAGTGCACGAAAACCGTAGCATTGGCGATGATCCAGATATGCATAACAGAATCACGGATGGTAAACCCATCCTTGTGTAGGTTGTCATCATCATCATTATCACCATTATCGTTATCATCATCCTATCAAGTCCTTGGCCATAAATCGCTCTGACCACCGCTCTCCGGAAATATTCTCACTGCGTTGCCAGTCTCCCCACCTCCTACATATCCATTCCCCACGTGACCTCAGTGACCCGCGTCCCTCTTCTCGCTGGTCGACCAATGCCCCTTCTTCCAGCTATTTTTGTAAGGATGGGATTTGTCGTTTATACTGGACAGCTGTGAATTAGGCCTTCTTGTTTCGATTCTAGTTGATTATCTATTTTTAGAAGACAGCACGTGCTAGAGAGCCCACCTAGTTTTTCGTCCTTATCCGAGAAGATTAGAATTCATATTCACTACCATACGCTAGGAGGAGCGTTCACCATCCTTGAGTTTCGTATTTTGGAAATATCCTCACCGCCGGAGCTAGAACAGGACTCAGTCTTCTAAGCCACTCCGTACAATGAGTATTCATTATAATACAATAGCCTATCTCTTAGAGGTGAAGTCATACATGTATGTAGGTAGAAATCATGTATGTAGGTAGCAATGTACTCGTTCATATAGATAGGTAAACAGATGGGCATCTTAAAATAGAAACTCAAAAGTTTAGAGGTGATTACTAAATACCAGGAGAGTTGTGAAAGCCACAGAAATTAAAACTATTACCAACAGCAGAGAACCCTGGTGTTGAATGCAAACGTCCTGTAAAGGATATGAATGAATCACCAAAACACGAGTATTAGAATGTGAGCTTTACTGAGACACGATTACAAGAAATAAATTCTTCGTTGCGGCCAAAGCCTTCGTCTTGTAAAGGATATGCAATTAATTTACCCAAGCTTAGAATATCTAGCTCCAATGTTAAATCTGTAATACTGTATAGATTAGAAACATGAAGAACAATTATAACAATTACTAGTTAATTAGTCAGTTAGTCGAGATTTTAACTTCACGGCAAAGGGTAACTGCATTATGCTCTGTTCCTGTGCTAGTGAATATCACACACATTGCTCCTCACTGCCGCATGTGCAAGTGGGACAGTCATGAGTCTCGACAAACCAACAGACAACACAGGTATACAATGCATAATCCCGGTGCAGGAATGCCAACAAAAAAGTCCGCCATGAAAAATACAGTTCATCATCGATGGAAGCGGCAGTCAATAGAAAACCAGCAGCCATATATTACTGCATAAGGCAACCCAATTATTTCAGGAACTGACCTGCCGCCATTTCTCTGAACATGTAGTTCACGCTACAAACAACCGTGGACAGATATAACAGCACCTCACATGAAATCCACAATCTCACATATTTATTAACAGGTCGGTGCATTCTAAACAAACTAAACTGGTATGACAGAATCATTAATGTTGAGCAACGAGAGAGAACTCGACAGGTGTCTTGGCAAATCAAGATGCGGGGAAAATACGTTGGGACTGGGTAGACACACTGAGAAAACCTGAGAATACTGTCAGTAGAAATTGATTTCTATGTCCACGGGACATAGGAAAAATAGGGAATCCTTAAAAAAAAACAAAAAAAACAAAGGAGAAGACAATTACAGAAACAGATGCATTATAGGGAGGACATGGGGGAGCTGGAGGAGATGGCAACAGTTAGGCTGGCTTGGGGTGGTTTGATTGAGGGATTATGCTTCTTCTAGAGGGGATAAAAGGCAGACGCAGAAGAGAAGAAGAAGAAGAAGAAAAAGAAGAAGAAGAAGAAGAAGAAGAAGAAGAAGAAGAAGAAGAAGAAGAAGAAGAAGAAGAAGAAGAAGAAGAAGAAGAAGAAGAAGAAGAAGAAGAAGAAGAAGAAGAAGAAGAAGAAGAAGAAGAAGAAGAAAGAGGAAAAGGAGGAGGAGTAGAAGAAGAAGAAGAAGAAGAAGAAGAAGAACAACAACAACAACAACAACACCAACCAGAAAAACAATAACAACAACAACAACAAGAAAGATCAATATAAGAGGGAGAAGAAGGAAGGAGAGGGGGAATAGGAAGGGGAGCATTAAGGGGAAAGATGGAAAGATTGGGAAGAAGAGGTAGACGATTGGGAGGAAGAAGACGAAGAATGAGAAGAAGAGGAAGAAAAGGAAGAATATGATGACGGTACACTGTTGCAACAAATTATGGTAACAGTTATAATTTCACACTTGTTGTCTGTATCCTTGTCCAGTTGTCTCCCCCTTGGATCTGTTTGTACGACTGGCACATACTGAAACAAAAAACAACACGAGTTTCATTATTTAATTTCCATTCGATTTATGTAAATCAGCTCTGTATAGTGTACACTAAAAGTTCATATCTGTATGCACCAAAACTGTCATTGCGTGTTCTACAATCAGCATCTTCAAGTGTCATGCCGATAAGCGTGGAGGTCAAGTTTCGCCAACCCTCAGGATCACCACAGTAGTTGATCTGCTCCTTGTTCTTGTCTCAACCATGCCACGTGGTCAAGCCATCCATATGTGTACCTCTCTAACTTCCCTGTGTTATTTTTGCCTGAATCTTGCCGAATGTCGCCAAGTTCTCAAGTTCATTTCTTACCAAGGCGTGCCCGAACCCCCCCCCCCCCTCCCCCCTTTCCCCACACATGTTGACTGTCTACTTCTATTTTCTCTGATCAGTTTAGAGTTTTCATCTTCTTCTTGTAGAACATCCTCATTGGTTTTTCTGTCTGTCCATTGTATTCTTTGCATTGCCTTCAGAAACCACATTTCCACGGCCATTAGATATTTTTCAACTTGTCTGTTCATTGTCCACGTCTCACATCCATACAAAAGTATAGGTTCTATGAAGAACTTCAACACTCTTTTTCTCGTTGCAAATGACATTTTTTTTAATGATCAGTATGTTTTCCATCTTGCAAAAGGCTACCTTCGCCATGGCGATTCTCGTTCTAATCTCTTCAAGGCATCTCCAATCAGATGTCATGACTGTTTCGAGATAGTTGTAGCCATTCACTTATTTAAGAATCTTCCCATTTATCTGTATATTACAATGAAAACATTACTTAATGATATCAAGATATAATAATGAATGGGTTAAGCCACATAACGTGCCACAGCTGGTTAAACGATGTGCTGAATTGAAACAAGAGCAAATGAATCAGGAAACAGGACGACAAATTGGCATGAATGATGACATCATTAAAAGATGGCATTGTAAGTTAGACTGGGACGAGCTTCAATGACTGCGCAGTTCATAAATAGACACATGTGCATTGTTGGCGCTTATAGAAGTAGAAGGAATTAGAAGAAAGAAGCAGGGACTAGAGCAGGGGTGGCAGGCGGGCCAAATTTCAGAAATAATATTTTCTGCCGGGCCACGCACCTATTTTTTTTTTTTTTTTTTGGGGGGGTTAATTATAGTAAACAAGCAAGCGTGCTACAGCCTCGACCACATCAACGCTTCCCACTCCGCGGGCGGAACATGACGTCCGGCGGGCCGCATGCGGCCCGCGGGCCTCGTGTTGGCCACCCCTGGACTAGAGGGCGCACTTGACAACGTAACAATTGAAAGTTTTATTTACCGACTGGGATTCGAACCTTCAAATGGTGACAGAGTCACGCTGCGGTAACAATTTTTCTTCGATGCAGGACCAGCTAGACACCCCTAAAGAAGATGTTTTTATTTTCCACGTCTATGATCCACATGATCCATATGATCTAACAAACCTATGTAGAAGTTTATACGACAACAGTGAATGCATAGTGAGAGCAACTGGAGGACACTCAGAACCCTTCACCATAAGATCTGGAGTACGACAAGGTTGTGTCCTGTCCCCTCTCTTGTTCATAACATATATAGACAACATATGTAAAGAAACCAGCCAAGCAGAGACAGCAAGAATACCGCATGACGAGAACACAGAAGAAGAACCATCTGCAAATCTAACCATTAGAGAACTCCTGTTTGCGGACGACCAAGCACTAATAGCAAAATCAGAAGCTGAATTACAAGACCACATGAATAGTCTAAACGAAATGTGTAGGGAACATAACATGAAAATTAGCACAAGCAAAACAGAGGTAATGACTATAACTAAAGAAGAACAAACAGCAACAATTCACCTAAACGAACATCCCTTGAAACAAGTAAAGAGCTTCAAGTACCTAGGAAGTATAATATCATCAAATGGCAGATCAGAAGACGAGATCGAAAATAGGTGCAATAAGGCAAATCAACTCATTGGACAAATGGCACCAATACTAAAGAACAAACATGTATCAATAACTACTAAGAAAGCACTTTACAACACAATCTTCCTACCAACTCTGTGCTACCAATGCCAAACCTGGACAATGACAGAAAAAGAGAAAAGAAAAATCACAACAACAGAAATGAGGTTCCTGAGAAGAATACTCAACGTATCAAGAAGAGATAAGATCAGAAATGAAGAAATCAGGACTAAAGTGGGGGTTAAAGCTGCTCTAGATTTTATTAGAAAGCAGCAAGTCAAATGGTTTGGCCATGCAAGTAGGCTACCAGTCAACAGCATGCCACAACAGGCAATGACGTACAGACCAGATGGAAACTGAGGAAGAGGCCGACCACGTAAACGCTGGACGGAGGGAATAACAGAATCCATGGGAATGTCGATATACGAAGCCCATAACCGGGCACTCTCACGAAGTTTATACTTCACCTCGACACCGCAAGGTACAAGAGGAACATGATGAGATGAGATGAGATCCACATGAATCCACAATTATTGGAATATGGACATAATTCGCATCTAACCATTGAAATAACACATAAATGAAATAACAGGTCATATAATTGTATAGTAAATATGTATTAATCAACTAACAAACACACAAAGACATCGGATCGTAACGTTGTGTCCAGTATGTTAACGAACATTTAAAGAAGAGAAATGATTGGTCGGTTCCTGTGTTGTACACGTGTTGTACAGAAATATCAATAAAGGAACTCTTTGAGGTCACTAAGACAGTTCATAAATAAACACACATGAATTGCCAAGTCTGTCATCCGCAGGAATCCATACAGTGACGACAAAGAGCATATGGAGCTATCGGATAATTACAACCGAGCTTCGATGTAACTTGTCTCTAGTGAGTTTGTGATTGTGAGAAAGTATATTTGTATGCGAGGGGGTGTGTATTTGTGTGTTATCGAGTGGGTGCATAACTGTGATAGTTTGGGTTAATGATGTATGTATGTACGAAGGAGTGTATGCATGTGTTTATGAATGTGCGTGTGTACGTGTGTCTGCCTGCCTGTCTGTCTCATAACATGGTAATATGCATTGCTTATGTTTGCACTATTCATTTCACAATGTTTGTTTTTTTCTATGTTAATGTAACATGCACAATGATGAACGAGAGAGGAGTGATTTGAAGAGCCGAATGTAAGTCAGGCCTACGTGCCCAATTTGTGACCCTTTGAAAATAAAGTTAGTTTGTTCGTACTTAACTTTAGTTTAATCTACTTAACTCTACTTCATTCTACTTAACTTTACGTTACTTACCAAAACTCACCACGGCGTGGAAGAGGGTTACTAACTTCATTATACTGGTACAACTCAGAGATGTGGTTCTGTAACCTAACGCTGGGAACACTTCATTATGAGAAAATTTCTACATATAACTAAAAAGAAGAAGATGGGAATTCTAATGGATGATGTCACGGCGATGTAGATTCTCAGTAACCTAATCAATAAATAGATCGATAACTTCCTCTGCATCCATTTTGCATACACACGCGATAACCACGCTTTTTATGTTCGAGATGGGGCGAGTAAATTTAGAACGTCAAGAACAAGTAATCGATGTACCTAATTAACAGCTTGGTGGCTTTATAACGTGGTATGGTAGAGACAAATCAAATCAAATCAAATCAAATCAACTTTATTTTAAAAGGGTCACAAATTGGGCATGTTATGCGGCCCATCTCCCACCTACCCATACATCACCCCACCCACACACACACCCCCACCTACACACTCACACATACACACACACCCAGGGACACATAAATACCCCACCAACCGACTCATCCCCCTCCCGCACATCCCCCACCCACACACACTGCCCTCACCTGTTCCCCCAACCAAAACACAGTCACCACTCACAAACACCCCCCCCCCCCCACCAGCCCACACACCCCACGCCCACCTACATACACATCCTAACACACACATCCTCTCCCCATCCACAACTCCAACCACCCATCACCCAGCCACATCTCCATCGACCACATATTCCCCACCCACGCACACACAACCCCCACCAACCCACACATCGCACATCCACTCACACATCCCCAAACCATACACACACATCCCCACCAACTGACATCTCCCTACCTCCACACACACACATCTCCCTAACCACCTATACTTCCCCAATCCACACACACACCCCACCACCCACACATACATCTTCCACCCACCCACCCACACATGCCCTAACCTAATCCCCCACCACACACATCCCCCCACCCGCACATCACATACATCCCCTACCACGCAATATTCCCAACCCACGCACCGCACACACACACACACATATTCCTCACCAACACATCCCACACCCACATACCACCACACATCCCCACCTACACACCACACACATATCCCCCACCCACATACCACACAATATCCCCACCCACACCCACACAGATACCATCATCCATCCACCCCACATACCCCCAATTGACAGACAAGAGACCCCTCAGACAAGAACACTGAGTTGATCCACGGCTCTGGTGATCGAGTTAGATGGCGAGACATAACCGCCCACGCTACCGGCATGGCACATGATGCTGATGATGAATAATAACATAACAAGTAAATTCAGGGGACGCTAAGATCATCAATTGACATTTGTAATGACACTTAGTGTTGAAGTGCTACGTAGAACCTGTACTGTTACATGAATGAGAAACTTGGACAATAAGTAGACAAGCTGAGAAACATCTAAAGAGATGTAGTTTCTGGGGGAAATGCAAAGAATACCATGGAAAAATAGGAAAACCCAATGAACGAGTCCTACAGAAACAAATGAAAACCGTAAACTAATAAGGGAAACTAGACGTTTACAGACAAGACTTTTTTAGCACGTTATGAGAAGAAATAATATAGAAAACTGAGTGATAACTGGCACGAGCGGAAATAAACAAAGGGACGGCAGAGAGATAAATATCTAGATGGCACGGCGACGTAGCAATATCAAGACAAGAACACAGAGCGAATCCACGACTATTATGATCGTGTCTTAACAATACATCCCACGGTTAACGGCATGGCATGTGATGATGATGATGAAGGTCATCATTTACCGAAAATTACAGGTAAAGAACGACAGAAACCGGTTGTGACGTGGTTTAATGGTAGAACGTACGCCTCAACCTCCAGCAGAATTCGTAAAATTGCCGGTGTTAGGTAGTTAGTCGCCGTTCCGACATCACGGCACAGGGTCGCCCTTTTATGCTCCGTTCCTGTTCCAGTGAATATCACACAAAATGCTCCTCGCTGCCCCATGTGAAATGTGGAACAGACAGGAGTCTCTACAAACCAACAGTCCGCACAGGTATACGGTGCATAATGTCACTGCCAGAATGCCAACGCAAAAGTCCACCACGGAAAATAAAGTTCATCGTCGATGGAAGCGGCATTCACTATAAAACCAGTAGCCACACATTACTGCATAAGGCAACCCAGCGACCGGCCTGCCACCATTTTTCTGAACATGCAGTTCACGCTACAAATAACCGCGAACACATGTGAAAGCTTTCTGCGCGAAATTCACAGCTCACAGTGTCTCTTCACGTAGTCAACTCAGTAGCAGGGCGACGGAACAGTGCACTACCAGGCCAACATAAGGAAAATGCGTAAGCACACTGTAGCCACATGCATAAACACCTCAGAGGCATTAATAGGTTCACCCTCCCCGGTGTTGAGGTACGGAAGTTTAAGGAGAGAAGTGAATGGGATTCTTACATGCCGACACAATCTTCGCTTAATTGAATCACCATGAGGGCGAGTTTGTTTGAAAATTGACCCTGCTCCTCCAAGTTCGAGCCCGCCTAACGTGCCTGGACAGGTTCTACAAAATAAAGACAAGTGACTTGATACTGACCACACCACCCATCATGTGCCGATCGACCTACAAGTACTATGGGACTGGCCCATTTACACAAAACGTGTAATTGCGTGTAAACGGGGGCAGTACTTTTTTTAATCCATTTACCTTATAACCGCTGGCTCCGTGGCGCAGTTCGTGATCCCACATAGCCGAGTTAGAAACACAGCTGTGGGCGATTTGGCAGCAGACCGGATTGCGCTAGATTTTAACGAATTTGTTTGGGCGCCGGTCGTTCAGAAAGCAATGGCTAAACTACTAAACATAAACTTGTCAAGAGTTCACAACAGCAAACAATGCTGGTGTTGATTGCGACATCCTTTAAAGGATAAACAACTAACTTTTTAACCCTTTAACCATTTGAGAGACGGGTGGGATTCTCCACCTTGATCCTAGGCTGGTGGACTTAACATCTAGCCAGTTCGGATAAAGGCGAAAAGAAAATAAGGACCTGTGTGCTCGTTGAAAATATGTCTGTGGAAGTCTGTAGTCTAGGGGTAAGTAAACGCAATTTCAAAATCCTCGCCATCGCGGGCCGAGGGTTCGAAATCCACCGCAGATAGCTTGTCGTTGATTTCAATTATATGAGCGTGGGCCGTTCAGAAAGCAATGATAAACTACTGAACGTAAAATGTGAATAGTAGATCACAAACAAACAATAAATGTCAGGGTTGATTGTAGGGTACTGCAAAATAACATACAGCTGTCTGTCTGTCTGTCTGTCTGTCTGTCTGTCTGTCTGTCTGTCTGTCTGTCTGTCTGTCTGTCTGTCTGTCTGTCTGTCTGTTCTTAATCTCTCGTTGTCTAAACCTATTAATCACTGTTCACTCTCAATCTGTGTCTCTTTTTCGTACTCTCATCCGTTACCAAATTATCTCTTTATATGCAAGTTGCTCTTTAGCCCATTAGCGCAGTTGATGGGGCACTGCTGATTATGTTATGAGCACGGTCAGAAGAGGGTTCGGCGCCTGGGCTCTTCGCCTGCTAAATGAGAGAAAGTTTGGCCATCTATTCCGCTGAGCATTCAGGTCTACATAATGTGATGGCATTACAACATATCTGGCTAATTGTTGTTGTTATTCTTGTTGTTGTTGTTGTTGTTGGTTGTTGTTGTTGTTTGTTGTTTTTTATTGTTGTTTGTTTATTGATGTTGTTGCTGCTATTGTTATTTTGTCTGCTGCTGCTACTGTCGTTGCTGCTGTTGCTGCTCCTGTTGTTGTTGTTGTTGTTGTTGTTGTTGCTGCTGCTGCTGTTGTTGTTGTTGTTGCTAATGTTATTTTTGCTGCTGCTGTTGATGTTGTTTTCGTTGTTGTCCTCCAGCAGAATAGCAGTCGTTAGATTATAACAATACCTTCATCACCATGATTACAGCAAGCACACTTCCTGCTTCCTGCACACTTGTTTCTATGTGATGCTGTCATTTCCCATTTCTGCAGCGTAATGTTCTCACTTTCAATCATTCTCCCGTTGGTATTAGCTTTCCGTTTCTTTCCATAACTCTCTCTCTCTCTCTCTCTCTCTCTCTCTCTCTCTCTCTCTCTCTCTCTCTCTCTCTCTCTCTCTCTCTCTCTATCTATCTATCTATCTATCTCTCCCGCCCCCTCTGTCTGTGTGTGTATATTTGTTTGTTTGTTGTTTTTTTTTTTTTTTTGCACTGCCACTTAGTTGATTGTCATTGTCTCAATTTTCACATTACCGCTCATCTCTTTTCGTTCAACATATCATATTTCAAATTACATCTGACTTTTCTGTATTCTTCTGCCACTCATTTCGATCAGCCTCTCTCTCTCTCTCTCTCTCTCTCTCTCTCTCTCTCTCTCTCTCTCTCTCTCTCTCTCTCTCTCTCTCTCTCTCTCTCTCTCTCTCCCTCTCTCTCTCTCTCTGTGAGTGTGTGGGTGAGAGATGTGTGGGCGGGGATGTGTATGAGGAATGCATGTGGGGGATGTGTGTATGTGAGGGGAATGTGTTTATGGGTGGAGTTCTGTGTGGGAGGGGAGATGTGTGAGAGGTGGGGGAGGTGTGGGATGTGCAGGTGGATAACGGATGTATGTGAGGATGGGGGAATGTGTGTTTGGCTGGGTGGTTGGGATGTGTGTGGGTGGGAGGGTAGATGAGAGATGCATGTGTTGATGGGCGGGTGGGTGATATGTGGGTGTCAGTGGTTGATGGATGAGTACATATGTGGGTGGATGTGTGTGAGAGATGTGTGTATGGTTGGGGGATGTGTGTGTTTGTGGGAAGATGTGCGTGAGCGGCGGATGTGTTTGGGTGGGGTATATGTGGGTGGTCGGGGTGTGTGTGGGTGGGAGGTGTGTGTTTTTTGGGTGTTTATGGGTGGGAGCTATGTATGGGCAGGTGGGGAGATGTGTTTGTGGGTAGGGATGTGTGTATAGGTGGGGGATGTGTAGTTGAGAGGTGGCTAATATTGAGTGGGTGAGTGGGTGTAGGTTGGCTGATGTGTGTGTGGGTGGGTGAGGAAAATTGTGAGGGTGCGGAATGTATGTGTGGATAGGTGCGGGATGTGTGGGTTGACAGGGGTATGTGTGTATGGTTTTGTGATGTGTGTTTTGCTGGGTGGTTGCGGGTGTGTGGGTGGGTGGTGGAGAATATGTGGGTGGGTGTGTGCATGTCGGTTATGGGATGGGTGGGGGATGTATGTGTGGGTTGGGAAATGTGTGTGGGTGGGGGATCAGTGGGTTTGTGGCGGCATGTATGTTTGCCTGTGTCTGTGTGAGTGCGTGGAAGTATGTGTGGGTGGGTCGGGGTGTGGTGGGTGGGGGATGTGTGGGTGGCTGCGGGGTGTGAGGGTGGATGAGGGATGTGTCTCACAACATTGCAATATGCACTGTTTATGTTTACAACTTTCATTTGACAATGGTTTTTCCCCCCTATGAATGTACCATTCGTAATATGCATTGTTTATACTTACAAAATCCATTTGACAATGTGGTTTTTTTCCCTATGCAACATGCACATTTGATGAATGAAAGATGAGTGATCGAAAGGGCCGAATGTAAGACGAGCCTGCGTGCCCAATTTGTTACCCTTTTAAATTAAAGTTTGTTCGTTCGTTCGTTCGTTCGTTCTCTCTCTCTCTCTCTCTCTCTCCGTCTCTCTCTATGTGTCTGCGCATGTCTGTCTGTCTCTCTGACTGTATGTGTCTCTCTGTGTGTCTGTGTGCGTGTGTCTATCTGAGTGTGTCTGTGTGTCTCTCTCTCTATGTGTCTATGTATCTATGTGTGTGTGTGTCTGTCTGTCTGTCTGTCTCTCTCTCTCTCTCTCTCTCTCTCTCTCTCTCTCTCTCTCTCCGTCTCACTCTCTGGTTCTCAGTGTGTTTCTCATTCTCTGTGTCTGTTCTCTCTCGTTTTGGAGTCTTCTATCCACCCCTTACTTGTTATCCCTATAATGCGCCTATTGTCATATCCCTTTCACTGTTTCTCCCTTTCTCTCTCTCCCTCTTTCTCTCTCTCTCTCTCTCTCTCTCTCTCTCTCTCTCTCTCTATTCTCTCCATCTCTCTCTGTCTTGATGTCTCTTGCTGTCTCGATATCTATCACTTTCTCGATGTCATTATCTTCCTCCCTGAATCTTTCTTTCTCCCATTTTCTGACTTTATTTCTGTATTCTATATGTTCGATCCTCCATCTGAGAGGTCAGCATGGCTGAATGAATACGATTCCTCACTCTTAAACAAAATAACCTTCACACACTTGAGACGACTATGCAAATTTGTTCACAAGCATGAATTACAACGAGACCAAGCAGGAACAGAATGAAGAAGAGGAAGAAGATAATGGCTTAGGGGCTGGACATAAAGACTCCACTACAAAATCGGACTGTTAAGAATTTTCTAATCTTAAAATATCAGGTGGGTGCCTCTATAAAGCTGTTCAAGGACAAAAATATCAATGTGCGTCTTGTTTACTTCCGGTTTAAAACGTCATCACATTATGTGGATCTGGCCTCTGGGACTGTCAGGCGATATCCTAGGTTGTTTTAATATAATCAGAAACTGGCTCTGGTTTCATGGGATAAGATTACTTGGATGGACGGCTGTTCAGCATCAATAAGATGCCGTCTCCACAGTGAATCTCAAACACTGCCTGTCTCTCGTCCTGACTGTACATACATCTTTGTCTACCTCTTGCTCGCTTACCTTCAACCTTGTCCTCCAGTATGGTTTTTATGAGAGTGTTATGTCTTTTAAGTACATCCAGACTTCCGCGTCATATGGATGTTCGTCCATCACGAATGATGAGGACCATTCATTCATTGCATCTTTTGATTTGATGAAGAACGAATGACTTGCGCTTTAGTTTGGATTATAGTGAGGTAGTGGTTGTGCAACTCCATCGGCCTGACTCTCTCGTCTGCGTCCATCTGGTTCCAGTGGCGAGCATGGAAAGACGACTGGAGACGGACACAGATGCAGTGGACGTTAGGCTTCCACAGGCCAGTTATCCCTGTATATAGTGACTCTCACAAACAAATGGTAGCCTAGAGTCTCGTGCAAACGGCCCTTCCGTCAATTCCTTTGATTTTCAGTTTTAAGACAAGCGTAGCGACGAGCGTATGACTACTGATAGGATCAACCAGATATCAATCGGATAGATAGACTGACCGCCAGAACAGACCACACACACACATGCGGCCAACGAGATTCTGCCCATAGAAGATATACCATACGCGCCATACAATAGTGTTGAATATACGTAACATTTGACAATTTTCATGTTAAATGCACTGTTAACCTCTCAAGATGTTAATATTGATTTCAGGACGTTGAAAGCATTTTTGGCCATTCCAATTGATGGCTGTTGCAAGTTTCTTAAAACAACGCAATCACGTCTTTACAGAGCGGCGCTTTCATTACAGCTCGTCTGGAAGACCCTACATGTGTTGCAAGTTCCTCTATCTCATACATTTTTATTCCTAAGATGTGTTTGATATCGTGTGTTCACCTTCGTAGTAGCCGACTTCTGCCTCGTCTTTGAGAAAGCACATCGTACATTACCATTGTGACGTCTGATGCGTGCAAAGTAGTCCAGTTTCCGAGACTTGATGGTGTTTATGATATTCAGATCGTGTTGAATCTCAGTACTTTTCTTCTTTTAGGATTTCTACAATGTTTTTCTATATCCCATGGTTTCCCACAATCGTCTCGTCCATGGTTTCATGCAAATTTTCTCTCTTCCAAAGTTTTTTTCTACAATATTTTCTCTCTTCCACTGTTTTCTACAATATTTTCCTTTCACAGTTTTCTACAACAGCTTTCTCTCTGCAACAGTTCTCTACGATATTTTCCTCTCTTTCACAGTTTTCTACAATATTTTCCTCTCTTTCACAGTTTTCTACAACAGCTTTCTCTCTGCAACAGTTCTCTACGATATTTTCCTCTCTTTCACAGTTTTCTACGATATTTTCCTCT
The DNA here is from genome assembly GCA_963921405.1 of Cepaea hortensis. Classification (NCBI taxonomy): domain Eukaryota; kingdom Metazoa; phylum Mollusca; class Gastropoda; order Stylommatophora; family Helicidae; genus Cepaea; species Cepaea hortensis. Next base: position 30,245,349 of record OY992891.1, read on the forward strand.
CTTTCACAGTTTTCTACAATATTTTCCTCTCTTTCACAGTTTTCTACAACAGCTTTCTCTCTGCAACAGTTCTCTACGATATTTTCCTCTCTTTCACAGTTTTCTACAATATTTTTCTCTCTTCAGAGATTTTCTACAATGTTTTTCTCTTTTTCTCTCATTAAAGATTTTCTACAATATTTTTTTCTTTCTTCCACAGTTTTCTTCAATATCTGTATCTCTGCAACAGTTCTCTACAATGTCTTTGTCTCTTCAACGATTTTCTACAATGTTTTTTTGTCTCTTCAACGATTTTCTACAATGTTTCTCTCTCTTCAATGGCTTTCTACAATGTTTTCTATTACAACTAAGATAGACGTCCCGATTGTTTTCTTTAATTATTGCGAAATGGGTTATGACTCACATCCGTCTGTTGCAATACGGATGATGTATAGCGTTAAAAATGTTACAATAATTGGATTGCTGGTGGTGGGCTGTTAAAACCTCTTAAAACTGAGTAACCTCTATATTTCTACAGCTGACGTCACAGACATGAACTCTGCGAAATCGAAAAGTCAGCTAACACTGACACAGAAAAAAGAGAAACTAAAAATCCATTTTAACCAATACTACTACAGCAGGGTAAACGAGGTGGAAAGTTTTTTTTTTTTTTTTAATTTAAACATATCGGATTTGTTGGATACATTGCTATGGCCAGTCCCCAGTCTGGCATCCTCTGCACAGTCAGTCCTATTTGTTGTTTATTGTGAAGTCACGATATCAAGTTAGTGGCTTTTTCAATTTAGTCATCTATTATTGTTATTTTTGTTTGACATAGGCTAATGAAACTAGAACATTATATTCAACAATAAGAAAGAGACGAACAGGTTCCTTTGCTCATGTTATGAGAAGAGAGGCACTGAAGAATATCGTGATAAAGGGAAAGAGCAAGGGGGAGAGAGGCAAAGGTAGACTAAGAGAAATAATTCTGGATGGATTAAGACTGTGGCATGGAAAATATCAGCAAAGTTGATCCAGAAAATCAAAAACCGAGATATGTGGAGAGCCATGAACGCCTACGCCAGCTGGCATGACACTTGATGATGATGATGTTTGTTTGACATGTAGTGGTGTATGTAGACTTTATAGTTTTCCATTTTTTTTTTTACGCTAATAAAATATTCTTGAGCTTCCTGGGTGTCTTTAGTAACTGTCACCTGCCCGTCTTAACAGACGATTATTTGTTACACTGTGCTTAAAAAAAGGCACACCATCTTCAAACCGTGGCGGTAGCGAATGTGATCTCTCCTACGCAAAACGCCTGGGCTGAACTTTAGAGACCATGTTTTCCCCATACAGTATGACCTCTCTCTCTCTCTCTCTCTCTCTCTCTCTCTCTCTCTCTCTCTCTCTCTCTCTCTCTCTCTCTCTCTCTCTCTCTCTCTCTCTCTCTCTCTCTCTCTCTCTCTCTCTCTCTCTCTCTCTCGGCCTGCCTAGTTTACTTGCTACAGGGAAAAGTAACACCAATACATCTGGATAAAATTTGGTGGAACTGTGGTAAAGCTGTGAAAATGTAAACAATATAAAATAACACAAAGTAATGCAGCTTTACATATCAGAATTACGACACATACAGGACTTTGCGGCGACTAGCCTTCATCAGCAACAAATGCATACACAAAACACAACATATAGTCGCGGAGAAGACCCTCCGGTAACTACGTTGAGGCGTGACAACGGGATGAGAAGAATAAAAAGATGGAAAAAAAAAATGAAAGCAATGAAGAGAAATTGAAAATTTGAAGAAAAAAAAATTTTCCTACTGTACCAATACACAACCAATCCAATACACATCTTCGGATTCTGAATGATCCACAAACATGCACATTTAAGTATGGTTCCCTATCTGTCCATCTGTTTGTCTGTGTGTCTATCTATTCTCCGCACACTGCCACTTCCCCACGTCATCAATTCCATTTATTTTGAGCCGACCACCGAACCCAAAGGAGCCGGCCATATTTCACCCCGTCAGACAAGCTCGTGACTTGCAACTCCACTGTGTTATCTCTTCCCTGGCCAGTCCGGGCTGTGTTCACATAAATGTCCGTTCTCTACAGCCACACATGGTGAAAGGATAGACAGATAGGAGGGAAGAATTATTCATTCACTTATTCATTCAGTCACTCATTCATTCATTCAGCCATCCATGATTTCACTTATTCATTCATTTATCCATTAATTCATCCATTCTTCCATTCATCCATCCATCCATTCACTCTGTCATTTTTTCACTCAAGCATTCATCTTTCATCTATTTATTGATCCATAACTCCGTGTTTTCACTAATTTCTTCATTCATCCATCCATCCATACACCCATGTTTTCACCCATTCATTCATTCATTCATTCATTCATTCATTCATTCATTCATTCATTCATTCATTCATCCATTCATGATTTCAGCATTGATGCACTCATTCATCAATTCATGTCTTCAATCATCCATCTATTTATGTTTTCGTTCATCCATTCATTCGTTTACTCATTCAATTTTTAAGTTTTGTATTTCAATCTCTTTTAAAAACACAATAATTAGAGACCCCCAACATAAACAGATATCGCCGAGTGATATCAGAAGCCAACAGACATGTAGTTTCTAATGAACAAGTAAAAATATCATGGGCGGATATGAAAATAAACCAGGCAGTCCATTGAGGGGCAACGAAAAGCCGTAGAAACAATCAAAGTAGATAGTCACGAATATTGGGGAAATAAATGTAGAAGTATTGATTAGCACTCAAATCAGATGTCAATATGGAAGTGTGCTTATATATCAACCATACGCTACCAATGTCAAATTTTGATATTGTCCACATTATTCATTCATTCATTCATTCATTCATTCATTCATTCAGTAGTATGACCCTTGCAGAATTCCTAGTCGCATAACAACCTTCCGGAAAACTTCTCGGAAATAAGCAAGATGTCCCGCGTCCGATACACCCATCTGGAGATCATCCGCCACATCCTGCACCCATCTTCTCTTTTGCCTTCCTCTTCCTCTCTTCCCAGGCATATACCCTACATTATTGTTCCCTCCAAACTTTCATGACGTTTCAAGTGACCAAAATGTTTCAATTGTCTTTGTTTTATCGCCTTTATTAGCTAGTCTTCTTCAGTATTCTACTCCACATTACACTAACCAAACATCAACACCTGCGAGGTGAGATGCTTGAGGATATGTGACTATGCTATTTATTGTTTGACCTTTTGCGGACTTAAGTATATTTGAAAGTTTCAGTATGGATGATAGTTGATATGTAAGCACACATGCCTTTTGACTGACGTTAGTTCAGATTTTTTTGTATTTTCTTCCTTCGTCTTTGATCATACTTCATGGATATTTGAATTCTTTAACTGATACAGTGACGAAGGATGATATATCGCCACAAATGACCTCCAGTTTGGACGGAAGGTCATATATCGCCTTACTAGGGTCATCATGTTATTCGTTGTGTCTCTTGGTATCTTACATAATGTCATAGCTCAGCAAACCACATTTATATTATAATAGTTGTTCTTTTGTCTGTGTGCCATGTTTGATCCAAACCTACAGTTGACTTGCTTTAGAGTTGTACTATTTATCAGTAT
>OY992891.1:30253978-30258978 GCA_963921405.1 Cepaea hortensis
CCACAAATAAACCCACAAGTGTTTGTTTGGTGGTCATAGACATAGAAGACAAAAGTAGAGACTAGAAGACGCACTAGACAAAATAAAAGTGTATAGCTGTTGTTACTGACCGGGATTCGAGCCTCTCACCTCCACATTATGACAGTTCCTCGCTGCAGGAACTAGGGTCATGCGTCGAAGTTCAGGTTCAACACAATGTAATCTATGGGAGGAGACTATGGTATTTCAAAAGGTATTTCCTCTTGGATAGTGGGATTGAAGTATGTTGATAATTAACTACATTAAACAAGTGGGGTTAATCATGACCAAGCTAAATTTAAACCATGTTATCAACATGTGATGTGTTGAATCTTGCTCTGAGTACACTCTTATTTCCGTAGAAACGTAGCTTTTTTGAGGGTCTTGCAATCCCCGCACCCTTATCTGGGTTTTTGGTGGGGGTGTGGGATGAAGTTGGTTTTTAAAATGTCAGGAGATTTCATATTTCCGAGTCTCCTTGTAGTTTCAGCCTGCAATAGTCATGCCAACCGACGATAGCTATCAGTCACATCCATGACTTCCTTTTTTACTGTAATTTGTAAGATTTATTCTGGGATCCGACTGTGCTCGGCGTTATATCCCTGAGAAAATAGTACTTCGGGTTGGGGTCGGGAGAGAAGTACCTGCAGCGGCCACGCTGCAAAAGATGCAACCAACAAACCATCTAGTCAACGATACAACACACCATCAATACAACCATCAATGCAACCAAACAACGATACAACTAACCAACAAACAATATAACCAATCAACAATACAACTAACCAACAAACCATCAAGTCAACAAATCGTCAAATCCACAATACAACAAATTCACAAACCTTCCAACCAACAAGATAAACAACCAACAATGCAATCAACCAACAATACAAACAACTAACAATACAACCAACCAACAATACAACAAAACAACCAACCAACAGTACAATCAACCAACAATTCAACTAATCAACCAGCAATACAACCAACCAACAATACAACCAACCAACAATACAACCAACCAGCAATACAACCAACCAACAATACAACCAACCAACAATACAACCAACCAACAATACAACCAACCAACAATACAACCAACCAGCAATACAACCAACCAACAATACAACCAACCAAAAATACAACCAACCAACAATACAACCAACCAACAATACAACCAACCAGCAATACAACCAACCAACAAAATTTAACAAACCAACAAACAAATAAACAGTTGAAACATTAAACCAACTTACCAAGCAAACATTGAAGTAATGTCAGTTAGCCTATTTTAAAAACAAAATACGAACCCAAGTGAAGAAACCATACCTTGAGATTTCGCGTAATGTTTCTATTATATTCCATAATACAACTTACAATTACTATTACAAAAGGGGAAGTCATGGGTTTGACTGATAGCCTATGTCAGTTGACATGACTCCTGCTGGATGAAACCCCAATGAGACCCGGTAAATTGAAATCTTCTGAGATTTTAAAAACGGAGATTTCAACCTTGACAACGTCATATTGAAGACATTTTAGATTAGCCCGATCGCTTACCAGAAAAAACAGAGTGTTAAAGTGCTACAAAGGACTTGTACTTTTGTATGGATGTGTAACGTGGACAATGAAGAGGCAAGAAGACAAAGAAAATGCAAAGAATACCATGGACAGACAAGAACAGCAATGAGCAAGTTCTACAAGAAACATTTGAAAACCGTTAACTGATTAAAGAAATTTGATGTAGACAGACACGATTGTTTGGTACATTATGAGAAGAAATAAAATAGAGAACGTGGTTACAACTGGCAAGATTGGGGGGAAAAGAGCAAGGGGGAGCTAGATAAGTAAATATCTGGATGTCTTGACCGCATGGTTTAGTCGAGACAAGGACACACGACTATGATGGTCGTGTGGGATGGCGACACATGACACCCTCCCCTCCCCCACCCACACGCATATCGGCATGGCGTATGATGATGATGAAGATGAATCACTTGCCAACAGATAAGAGAAGTTTCGTACCAATACATTTTCTAAATTTTTCTGTTTACTTTTAAATATTTAATAAAATTTTCTAGTTTCATGTTTTCCTTGCGATCTGTATATAGTATATGTCATTCCTGATGAAGATTTCGAAGATGGAAACGTCGATTCATTGTATTGTGTTGTAACATATTTGTATCCTTTTTAAAAAATTATTAATTATATTATTATAATAAATTATTATTGTTATTGTTTTCCCCTGTAATTTCTGTTTGCCGGATTTGAGTTCGTTTACGTTATGTACACTGTGTCTGTAGTTATCATCTCTCACTTCTTCGCAATAGTCACACATACTAACTGTTTTCAATGTGTACGCTTGCCAATAGTTCAGCGCCTGGTTGAAGTATCAAGCGTACTGTTCAGCCAACGTGATCATTCAATTCAGAATCAACAAATGTTTCCGAACAAACTACCTAATCAACCAGCTAACCAACTACCTATCCAACCAACAAACCAACTTCCTAATCAAGCACACAACTGCCTAACCAACCAACTACCTAAACAACCAACCAATCAACTTTCTAATCAAGCAAACAACTTCCTAACCAACCAACTTCCTAACCAACCAACCACTCAACCAACCAACTTCCTAACCAAAGAAACAACTTCCTAAGCAATCAACCAACAAACTTACTAACTAACCATGCTTGGTTAGTTGACTGGTTGATTGGTTGCTTGCTTGTGCGATTGGTTGGCATATGTTGGTTGATTTATTGGTTAGTTGGTCGGTTAGCTAACTGGTTGATGGTTGATTGGTTGGTTGGTCGGCTAGTTGATTGGTTGAAGGATGATTGTTGCATGGCCGGTCTATAAAGTGCGCTTAGTACTTCAACGAGACGATTGTCTATTGTTTAATGAAGAGGATTGTCTGTTGTTTAAACAAGACTATTGTCTATTGTTTAACGAAGAGGATTGTCTACTGTTTAACAAAGACGATTATCTATTGTTTAAGACAGAGTATTGACTATTGTTCAACGAAGAGGGTTGTTTTTTTTGTTTAACGAAGACGAGTGTCTATTGTTTAAGGAAGATGATTTTCTATTGTTCAAGGAAGACGACTGTTTAATTTTAACGTCTATGTTTAACTACACCAATTGTGTATTTTTTTTAACAATAACGATTAATTTGTTTAACGGAGACTATTGTCTATTGTTTAACTAAGACGATTGTCTATTGTTTAACGAAGACGATTGTCTATTGTTTAACGAAGACGATTGTCTATTGTTTAACGAAGCCTATTATAATCTATTTTTAAAGAAGACAAGTGTCTATTGCTTAATGAAGAAGATCGTCGATTGTTTCACGAAGACTAGTATCTATTGTTTAACGAATACGATTGTGCATTGTTTAATGAAGACAACTGTTTATTGTTTAACGAAGACGATTTCTATTGTTTAACGAAGACGATTGTCTATTGTTTAACAAAGCCTCTTACTATCTATCGTTGAACGAGGACTAGTGTCTATTGTTTAAAGAAATCGGTTGTCCATTGTTTAACGAAGATGACTGTTTATTGTTTAACGAAGACGATGGTCTATTGTTTAACAAAAACACTTGTTTATTGTTTAACGATGACGAGTGTCTGTTGTTTAACAAAGCCTATTATTATCTATCGTTGAAGCGAAGACGGGTGTCTATTGTTTAACGAAGACGATTGTCTATTGTTTAACAAAACCTATTATAATCTATTTTTAACGAAGACGAGTGTCTATTGTTTAACGAGGACGGTTGTCTTTTGTTTAACAAAGCCTATTATAATATATTTTTAACGAAGACGAGTGTCTATTGTTTCACAAAGCCTATTATAATCTATTGTTTAACGAAGATATGTGTCTATTGTTTAACGAAGACGATTGTCTATTGTTTAACAAAACCTACTATAATCTATTTTTAACGAAGACGAGTGTCTATTGTTTAACGAGGACGGTTGTCTTTTGTTTAACAAAACTTATTATAATATATTTTTAACGAAAGCGAGTGTCTATTGTTTCACAAAGCCTATTATAATATATTGTTTAACGAAGATGTGTGTCTATTGTTTCACAAAGACTAGTGTCTTTTGTTTGCCGAAGATGCTTGTCAATTGTTAAACTAAGAAGATTATCTATTGTTTAACGATGACACTTGTTTATTGTTTAACGAAGAGGATTGTCTATTGTTTAACGAAGACGATTGTCTATTGTTTAACGAAGACACTTGTCAATTGTTAAACTAAGACGATTGTCCATTAGTAAGAGATCAATCAAAAGTGACCTCGCCATTCAGACCCAACAAATGTACTCAACGCGCCACTTCTATGGTCCCTGAGTCTCCCAATTGTCTGTAGTATTTGCTCCGAAGTTTCAATAACCGTTATGGATTTTTTATAACGTTGCCGGCACTCTTCAGTTATCCTTCAGTACTGCAGACGAGGCTGTTTTAGGTAACAGAATCGACTGCTGGATAATGGCGCTGATAGATCGAACAGTGGCGCTAGATTGTGTCCTTGAATATTCTTAACAGAATCATCTCCACTTTATGATTGTGTTTCATGTTACAGTAGAGAAAGCTGCAAGGCTATATCGTGTTATCTACTGAGATATTATTTGATGGTTGGGAGAAAGTGGTCTGTGCTGTTATGTACTGAGATATTATTTGATGGTTGGGAGAAAGTGGTCTGTGCTGTTATGTACTGAGATATTATTTGATGGTTGGGAGAAAGTGGTCTGTGCTGTTATGTACTGAGATATTATTTGATGGTTGGGAGAAAGTGGTCTGTGCTGTTATGTACTGAGATATTATTTGATGGTTGGGAGAAAGTGGTCTGTGCTTGGCAGTTGAATGTGTTCTTGCTGTCGGTGTAAGTTTTCTATTACTTTTTGTTTTATTGTTTTTATGCCTCCTCCTCCTCCTCCTTCTCCTCCTCCTCCACCTCCTCCTCCTTCTCTTCTATCTCT
>OY992891.1:30261478-30363978 GCA_963921405.1 Cepaea hortensis
GACGTAACTGCACATTGATATTCCCATGCGGGCTAAGAACCTCGATGCAGTAGCCATCCCAAAGGTTTAATCCCATCATGAGTTAAAGGCGGCAGTGACCATCCTGGCAGGGCTCCACCCCCTGATCATGTAGTCGGGCTCAAGTCGGATCGGTGATGTAGTCAGTATCAATCCTGAAGTCTTTATTCCCCAGGACATATCCGGGTACCCGTTTTAGGCTAGCTCCACTCCACAGTTCCCGTCATTGAAACGAATCCCAGTAAGTTACCATCATCATCATCATCATCAAGTGCCCTGCCAGCTGGCGTAGGCGTTAATGTCTCTCCACAAATCTCAGTCTTTGGTGTTCTGGATCAATTCTGCTGCTGATATTCCTCCATGCCACCGTCTTAATCCATCTAGCATCATGTATCTTGGTTTACCTCTGCTTATCTTCCCTTCGATCTCTCCAGTTGTCACGATGTTCTCCAATGCCTGTCTTCATATCACATGACCAAAGAAATCTGTTTGTCTCTATCGTATTATTATATAGAGACAAACAGCTGTTTGTCTCTGTCGTATTGTTATAAATATATATATATATTCGTGGAACTGTTGACATGATTTTCGCTGCAAGGCAGCTGCAAGAGAAATGTCATCAGAACTGCGAAATGTTCTCCACTTTCATTGACCTTACCAAGGCTTTTGATACAGTCAGGAGAGAAGGACTGTGGAAGATTATGGCAAAATATGGCTGTCCACGAAAGTTTGTCCAAATAGTGCGGCTATTTCATGACGGCATGCAGGCAAGAGTACAGGAAAATGGTGAACTGTCTGAACCCTTTCCTGTCACCAATGGAGTGAAGCAAGGATGTGTCCTGGCACCAACACTGTTCAGCCTCATGTTTTCAGCTATGTTGACGAATGCCTTCGAGAACAACGATATTGGAATAGACATCAACTACCGCATGAATGGAAAGTTATTCAATCTCAGAAGGCTGAAAGCTAAAGCTAAAACCAAAATTAACAGCGACACCGTCAGAGAGCTCCTGTTTGCTGATGATTGCGCTCTATACGCCAACTCAGAGGCGGACATGCAACATAATGTTTCAGCTTTCTCACATGCCTGTGCCAACTTTGGGCTCAATATCAATTTGGAGAAGACTGTAGTTATGTACCAGCCAGCTCCAGGGAATAATCACACTGTGCCGAATATCAAAGTGAATGGTCATAGACATAGTGTTGTGGACAAATTCACCTATCTTGGCAGCACTATTTCACAAGCTGCCACAATTGATGATGAAGTGAATGCAAGAATCTCCAAGGCCAGCGAGGCCTTTGACAGACTGTACAAGAATATATGGGACATAAATGCAATAAGCCTGTAAACAAAGCTGAAAGTCTACAAAGCAGTTGTATTATCCACACTACTATATGTTTGTGAAACCTGGAGTGTTTATCAGCGACACGCAAGGAAATTAACCCACTTCCACACAGTCTGCCTAAGAAAGCTACTGAAGATTGAATGGCAAGACAAGATCCCAAACACTGAAGTCCTTGAATGAGCGTCCATGCCCAGTATCCACACTCTACTAATGAAGAATCAGATTCGCTGGGCTGGTCACTTGACTCGCATGCCAGATCACAGGCTCCCTAAACGAATTTTTTACGGCGAGTTGCGTTGTGGTAAACGCTCCCAAGGTGGCCAGAGAAAACGCTTTAAAGACACTGAAAATCTCACTGAATGCTTTTGTAGTTCATCATGACACCTGGGAGACTGCAGCCAGAGACCGAAATTCGTGGCGTGCATCATTACGCAAGTGTGCAGTCACTTGTGATGCAACCAGGACTGCAAGAGCTGTGAAGAAAAGACAGAACAGAAAAACCACTGCAGGAAATCCTCCTCCAGAAACGTCAAGCATTCTTTGTCCACATTGTCAAAGAACATTTCGAGCCAAAATAGGCCTTATCAGCCATCTTAGAACTCACAGCTCCATACTTTCAACCCCACTGGATGAAATGAATGGTCATCATCATTCTTGATGGACAAACAACATTGTTATATATTAAATTCTAGTTTCATTAGCCTCTTTCGGACAATCGTCGTTAGTTACTCTGGTAGTCCAAGGAATTCGCAACATTCGTCTTAGGAACCACATCTCTGTTGCTTCTGAATTCTTCCTAATTTATTCATTTATATTCCAAGACTCACTGCCATAAAGCAAAACAGTTGCTATATAGAACTTCAGCACTCTTCTTCGTAAGGTTAAGCTGCATTATATTGCAATATACTACATTATGTGTAACACCTTATTAACACATTATTGGAGAGAACAATAATGGAGGAGGATATATGCCCGGGAAGAGAGAAAGAGGAAGGCCAAAGAGTAGATGGGTGCAGAATGTTGCGGATGATCTCCAGATGGGTGTATCGGAAGCGGGACATCTTGCCTATGATTGAGAAGTTTTTCGGAAGGTTGTTATGGTAACAACCTCACCAGTCTCTTCCTGGCACGGTGGCGTGTCTTCGATCGGTTTGCAAGACCTGTCCATACGTACTTCAAACCCAGAGTCTGACATTCCCTAAGACTACCTTCCACATCCGTGAGGGTTTCTCATGCATCAGTCGCAACGTCATCTATGCGATTACCTGCACACGTTGCGACATGAGATATGTCGGTGAGACAGGATTACGTCTTGGGGACAGATTTCGACAACATCTTTCTGACATCACCAGCGGCGCCCAGAAACCAGTATCCATACATTTCAACAGTCCTGACCACCATGGCGTAGCCGACATACAGGTCACGGCCATCAAATCATGCGCATCCCACGAACGGGATCGGAAGACATTGGAACACCGTCTCATCTTCCAGTTGGGCTCACTCTCCCCTCACGGCCTTAATGTCCAACACAGCTTCATTTAACTTCCCACCCCACCCTCCCACCCCTAGCTTACAGTCCACCATCTGGGTACGTGCAGATCCTTGGTATGACATCACAGTCAACTCTCTTGGCGGATTTACGTTCGGTGTTTTGCCATCATTTTCTGAACGACCGCCACTCATGCCTCTCTGTGTGTACTAACACACTATATAGGTTTCCACAGCGGTGTTTCGAGCGCTTAACGATAATTGCTAATTGTCATCTGCGTCCGTAACATCTTTGCCGGTCTCTAATTTCACTTTTCCGCACACATGGGCGCGTCTCCACCCCACTCCCTTCCCGCTTGACCTTTGACCCGTGTACCATACATCCGGTCTATTGATCCACTGGCGCCCTACGTGTGTCAGACCTTCCAAGCTAGGACACGGTATTCAGATGAGTACATTTAATTTTAATTAGTTTAATAGTTTAATATTGTCATAGTGTGTTTCATGTAGTTTTGTGTTGGTTTGTATTTGTTTGTCCTGTGCTGACGAAGGCTTTGGCCGCAACGTCCAATTTGTCTCTTGTAGTCGTGTTTTAGTAAAGCTCACAATCTACTTCTCGTTTATTTGGGTGATTCATTCATTGCCTTATGGTAACGAGGTTCTGCAAAGGACATGCTATTGAATTTATTTATTTATTTATTTATTTATGCGTAACAGTACAGAGAATTGCAAATATTCGACTCAACGTTGGCTGGAATTAACTAAAATAGTTATACTGACGTTGTTACCTGGGGAAGATAACGACTGGCGGGCGACCTGGCGAAGTTGATGGAGAACTGCGCTTGTAATGACATGAACACGGTCGGACGCGGGTTGGACGCCTGGTCTCGTCGCTTGTCAACATGAGGGAGAGACTGACCACCTGTTCCCCCCTGCTCTCTAGCCTACAAAATGCGATGGCGCTATCACATCAGAGATCTTTAACAGGAGACTGCTTTGAGACAAAATAAACAAGATAACCGCTCATTAAAGATAACGGCGTTGCTGCGGCGTTTTTCATTTTAACACGGGAACGGGAAACTTGTTTTCTGACAAAGGCCAATTTATAAAATCATTCGTGGGCCATACAAAATTATCAGCTTAAAAATTAGCTTTCAATTTTTGGTCAATATTTCATTAACTCACCCCTTAATGCGATAGCTGTAATTGCTTCTCTTTTGGTAGGGCGTTATCTGGCATTGAGGATGTTGCTGCTAGATTTATTGGTGATTGTTTATAAAGCTACCAGACCAGGGGTGTCAAACTCAATCGTTCAGCGGGCCAAAACTCAAATCACACGTAAGGTTGCGGACCGGACAGGATAAACATTCAATAAGCTGAAAATTATACCTTTTTTAAACATTATTATCAATTAAAACAGAAAATATGTTTTAATAATACAACATTAGTATACACATTTTCACTCTTATGTCAGTTTGTCAGAGCACGATGTTTGGCATCTTTTCTTGGCTACAAGTTCGTTTATGTTGGGAGTAATGTTTTGTGTTATTGAGATTCTCATTATGGACTGCAAGTGTTCATCAGTGAGACGACTCCTGTGTGATGTTTTGTTAATGTTCATCACAGAAAACAGCTACTCACACAGATATGTGCTACCACACATGCTCAAGGTTCGAGCCTCATGTAGACGAAGCCGGGGCATCTCTTGAGGAATAAGCGCAGCTTCACTTGAAATGCCTTCACTGCATCATGCATATCAGCGATAATGTGATCCCGTCCCTGGAGCTGCAGGTTCAAGTCGTTGAGATGAGTGTTATATCAGACAGAAACGCCAACTCACATTTCCAATTTTTATCACGAAAAACTGTGGAATCTTTTCCTTTACTGTCCATGAATTAACAGATTTCCTCGATCAGCTGGAAAAATCTAATGAGAACTTTTCTCCTACTTAGCCACCGCACCTCTGTATGATAAGGCATGTCGCCGAACACCGATTCTTCTTCTTCTTCTCCTGCGTTCATCTGGAGTTTTTTTTTTTTTTTTTTTTTTTTTTTTTTCGGACGTGATTGCATTGTGCCTGTTTACAGCAAAGCTGCGTTCTTGCGCCTTTAGGCCGACACATCCGACTTCTGCGGGCATTTGTTGACCGGGTTAACCTTCCCGGGGGAACACCGATTCTATTTCCTGCAACAAAAGACTGCAATTGGCGGTGATTTAAACCTTTGGCTCTGATAAAGTTGACGGGAAAAGGTAATGTAATATCCGGGCATTACACTACTTTCATGTTTATGTGCCAATCCAAAACGAGCATGTTACCGTTGCTAGGTAACTATAACGACGAACACTAAACAGCTTTTATTTTCGCTTATTCTGATCGAAGCGAGAACGCTATCAGGTTGCCTATCATTCTGAAGGCTGCTAATTAGGGAATTTGATTTGCACTTTACATCGTGACCATAAAAAATACTTTTGCCTAAAATTCTCTCTTAGGCTGAATATATTTGTACGTCTCTTGAGACCTCTTGGGCCTGATATGATTGTACGGCGGGCCGGATGTGGCCCGTGGGCCATGAGTTTGACACATGTGTCCTAGACTGACTGAATTTCGAGTCCCGCCTGCGGTTGCCCTACCAGGGCCACAATAAATAAGTTCGCAGTCATTATACGGCCCGCGCGCCGGACGTTCCCCACCCATAGCTTCTATAACTTATTTGGAAAAACTGTCCTGGTCACGCCAGAATGCCATGCAACAAGTGAACGCATCTGTTCTCGTCAAAAGCGCCACGATCACTCACAATGGGCAAAAGAGACAGGTTGAAGACTATCTGTGAACGAATTCTAACTTAAGACACAATAACATATGGAACAACACATTTACCTCAGTAATTGACGTGTGATGATGAATCGTCTTAAACTACTTTTCGTTGTCTGCCATGGGCTTATAATCAACCTCCTTTAATTTGATATATAATAAAACATGTCTCCTACCATATTAACAACTTTAGGTTATAACTGTGACACACTCCTACTTCCCATTTTCAGCCATCCATTTCTACTCGGTGCAGACTTACTTTTTGTTTGCCACTGAATCAGATACGGGATATTCAGTTTGGGTGTAGTGTTGTTCCATCATGTGGGGATACACGAAGGGACGAATCCGAGGTGTTTACAACTAGGGTGTTAGTTACTTATAGTTAGTAGTTGCATTATATCACATGAAGAACATTTTGTGCAATAAGTCCTTGTCCTTGAACTTTAGAAAAAGAGTTCTTCATTGTTACAAAGTGCCGATTTTAACCTTCGGCTGCGAATCCTGGACAACTAGTAAACATGTAAAAACGTCACTGGAAATTTTGGGGATATGGTTTTTTAGAAGAATGCTGACAATTAATCGGACTGCCAAAATGATCAATGTGGACATTTTGAGGGAAACTAAGTCACACAGACAACTAATCAGAAACATCAGACAGCAGTCATCATTGTTTGGTCACACTATGAGAGAATAAAAACTGGATCATGTTGTGATAACCGGAAAGATTTGTTGAAAGAGAGCTAGGGGAAGACGGTGTGAGAAAATTTTTGACAGTCTTGTGTCATGACACGGAAGGGAGTACACACAAGAATTGATCCATGCCGTCGGAGATCACTATTTGTGAAGGGGCATGATCACCCATGCCAGCCAACAAGGCACTTGATGATTATGATATGTTGATAGTACAATTAATATGTACACCCCAAGGCATTTGCTGCTTCTGGACTTCGTTTTGTGTTTTCGATTCATGTTATTTTACTGCGATCCCCTGACTCTGTGGGGATTGGAAAGCATGACTACAGGCTTGGTAGACGCGTTTACTAATCACTCTGCTTGCGGGGATCCCATCAAAACCATTAGCCGCATGTCATTTCATTAAACGCTCTGTCGTTATGTCCACGATATCAAGGGCTTCACAGCAATTGATGTTGATTTCTGGCCTTGAACAACACACTTGTTAGTTCAATCAATACCCGGCGGGATTTGTGGTTCCTGTTGCTGTAAGCTTTTGTACGTGTTTCTTACCACTAGACCAGTTCTTCCTGGAGTTTGTAGCCATGCAACAATTAGCTTATGTTGCTGCTGGTCATTCCTCTTCTTCTTTTTCTTCTTCCTCCTGTTCTTCTGCTGCTGCTGCAGCTGCTACTACTATTGCTTTTTCTTGCATTATTATTATTATTATTATTATTATTATTATTATTATTATTATTAATATTATTATTATTATTATTATTATTATTATTATTATTATTATTATTAATACTCTTCCCCCACATTTTCTTCCTCTTTCTCCAATTTGCTCCACTTCCTTCTACTCCTCCTGTTCTTTCTCTTCGTTTTCTTCTTCTTCTTTCCCTTCGTTTTCTTCTTCTTCTTCTTCTTCTTCTTCTTCTTCTTCTTCTTCTTCTTCTTCTTCTTCTTCTTCTTCTTCTATTATTATTTTTATTATTATTATTATTATTATTATTATTATTATTATTATTGTCTCTTCCTCCTCATACTTCTCTTCCCCCTCGACCTCTCCCTCACCCTTTTTCTCCAAATACCTAACCCTCTTCCTCTTCCACTTTATCTTCTTTTTTTTCGTAATCGTCTACTACTTTTCTTCTTCTTCTGTTTCTACTCCGTCTTCTCCTTCTGCTTCTTATTACTTTTCCTGTTCTTCTTCTTTGCCTTCTCCATCTACTTCCCGCTACTCTGTTTATTCTCCACTTTTCCATCTCTTTGTCTCCACTTCTTTCTCCTCCTTCTTCTAATTGTTCGTTGTGTTGACAATTGTCCCATGCTCATTTATTACATTGCCCTTCTTTTTCTACTTCAAATCCTCCTCCAGCATGTCCTCCTTGAAATAAACAGTCATCTATCAGCTTGTCATTTGCCACATGTTATGTATATTCACCGTGTCAGCTCTTAGTCAGATATGACTGAGCTATCGTATGACAGTAGACGGTATTCCCTGCTTTCTGTTGGCGCCGAATATTAGGTGGCGATCACCAAACCCGACACCCCGCATTGTACCAACATCTTCGGGCGGAGGAGTGCAATTGGGAGGGTATAAGTCTTACCCTATTGCTAGGAAATGCAACATGAAGACTAAATGACATGGCAAGGCAGACCAGGCCATAAGACTTGGTCGGCAACTGGTCTAGGATGGAAGCTCCGAGAGGCCGACAGAGTATTGCTTTGCTGATCCGGCAGCTTCTGCAGCTTGTCTTGTTCCAGACGTATTGGTGTTACCTTTTCTCTGGAGTAAACTAGACAGGCCGAGAGAGGGATCATGCTGCACGGGCAACACATGGTCTCTAAATTCAGCCCAGGCTTTGTGTTATGAAGAGGTGTAACTATATTTTACAAATTATCGTCTGTCAATACGGCAAGATGCCAGTTATGAATATTCAACACTACTGTATATCTCGAAGCCTGAACAAGCAATTAGAACATCAAATAGAGGCGGTTCAGATGTGGTTATACAGAAGAATATGTCGTATTTCATGGTGATACAAAAATAATGAAATACTAATTTTCTATAAAAACAGTGAATGAAAAGAGTTTTGATGAAAGACATAAAAAGAGACTAGTTAAATATTTCCACCACGTTAAAAGACATAACACTCTTATAGTAACCATACTGGAGGGTAAGGTTGAAGGCAAGCGAGCAAGAGATAGACAACGACGCAAGTGGGAAGATAGCATCAAGAGATGGACGAACAGCAGTCTGACAGAATGTACCATCAAGGCCAGAGACAGGCGGTGTTGGAGATAAACTGCAGTCAACATTCATTGTGGAGATGGCACCTGATAGATTGATTAATTGATCAG
This sequence comes from Cepaea hortensis, assembly GCA_963921405.1. Lineage (NCBI taxonomy): Eukaryota > Metazoa > Mollusca > Gastropoda > Stylommatophora > Helicidae > Cepaea > Cepaea hortensis. Next base: position 30,270,182 of record OY992891.1, read on the forward strand.
CTTGCATCTCACTCAACCTATGTATCATACAATACCTCATCACAGTTTACGCTAACAACGTCATAAAACTACACTCAGCAAGGTTATCCTGCCTTTAAAATCTGCAGGACGTTTTCCATTTATCTTTCTCGATGAGGAAAGTGTGTCTGGCGAAGAATGAGCTTGATTGACGTATTTGTTGTCTCGGCAAGAGCACTCACTTGCAGGGCTCTATTTAAAATTCAGCTCAATGAAAGAACATGTCAAACCAGCTGTGGCGTGAGGACGAGTGCTGAATATGTGATAACAGATTTTAGGAAGAAATAGAGAAGAAGAAGAAGAAGAAGAAGAAGAAGAAGAAGAAGAAGAAGAAGAAGAAGAAGAAGAAGAAGAAGAAGAAGAAGAAGAAGAAGAAGAAGAAGAAGAAGAAGAAGAAGAAGAAGAAGAAGAAGAAGAAGAAGAAGAAGAAGAAGAAGAAGAAGAAGAAGAAGAAGAAGAAGAAGAAGAAGAAGAAGAAGAAGAAGAAGAAGAAGAAGACAGGATGAGAAGTAGGAGGAGAGGAAGAAGAATGAAAGGAGAAAGAAATGGAGGTGGTGGTGACGAAGGTATCTGTGTGATGGTGGATGATTACTACAATGATGATGAGAGTGCAGACGATAATGAAGGTGAAGAAGAAGAGAAGCGGAAGAGGAGAAGTAGCAAGGAAGAAACTACGGTGATTATAATGATGATGGTGATGATGATGTCAGAATTAAGATGAGGATTATAACGATGAAGATCTGCTTGTATATGGTGGTGATGAAGAAAATATAGTGAGAAAATGTAGTGTGTGATGATGATGGTGATGTTGTTCATAGTGATATGGGGTGTTGATAAAGATGGCAATGATGAAAATGATAATGATGACACAAATAACATCACCAAAAAGGAACCCCCAACCTTATCTGAAGTCAACATTTATATACTATCCCTGCCAGCGATATTCAACAAAAAAAAAAAAGCATCAAACTTCAAAAGTAACTTACCTACACATAGTCATAACAACAGGACACACAGCCAGACATCTAAACGATGTCACAAACTGAATTAACTCAACCACAACAACTATACTCACCTTTTGATCAATCTCAAATGTATTTTCACAAACCCACTGTAGATTTTACCGAGCGTGCAGTTGCTGACCCATATACTCAAGCTGACCGCTTAGACTACAAAGTCAATCCTTGCCTACGTCGTTCTCTTTATCCATTACACACATACACAGCGTCTCTGATGCATTAGAAAAGTATCTTCTTTTCACGAAAACACCGTTTTCATGATGATTTCTTGCTAACCAATATGAAATATGGATGAACTACAGGAAAAAGAATCGGCAGAAATTAAAATTCCGCTTTTGCTGGTTTCTATTTTCGTCCTCTCTCTCTAACGAAATATAGCCTGGTTCTAGAGACAGCTCGCTTCCATGGCTACACATGAGGGGAATCGATAAGTTGCCTGCTGTTGTGGAGGTGGCTCTGATGTGATCGAATTCTGTGCCAGCGATTCCAGTCATGCTTCATGTGCTTTGTCTCGGTGTCAGTTGTGGTGTGGTTCTGGCGTTTTCTTGGGCATTCGGGGTTTCTTCTTCTTCTTCTTCTTCTTCTTCTTCTTCTTCTTCTTCTTCTTCTTCTTCTTCTTCTTCTTCTTCTTCTTCTTCTTCTTCTTCTTCTTCTTCTTCTTCTTCTTCTTCTTCTTCTTCATCTTCTCCTCCTCCTCCTCCTCCTTCTTCTTCTTCTTCTTCTTCTTCTTCTTCTTCTTCTTCTTCTTCTTCTTCTTCTTCTTCTTCTTCTTCTTCTTCTTCTTCTTCTTCTTCTTCTTCTTCTTCTTCTTCTTCTTCTTCTTCTTCTTCTTCTTCATCATTCATTGACGATGTTAAAGGTCAGTGTTTTGGACAGGCTTAATGTAAGATTGGCCTGCGTGCCCAAATGAATCTCCAAAATAGCCTTGATGGTACATTCTTTCAGATTGCTGTTCGTCCATCTCTTGATGTTATCTTCTCACTTGCATCGTTGTCTATCTCTTGCTCGCTTGTCTTCAACCTTACTGTCCTGCATGGTTTTTATAAGAGTCTATATAATCTTTTAGCGTGACCAAAATATTTCACTTGCCTCTTTTTATATATATTTCGTCAACACTATTTTCATTCCAAAGTTTTTCTAGAACCTATGTATGTGATTGCTTTTGGTTTCATGAAATGCGACATATTCCTTTGTGTATCCACATCTCCAGGGCCTCTTGAAGTACACACACACAGACGCACACACACACAGAGAGAAAACTAACATTCCAAAACAAATAGTCAATAAAAATTATGTGTACGGCAGTTTGCAAAGCAACATTTTAGAGCAGATGGCAAGATTAATGTTTATAAAGCGTGCGGAATAAAGTCTGTTGCTGAGAAGCGATGCCGTGTGCAACAGCAGTGCTGCACCTCAGAACACACGAGCACTGTGGCTTACATTCTGCATTAGAGAGTCGAATACATGTGGTCGAAAATATACCCAATTGGATATACAGAATAATAAACAAATAATAGGGTAACCTGGAACATCCTACATACCGAAAATCTCCAACATCATCGATTGCGCGACACATTTTGCAAACTTGTCACGTAATTGATAGGCTCAATGTTGTGTTTCGTGTGTTGTTTAACACACAAAATGGTCGCATGTTAAAGCTGGCAGAGGCAATTGCTATTCATACAGAAGCAGTGTGCAAATAAAAAGACGCTTATCGGCATGGCACATGATGATGAATGCAGTTTTCAGAGAAACAAATGAAACATTGAAGCAACTTACAGACAATCACAACTATTTGACTGCTTTTTACCAAGATCATTCAAAACAATTTTAAATAAGATACGATCTTGAATTTCCCTCAAGATAGGTATTTTCATTGACTAAATTGCATGCGTTGAACGGAGACAAACACAGCTAATTTTGCTGTTGTTTGGATTTTAAGAATAGAACATCTTGAGAAACATGTCTTGTTTCTTGTGAAATGTTGGAGAGGTCTGACCACTCAACCATTGCAGAGCTGACCGACAGTGCTGTGCAGCTGGTATGGCCAGGAGTGCTGAAGAGAGAAAATATTCTCCTTCTAGTAACAGATGCAGCCCACACATGTCTGAAGATATCATATAAAAAACTAAATAATGGTGCCTCCTAAACAACTATTAGAAAGAAGCAAAAGCATTCTTTGTTCATGTGAAGAGAAGAGATGCATTGGAGAATCCCGTCACAACTGGAAAGCTCGGGGAGAAAAACAGTAGAAGCAGACCAAGAGAAGTATAAACAGTGGGAGAGTGCCCGTTTATGGGCTTTGTGTATCGAGATTCCCATGGATTCTGTTATTCCCTAGGTCCATCGTTTACGTGGTCGGCCTCTTCCTCTGCTTCCATCTGATCAATGTTTGCCGTGGTATACTGTTAGTTGGTGACCTAGTTACATGGCCAAACCAGGGTCGACTTTATTGCACAGGTTTGATCCCATATGGTTCAGTCTCTTTCCGCTGCGCGGAAAGCGTCACACAAAGCACGAACTCCGTAGCTCCAGCTACGAGCCCCAGAAGCTCCAAAAATATACTCGGGAACCGAAGAACGCGCTTCGGAATAGAACCTACAACCTTCGGAGCCCGAATCAGATGGCTTGATCACTTCGCCACGGAGACTCCTGATGTGGACTAACTGCTAATGTGAAAAGAAAGTATTAATGAAAAAAAAAAATTTTGTTGCGTATCCCTTACGGGACGCTGCAGTAAACACCAGCATTTTGAGCTGCTGTTGATGTACTAGGCAAGTGTTACGTTCAGTAGTTTGCCATTGCTTTCTGAATGACCGGCTCCTATACCTTTTTCGAAAAAAACCAGCACCGCCGTGTTTCGAACCCGGGTATACGGGCTCACAAACCGCGTTCACAAGCTCTTAGCCACAGAGAAAGAAAAAACACGCGCTGTCGATGCCTTTACCTTCTGAACATATCCTCACACTCGACGAAATCTGGTTCTAGGCAGTGCATTATTACATCATCAGCTACAGTGAAATTTTGAAATCTGTTAGTAATTGCAGCAGAGACGAATATTCCACGCCCTAAGTTGCCAAACCATTGCTTTCAATAAATAAACACACATAGTATTGTTTGACGCTCACAGAAGGAGAAGAAGGAAGTAGAGACTAGAGGGCGCACTATACAACATAAAATTTGAATTTATATTAAACCAGCATAGGTCAAATAACAAACACACAAACGTAATTATGAGACCTATGGTGCTATCTCAATGGTTTGATACGAATTCTGTCCGTATTCCATAGTTGTAGGTTCGTGTGTAGGATAGACATGACTAATGAAGACACTTTTTTGGAGTGTCTAGTTGGTCATGCGTTGAAGTACACCTGTTCCTGCAGCGAGGCGATGTCGCCATTTGGAGGCGACAGGTTCGAATCCCGGTCGGTAATTATAGCTTTCAAATCTTATGTTGTCTAGTGCGTTCTCTAGTCTCTACTTCCTTCTTCTCCTTCTGTGAGCGCCAAACAATACTATGTGTTATTATTTATGTAACTGTCTCATTGGCCTCAACGGGTTCCCCAATTTATTTCCGTTACTTTCAAGCAATACATTGTCTGGAAACCTCGCCTACATCAAGTCTAACTTTAACATGCCAGCAGCAACAATCACCCAGCTTTGTAACAATAGCTGTAGCACTATCGAGGTCTTAAACTTGTGAAACATGTTACCATTGAGTTAAACGTAGATCGTGCCATGGCTGGTGCAACACTACAAAGCGTATTGTGTGGTAATTCACGATATTCAACAATCGGCCAGATTTGTAGCTTTCTTAGTCGTCTCTGGCGAAGAGCTGGCAAATGCGATTGGTAATCCCGAATACCTAGAGTTCGAAGCAAAGCTACGGGCGTTTTGGAAGCAGACTACCTTGCGCTGGTTTTTATACAATAGTATGAGTTGTCAGAGAGCAATGGTAAACTACTGAACGTGTTCTTGTCAAGAAAACACTAGCAGCAAACATATACTGTGGTTGATGCGACGTCCCCTAAATTTCAAATAAGTCCCAATTGCTTATCATGGTGAGTGAGTTGAACCAGGAACCGGCATCACAGCACTCGGGACTTTCCCAGGTGCACTCCATCCTCAACTTCAATAGCAGCGAAGAGTCCCAGTACTAATAGTACCAGCTGCAGTTTATGTGTTAATCTGGCCTTTCCTTTGCGAAGTGATTGTCGGCCAGATCCACTGGTCACTCCCTGCTGCACCATTCTCTCCAAGCCATGCTGTTGTAACTGTTCATCTGCACTATGTTGATTGTCCATCAAGAATGATGATGACCATTCATTTCATCCAGTGGGGTTGAAAGTATGGAGCCGTGAGTTTTAAGATGGCTGATGAGGCCAATTTTGGCTCGAAATGTTCTTTGACAATGTGGACAAAGAATGCTTGACATTCCAGGAGGAGGATCTCCTGCAGTAGGTTTTCTGTCCAGCCTTTTCTTCACAGCTCTTGCAGTCCTGGTTGGTTTACAAGTGACTGCACCTTTGCGCAATGATGTACGCCACGAATTTTGGTCTTTGGCAGGAGTTTCCCAAGTGTCATGATGAATTCCAATACCTTTTAGTAAGATCTTCAGATCCACACTATACACATGATCCTAAAGCAGCCTAACCACATCGGCATGGTCGAGACAAGAACACGAAACTGATCCAAAGCTCTGGTGATAGAGTGAGATGGCGAAACATAACTGCCCACGCTTATCGGCATGGCACATGATGCATGGATGGACACACATTACAATGTAATTCATAAAGGTAAACATTGATCACAGAGTAAACATACCTCAAAAAAGAGACTATCCAAAAATACATAATAATAAAATGAAAATAAGTATTATATGACGCAACAAACGACGTTTCGATTATATAAATCTTCATTAGGGACGAGACAACACTAACTCATCTAAAAAAAAAAAAAAATTATAAAATAATATTAAAACGCTTCGGTTTTGAAAATTGCTGTTTGTCTGTTAAAAATGAAAAAGAGGCTGTTAAAAGTGAAAAATAAGGTTAGGCTGTTAAAAGTGAAAAATAAAAAATGTGAGGCCGAAGGTATTGTGACTAATCGTCCCTGGAGGAAAGTGGACTCGACAAGCACATCTTTAATATCCTTCTACTATTGGGAGTATTGAATGACTTTTGTCTACATTCCTCCCTTCCGTCTTTCATACACTATATCTCTCTCTCTCTCTCTCTCTCTCTCTCTCTCTCTCTCTCTCTCTCTCTCTCTCTCTCTCTCTCTCTCTCTCTCTCTCTCCTTCATAACATACCCTACAACAGTTTCCTCCAACAATTAATAACCTGTTTATTGTTGAAAACTATGTCAGTTGTATGTATTGAATGTGTATCTGTAGTTGTTAGTGTCTGCTAATGTGAGGGCAAGATAGGACTTGTAGACGTTAGTCTTCGTAGTTTCTCTAGCCTATTCAAACGGCCAAAACATCAGACATTCACATAGAATTGAAACGGTCTCACCCTGGATGCTCCTTTCCGGCTTGAGTCTGGACTTACTCCAATTATGGAAAACAATTGTCAATGTTTTATCATCAGAAACATAATCCAATAAAGGTAAGTCACTGAAGTTCAGATATGTCCTGTTTTTGAAGGGAGTATAGTCCACCACTGAATACACATCATCACTGTATATAAATGTCTATTTCTATGTTAAATGTTCTTGTGTTCTTCAATGTTTCTTTTAGGTGATTACCTAATTGCACTATATTTTAGCCTATTTGCTCTGCTTGAATAAAGGTCTTTCACTGAACTTCACCAAAACATATTTCTTGCCATTCGCTATGTCACCCCCTCTTATTGACTGTTTAGGTTGAATTGGCTATAGTGACATATTTTCACTGCACCTGTGAAGTGACTGATTAAAGTGACAGTTCTTTCCTTGATTATCAACACGGCTTTCTCTGTACAAGAGATGTACTGGTTTATCTTCTTTGATATGTCAGGCTGTGTAGTGGAACCTGGGTAATAAACATTAAATCAGATGATTTAAGTCTGCTTCTTATTACTGTTTATGTGATTGTCTTTCTCCAGCCGTAATGAACAGCTTCCGAAAGAATACTCTGACATAAACAGCAGAATTCACTAAAGTCTAAACTATTCACTAAATAGAAAGCAATAGTAAACCCTAAGCACAAACACATATTTCCCTATGCTAATATTACTCTAATATTAGTGTTACCTTATATATATAGAATTAATGTAAGTCCCCGAATCGAAATTTATCCGCACATAAGCACTCTATCCCATTATAAGGGAGGATATTTCTTTTCATTTACAGGACACATAAATCCAGCTTTCCGTCCAGTTTGGTAGCACACTAAATATAAAAACCACTTTTCTACCAATTTATATTGAGTGTCCAATCCTCCGTTGATTGTTTGATCTACAATCAAATTTGCCGTAAGTCCCGACATCAAACGTCTGTGAATTCACGTATTGTTAATTGCGCTCCGTGTCGTGTCTCCTTCGTCTTCTCCGCTATTCCCCTACGCTCATCATTCGTCGCCCATCAAAGAGTTCTTATTTCTTTGATCACCGTCTCCCGCTGTGTTTTCCGTTCCCGAAGTCTCCCATCCGTCGGCCGATACAAGCGGCAGCCACTGACCTCTGCGAGCACCTGTCCCTGATAATCGATCAATAACCTTCCATTTATCCTTCTCTCAGATTGACAGACTCGATTGTTAACTCTCCTCATATATTGCCATTAAATGTTACATTTAATTTTATCTGGGAATCACTAAACTATCATCATTCTGTGACAGGTATGCGAACAGTCAGATAGGAATATATGGAGGGAAGTCAGCAGAGTTATACTCGTTTCCCAGCATGTCCCGGGAAAAAGATTTTTTAAATATTGAATCACTCCCCTCTAAGCTATCTATGCTTGTCTGTATCTTTCTGATCATGCTCTGTGAGTCCGTTACTATGACTACATAATGTTGAAAGTAGTTTATCCCCTTGTAAAATCATGCTAACTGAGAATATGGAATCATCTGTATCGGTAAATGTCAAAGTGTATTTAATTTTTAATGTAATTCTGAAAATGATGATGGCGACTGAACATGATACGACAGATCATATTATCTCCAATTTATTTTCCGGAGCCACTCGGAATTGTAGTTAATTAAATATTTATTGAATATATGTTGTATTTTTTATTCATTTAAAATATGTTGCTGTCTTTCTTAAATGAGTAGCCTGTGTGATTTAACTTCAGACTAAAGTAACATCTGAGCCAGGTTTACTTCTTAAGTTGCAACGTGATATGTGAGAAACTATCTATGGGCTGCTCTTCATTTTCATTCACCACCTGCTCATATGGCTTCACGTACACTGATTTGGGTGGGAGTTAAACGGGTACTGCATCTTGACCAAGGTGTCTAGTAGGCTAGCCTTGGGAAGGAGGCACCTTACTTCACCTGTGATGAGGGATACTCCTATCCCGCCAACCTGTATGTGATCTAGTGCAATACGTTCCAGTTATGCGATGCTAGAAAATGAAGCTGTTCATGTTATGTTGATATAATGTTAACATACAACGTTGTTCTAATGTTAACATACAACGTTGATCTAATGCTAACATACAACGTTGATCTAGTGTTAACCTGCAACATTGATCTAATGTTAACATGCAAATTGATCTAATTTTAACATACAGCTGTGAATCCCTGACAATTAGCAGACAAGCAAAATATACCATTGAATCCATAGAAATGTTGTTTTGTAGACGAATTTTGAAAATATCTTGGACAACCAAAATAAATAATTTAGTAGTTTCGAAAGAGGCAAGGCAACAACGACAGTTTATCAATAACTGCGGACAGGGGGAGACTGCTAGACCGAGAGAAATAATTCCGGATGGACTGAGACGGTGGCATAGAGGAATACTATTAGAGTTGAGACTTTTCGCTGGTTGTTAAAGATATGGACGGAGCACGTGGAATTATCTCGAGTGTTGTGGTCGGTACTTGACTCAACTCAAATGAAATCAACGCATCAATAGGCCACACTCAACTTTTCAGAAAACGAACCGTCGTGTCTTTAATATTTGTTTTTTCTCATGACATGGCTCATTTTCGTAAAATAATATTTTCATATTGTGCTTAATTGCCACATCTCTTTGTTACTAGTAAACTATACAGTTTGAATTAAACGTTTCCATATTTCTAACGCCGGTCTTCTTGTTGAACGGTTAAGGACGGTGTTCGTAATCCCCTATACTCACATACGAAAGATGGCTGCGCGAGATTCGCAGCGGATCGCGTCGCCTTGATTTCTTACCGAAAGGTATTGAGCCTATCATTCAGAAATCAATGGCAAACTACTGAACGTAAAAGCTTGCCAAGACATCAACAGCAGCTGAAAACTGCTGATGCTGACTGCAATGTCTTGTAAAAATTATATGCAAAATTATAAAAAAAATTAAACATATATCTAAAGGAACCCTTAATATAGTGAGGCTCCATGTAAACAAATCATCATCATCATCATCATCATCATCATCATCATCATCATCATCATCATCTTCCACTTTACCCGTCTAGCGTCGTGGGGAGGAATAATTAGTGTTCCAGCAGCACTGGATAGTGTTATTCCGTGTGATTGTACAATGTCTATGTTGTCGTTACTCCATTTTCTTCTTGGGCGTCCTCGTGCTCTTGTAGCAGATGTTCTTTGATGTAGGGCCAGTGCTGGTAGTTGACGGTGTTGCATTATATCGAGATGGCCAAACCATTTGATCTTCTGTCTTTCAGTATATGTGACATAATATATTGATCAAACTGTATGTCTGATAACATAATTTCTTATTCAGTCTCGGATAGTTACGTTGGCAGCTCTCCTCAAGCATCCCATCTTATAGATGTTGATTTTGTGTAAGTGTGATTTGGATAATATATAAGTTTGACTTTGGCAGCAAAGGGTAGATGTATTGATATTTTGATAAAATAGCCCTTTTTTAACGAACGATTCGCATTGGACATACTGAGCTAGATAAAAAAATTTTATAGACGACACAACTCTTGTTGTGATGTTGTCGATATACGCCGGCCATCTTTACGTCCAAAGGCATTTCTGGTATCCATTTTAGCCTGGGTCGGCACGGAATTTCAGGTCATTGTTTTTGTTTTTGTTTTTCATTTGAAACCGCCCTGTCGGACATCAAACCCAGGACCACCAGTACAGTAGGCGAGCGTCTAGCTTCTACACTACCGCCGCTTCCAGTGCTAGACCTTTATGTTTATATTCCATTGGTCGCTCCAGAGTTGCTTGCTTGCTTGTGTTCGCTGGCTGTGAACTCCAGCGTGAAGTCCTGTATGTCGGATGAAGACATCCTGTTGTCCAACATCAGTGTGATGTCATACAGGACCTGAGGTTTGCGTGAGTATCCGTTGTCCCATGTCTGGCTTATTGGTCTGCAGACTGGTGGTTTCTCGCCGTGCAGGCATACACTCTCCGACTTCGGAGGAATCGTCGATACTACTGATGTTAGCCAGGACCCCGAAGGGACCTTTTGGCCAGGTGGCACTGCGTAGATGTGTCAGCAGGTCTTGGCCAGTATAGATCCCGGCCCTGGTGCCTTGGAAACAACACTGCGTCCCTCTCCAGAGTTGATTTGGTTAATGTCACACTGATCGCCTTCTCTTCCCTAGATATTTCATGGAACCCATTGTATGCTGGGACGACAAGGCAGCAAAGGTCAATATTTGAAATGTCCTCCTCTATGTGAATACAGATCCACGACCTCCGGGCCGACACTCAGGCGTTTAGGGTGTATTTTTAATGATTGCAGTGTTTGAAAATATTGCCGGTCCAAGCTTTGTATTCACCCTCTGTAAAGTTCCTGTAACATAATAGGTAAATACATAACTTGAACCGGCAATATTTTCAAACACTGCACAGTCATTAAAAACACACCATGTTTAACAACAATGCTATCACGGCTCCCGAGTCTCAATGTGCCGTGCATTAAAACACCGCTACGTTTATTACGCCGAGCGGCTGACCGAGCGGCTATAATGCCGGATTCTCCTTCGGGAGACCCGGGTTCGCTACGGTGTGGATTTTATTTTCCTGTCTGAGGCAATAAGAAAACCCTAGCCTGTACAGATTGAGGCGACTGCGCTAGCCAGGCGGCCTTAATTCCTCAGGTTCAAGACCCCCCCCCCCCCACCCCACCCCACCACCCTTTCTTCCCCCTGCCATACACCGCAATGTACTAGTACATGACAGTGTTTTGTTTTTGTTTTTTACAGTTTATTACGACTGAAAAGTTAGTTTATTGTAGTAATATCAAATTTTGCTCAGTTGGTGTTCCATAGAATTTATCAGTACTTGAAATTCTTAGACTAAGCCAGTTCTCCGGCACTGTATCGATTTTTGATTCTCTCATTCGTGTAGCTTGTAGCCCATGCGGTGTGTTGGTTAATTATTCCGCCAAATCCGTGTATTAAGCGTTAATTATCGGTTGTGGTCTGTTCGCCTCATTTGTCTGTGTGATTTGTGTTGCTACTTTCGTTCAGCCGATTGTAATATGTCTAACCACGCTATGTTAGTCGTGTGGTGATTTTTTAAGTTGAATCGATTGGACGCAAGGAATTGCAAAATAGATACCAGGTTTTAAGTACGATCGAGGAGTAGGTTGGCGAGGATAGGAGATGGGCAGTTGCAACTTACAAGTGGGTGGTCATAAGTCATTACATTACCCGTGAAGGCGTTAGTTAGTTAGTTAGTTAGTTAGTCGCAGTTCCAACTTCACAGCAACGGGTCGTCCCCATTATGCTCCGTTCCTGTGCCAGTAAATATCACACCAAACGCTCCCCACTGCCCAATGTGAAAAGTGGAAAAGACAGGAGTCTCGACAAACAACAGCCCGCACAGATACACTGTGCATAATGCCGCCGCCAGAATGTCAACACAATTGTCCCCCACAAAACACCTAGTTCATTTCTGATGGAATCGGCAGTCATTTTCTCATCTGTATGTTTCCTAGATGTTCACCCACATAGTCCACGAAATACAGTTCATCGTCGATGGTAGTGGCAGTCAACCAGAAGCCCAGCAGCCACGCATTTCTGCATAAGGCAAAAATCGGTCAACTCTGGGACATAGCCATCTGCCATCGCTCCGAATATGCAGTCACGTTCCAAAAAACCTCGGGCAGATTCAAAAGCATTTCACACGAAACTCACAGCTCACAGTGTCGCGCCACGCACTCACTCAGTAGCAGGGCGACGGAACCATCAAGCCTCTTTAGTCGCCTCTTACGACATGCGTGGTAGGCTACAGTGTTGCTATTCTTTGCTTCCCTTATGGGCCCCGGCAACACACACGTGAAGGCGTGACAGAAGACAGTTGAAACTTGGCATATTCTAAGCTCATTATATTTGCACTGAACGTGAGGAATACTTATTTGTTTCTTCCGCGTGTTCACGTTACATGCCGAAACGTAATCTATTAACAGTAACTGGCTGAGTGGCTAGAATGCCGGATTCTCCTTCGGGAGACCCGAGTTCGAATCCTCGGTAAGGCATGGAGCTTTTTTTTTTTCTTCTTATATTCTGTCGGGGGCAAACAGAAACGCTACCCTGCACAGTTCGTGGCGAATGCACTAGCCAGCGGTCTGAATTCCTCAGGCTCAAGACCCCCCCCCCCCCTTCCTCCCCCCTCCCCCCACCGCAAGGTACTATATTGGCAGTAAATAACAGTTTTTTGACAGCTGCTCCAGTTATTTACAGAACAATGGAGAAGTCAGAGGCCGTGGCTGTGATAAAGTTAGTCATGCTACAGGGTAAATCAGCTCAAATAATACAAGGAGATGGAACCAGTAGTTCATGACTACTGCTTGGTATATTCTTCGGGTTAAAGAAAACGTTCTGGTGTAAACAGTGTCTCTCAAATCCGCTGATCTGTCGCGATCTAGGAGACCTTCGTCATAGTGCAACAATGGTAATGCAGCAAGAATTTAAAAAAAAAAAATCATTGACAGGATCGAAAATGGCAGTTTTAGAGATTCCTAGTGCGGTCAGCCTGAGTGAAAGAACAGTTAATAAAATGTAACACAACAAGACTGAACATAAAGAAATACGATTCTCCTGCGAACCGCTGCTTTTAACTTATGAACAAACCGCTGGCCACAGTTGCTCAAGAAATGTCAGTCCGAAATTAGCCTTGTGTTTACCCCTATAACACTCAAAATAATTGTCAGTATGCAATAGAAAACTACCGTCTCTCCCAGCATCTGCCAAGTCGAGAGTCTATAAATCTGCAGTAAGAGTGATGCTGATTATTTTTAGACTCCAAAGGTTTCTGTTGAAAGATGATCTACCTGGTGGCAACACGGTTAGTGGACAGTACTAGCAGTGGCTAGTGCACTTGCCTGGTGGTACAATGGTTCTGTGTTCGAATCCTCTCGAGGTAGAGTTTCTTTATTTAAAAAAAAAAAAAAAGCCTTGTCAGCCTAAATTGAGTACCAGAAATTTCCAGGACGTAAAGGCAGACAACGTGATATTTCCATCATTACACATCGAGTGCAGATTAGCCTTTTACATAATTCAGCGCCAATCAAAAACAAAGATGGTGCACAATCAAATGCGCAGGTATTATAATGTTAATATTTATTCACTGATCATTAACATTGCTGATGACACCTCTAAACGAAACAATTAACACGATGGCGCTAGTATGGCGATATGGACGAGCAGAATATGCGGTTATGCTTCGGACGTTATTAAAATCCTCTATCTGTTTACCATTACTATGCAGATACTAAACTAAACACGAGGTATTGCAGGCATTAAAAATGTTCGTTTGTTTCATCACAACGCGCCCTCCCACAAAGCACGGCTAGTGCAGCATGCAGCCAAGGTTTTCAATACTACGATTCTTCCACATCCATTATATTCTCCGAGTTTGGCTCCATCAGATGAATCTCTAATACCTCTAATACCTCTAATTAGATCTTTCTCAATTTCCTCTCACTCCCCACTCCACACTTCTCAACTGTTTAACTTTCTAGATTATTCCACCCAGGGTGTGATACCCAACCCACACGTAACTATATGCTTCATTGACAATAGATAACCCAACCAAAGCGAAACTGTATGCTTCAATGACAATAGATAACCTAACCCACACGTAACTATATGCTTGAATGACAATAGATAACTCAACCCACACGTAACTATATGCTTGAATGACAATATATGTCAAACGTACATTTGCTAAAATGAATAATTAGACTTGAATTCGTTCACCATATGCCATGCCGATAAGCGTGGGAGGTCATGTTTCGATATCTCACTGGATCACCAGAGTCGTGGATCAGCTCAATGTTCTTGTCTCAACCATACCACGTGGCCAAGCCATCCAGGTATTTACGTCTCTGCCTTTCTCTTGTTCTCTCCCCCTCGATCTTGCCAGTTGTCACCAAGTTCTTCAAATATTTTTTTTTCATAATGTGTCCAACAAATATTGACTTAAATTGCGTTTAAAAAAAAAAGCTCCATAGACTGCACCGGATCATAAACAATCTGGTCTTGGGACTGTAGCCTCTTAGTCCCACTTGTGAGCCTTGGTCCACCGAGGCCCTATCGCCATTGCTTATGGCAGGTGGTTTGGTTTATGTATCGTGTGTGGTGTTGCCAATCCTAATGCCCGGATATTTTGATCTTATACAAAACGTGGAGAAGTTATAGACGCTTATGTTCGCCGCTATTGGTGATCAGAAGAGTTGTTTGTTGTTTTTTTTTTATTATTAAGCGCTGCCATTTATAGGCCCTGCCTCAGTCGCTTCCATTTGCTCCTTTAACTTCATGTAGAAACTTCTAGAAACTTACGGCTGCGCCATCTGGTGGAGTATTTGTGTATCGACAGACAGACAGACAGACAGACACAGACGTTAGGTAGAAGACAACTGGCATAATTACTATTGCCCTTTGTGAGATTTTGTTAATTACGTCCCTTGGTTCCTAATCTGTTACATATATTGTGAGTTAACTCCCTTGAACAACGCGCAATGATCATGCTATTTCTAATGCTTTTTCAGGTGGACCAGCAGATTTCACATCCTTCAGAAGTTTAAGAACATTCCTAATCTTTTCTTTAGATTTTTATTTTTATTTTGCAGCTACCATCCTGCTCCACTTCTGCAGTCTGAATATATGGAGAGTCTTCTGGGACTGGTATATTTAAGAGTTTATCAATATCAGTCCAGATATTCAATTTCTTTTAATGTCTGTGATAACTTTTACATTACTGTTTTGAACAGACCATTTAGTTTGCTATATGAAGGTCTTTAAATGAAAACCTTAAATATATGTGTGTGTGTGTGTGTGTGTGTGTGTGTGTGTGTGTGTGTGTGTGTGTGTGTGAGGGAGAGGGAGAGGGAGAGGAGAGAGAGAGAGAGAGAGAGAGAGAGAGTGAGAGAGAGAGAGAGAGAGAGAGAGAGAGAGAGACTTATTTGGTTGTTTCGGGATTTGAGGTTTGAAGATTGAGCACAACCCATTACTTACTGGCAATGCCGATGTTAGTCCAGGTGGTGCAGTCTGACGTGGACAAGGCCCAAGGTTCGTACCGGAATACGATCGGCGTTGCCAGTAGTGGGTTGTCTATAAACTAAAGTGATTAGATTAATCCTTCAAGATGAAACATACACTATTATTATTTTTTTTATTTTAATGTTGCATATCCCTTGCAGGACGTTGCAGTCAACATCAGCGTTTTACAGCTGCTGTTGATGTACTAGGCAAATTTTACGTTCAGTAGTTTGCCATTGCTTTCTGAACGACCGGCTCACATACCAACACGTTATAACACAACGCGACACGGTCTGCTGCGCAAATCGGTCGCGGCTGCGTTTCGAACGCCTGGTAAACAACTCACGAACCGCGTTCGCAAGCCTTTGGCCACGGAGACCGGCTATTCTCTCAGTATAGCCTATAATATATACAATAGTATATACCAAATACATACAATAGTATATAACAAACTATACTCTATACGGAGACACTATACTCTCAGTAATTTCAATTGTCTACAATGGTAATTTTAAACTGACTATCAAACCTTTCTATTTGCATAAGACTGGCTTCTGCCGACTAATGACGACTGCTTCTGTGACCTTTAACAAACGACAGCAACAGCCAATAATCGGCATAAGCCAGTCTTGTGCAAACAGAAAGACATGATAGTTAGTTTAAAATTACTGTAGTAGTAGTAGTAGTAGGAGTAGTAGTAGTAGTAGTAGTACTAGTAGTAGTAGTAGTAGTAGTAGTAGTAGTAGTAGTAGTAGTAGTAGTAGTAGTAGTAGTAGTAGTAGTAGTAGTAGTAGTAGTAGTAGTAGTTGTTGTTGTTGTTATGGTTGTTGTTGTAGTAGTAGTAGTAGTAGTAGTAGTAGTAGTAGTAGTAGTAGTAGTAGTAGTAGTAGTAGTAGTAGTAGCAGCAGTAGCAGCAGCAGTAGTAATAGTAGTAGTAGTAGTAGTAGTAGTAGTAGTAGTAGTAGTAGTAGTAGTAGTAGTAGTAGTAGTAGTAGTAGTAGTTGTTTGTTGTAGTAGTAGTAGTAGTAGTAGTAGTAGTAGTAGTAGTAGTAGTAGTAGTAGTAGTAGTAGTAGTAGTAGTAGTAGTAGTAGTAGTAGTAGTAGCAGTAGCAGTAGTAGTAGTAGTAGTAGTAGTAGTAGTAGTAGTAGTAGTAGTAGTAGTAGTAGTAGTAGGCCTCTTTCAGTCCATCAAGACTATAGAGTTGTGCCGCTGGGGAGGCATCTGACAGCACCGCGAGTACAACACGGAGAGTGACAATCTCTGTCACAGTTTCCACATTTGTAAGACGAGGCAGGCCCCGCGGCAGGTGACTGCATTTTACGCCTGTGCCGCCTATCCTCAGTTTTTTTTGTTGCATCAGATTGCGCTCAAAGAGCAGCAGTCCATTTCGTACATCCCTTCTCCAGGAACATCCGTCTGTTGCAACTCTTTACCACGTGTCTGGATCTATGTCAAGGGTTTTCATATCTTGTTTACACACATCTCTATATCGCATTTGGGGTCTTCATGTTGGCCTCTTTCCTGTGGCTAGTTCTCCGTATAGGAGATCTTTGGGAATACGTTCATTCTCCATTCGAGATACGCGGCCCAGCCACCGGATGAGGGAGTGCACTTAAATGCTTAAGGAGGGAGTGCACTGTGGTAATATTCGCTCTTTCAAGCACGTGATTGTTTGTTATGTGGTCTTTCCACGATATGCCCAGGAGACGCCTCAGACATCTCAAATGGAAGGAATTCAACTTCCTTTCCTGTCGTGAGTATAAGGTCCAGGATTCAGACCCATATTGCAGTGTGCTATCAACACAAGCTTTATATACTTGAGCTTCTGTACGCTCTGTTAGACGTTGCAGACAACTAAAATATATGTGTGAATATGTCTATTGTCAGGTCTTAGTCAGATATGACTGAGCTACCGTATGACAGTAGACGGTACTACCTGCTTTCTGTTAGAGCCGAACGTTGGGCGGCGCTTACCAAACCCGACTCCCCACATTGTGCCAACGGCTTCGGATGAAAGAGCGCTATTGGGAGGGTACAAGCCTTACCCTGGTGCGAGGAAATGCAACCTAAAGACAAAATGTCATGGCAGGGCAGACCAGGCCCTAAGCCTTGGTTGGCAGCTGGTCTAGGATCGAAGCTCCGACAGGCGGACAGTTAGAGCATTGCTTTGCTGATCCGGCAGCTTCTGCAGCTTGTCTTGTTCCAGATGTAGGGATGTTATCTTTCCTCTGGAGTGAACTAGGCAGGCCGAGAGAGGGATCATGCTGCATGGGCAACACATGATCTCTATATTTTAGCTCAAGCTTTGTGCTATGGAGAGGCAACCCACATGTTCACATGCACCAACTGTGAACGAACATTTACAGCGCGAATTTGCCTTATCAGTCACATTCGCTACCGCCATGGCTAAAAGTTATTATTCCTTTTTGAGGCACAAACTATCGTCTGTCAAGACGACAAGGTGCCAATGAAAATGAGTAAATATGTGTATATTTCAGCTTGAAGGATTTATCTAATCACTTTAGTTTATATTGTGTGATTTTTGCAGTATTATCCGACGAGATGCAGCGAAATATTCCAGGCAATAAATCGTGTAATACCTATTGTTTGTGTCTTCATTTTTCAAATTCCCTACGTGAATACATTGTTTTAGATTAAACAAATATCAACAGAGAATCTACCAACAACCTGTATGACTGCCTCACAAGATATATCTGTGTGCCTCAAATCTAGTGATCTGCTTATGTGTGTTTTTCGCTAGTGACAAATATCCATCCATCCATTCATCCATCAAACCATTCAAACAACCATCCATCCATATATCCATCCATATATCCATCCATCCATCCAGCTAGAAATTCATCCAACTATCTACCCTTTTTTATGTCGGTTTGTCAGTCACTAAGGCAGTCTCTCTATCTGTTAGTCATTATATCTGTTAGTCGTCTTGCCTGTCTGTCTGTAGGTATTGATAGACGGGTGGATACCTGGAGTGATATATGGATGGACGGATTAACATATCGATAATGGCAAACCTAAGACACAAACTCATTGTCCTCCTGATGACAGACAACAGACAGTCAGACCTCTGCAGTCATACGGTAGATATATGGTGTTGAGATGTCACCAAACGAAACCTTAAACCAGACTGAGTACAGGGCATGCTGACTTGTCCTGATAATGTTAATGGGACAAGAGATAGACGCAGCCACCAGGAACCTTGCACGGGACGAGAGAATAAGGCAACAAAGAAAAGTATTTGCTTGTTAGTTAACTCTTGGTTGCTCTATATCGAGGCATTTAGACTGTTTATACCTCAAAGTGTGCTGGGCACTGAACTAACAAGTTTCCCCGAAAAAAAAAAATAGTCAGAGTTAGACAGACAAACAGACATATAGACTGACAGACAGACAGACAGACACTTGGGCAGATAAACAGATGGACTTACAGACAGGCTGTCAGAAGGACACACAGGCAGACAGACGGACAGGTTAACAGATAGACAGATACATCTTCTTCTTCTTTGCTATTTCTTCTTTCTACTCCTCCTCCTTCTTCTTCTTCTTCTTCTTCTTCTTCTTCTTCTTCTTCTTCTTCTTCTTCTTCTTCTTCTTCATGCTTTCTTTCTTTCTTTCTTCCTCTTTTTCTTTTTCTTCTGTTCCCCCTTCCCCTTCTTCTTTCGTATCCAAGCCTGTAAAACTTTTTTTTCAGAACTAGTTGACTTATAAAGAATTACATTATCATCCGCCTCCAACAGAACGGTCTAAGAGTTAACGGCTGCGAGAGGCAGCAAAGAATCTACTAGTCATCAACAAATCAACTTCGCGCGCCTTTTTTCCAGATAGTGTTATCGAGAACAATGATAGAGTGTATAGAATTACTCGACGAGTTCTCGTACGCTGTACAAGTCAGATATAGTCAGTAACATTATAGAGGGAGTTTCTTGGTGTATCTTGTTGGTGTGGATCTTTTGTTAGAATAGTTTTAATATTTCCGAAATTCACGGATTGTTTCGGTGATTCAAATTGTGCTTTGTGACAAAAGCTCTAAGAGTGTTAACAACTGTATTGCATGAAACGACTAGTGGTACATGAGCTTACCCTTACAGAAACATGTTTTTAAGAGTGTGTGTGTGTGTGTGTGTGTGAGAGAGAGAGAGAGAGAGAGAGAGAGAGAGAGAGAGAGAGAGAAGGGATATAGAGATAGAGAGATATAGAGAGAGAAATGTAGAGAGATATGTAGAGAGCGATAGTGATAGAGAGATACAGAGTGATAGAAAGAGCGAGCGAGAGTGAGAGAGAGAGAGAGAGAGAGAGAGAGAGAGAGAGAGAATAGATATAGAGAGATAAATACATAGAGAGAAAGATAGAGTGAGAGATCATCTTCATCAAGTGCCATGCCAACAGGCGTAGGCGTTCATGTCTCTATACATATCTCGATCTTTGGGTTTCTGGATCAACTCAACTGTGATATTCCTCCATGCCGCTGTCTTAATCCATCCGGCATCATTTCTTTTGGTCGGCCTCTGCCTCTCTTCCCCTCGATCTTTCCAGCCTCCACGATGTTCATCCGTGCTTCTTTTCTCATCACATGACCAAAGAAAGCAGTTTGTCTCTATCTTATTTGTGAATATAATGTTCTAGTGTCTTTAGCCTCTTTCAGGCAGTCGTCGTTAGTTACTCTGGCAGTCCAAGGAATTCGGATAGAGTGAGAGATAGACTGAGATAAATAGGTAAATTGATAAAAGAGAGATAGACGGAGAATGATAGAGGGAGATATACAGAGAGAGAGAGAGAGAGAGAGAGAGAGAGAGAGAGAGAGAGAGAGAGTCTATACAATTAAAGAGGAAATGTTGCTGTGTCCGCCTTAGACCCAGAAGCTATCTGGTTCGTATCCATGCATAGAACTGGGAATTGTCTCAAGAACCAATGGTTTCTACTACAGTATATCACTCAGAAACCTCTACTTCTTAGATAAGGGAGACAAACAGGAGGCAGCCTGTGCAGGCTGTGGATGTTAACATCCTACTACAGTTGAAAACCGCACAGAGTAGGCCGTATGGCAACAGCCATGGTATTATTTGTGAAGAAAAACCTACCAACGGGCGGACTGAGCCTGTTATCTTGGATGGAATCTGTCTGGGAGAGAGTGAGCCTTTCCAGAGCTGTCCGAAGTTGAACACACAATGATCTCCCAGATGGATACCTAGGTGGCGTGACGCACTCGGCTTGAAAGAAGAATGACGAACATTGTACGAACGAACGAACGAACGAACGAATGAACGAATGAACGAACGAACGAACGAACGAACTTTATTTTCAAATGGTTAAGAATTGGCCTAGCCTGACATTCTGCCCTTCTATCTGCCCTGATATGTTTCCTCTCGCCCGCACTCATACCATTGTATGAAACAAGCGCAAAGCGGTTTGCTTCCAAATCACCAGCAACTGTGTTTCGAACGTGGTATGTGGGATTACGAACTGCATTCGTAACCCCTTCGTCACAGTGCTGACTTAGTTATATTACAAATTCATTATTGTAACAAATCAAAGGGTAGTGATACAAGACATAATCTGACAGCCGTGTGATAACACTTAAAGACACTTTAACGATATAAGACAAATATAAGACAGGAGTTGGTAGAGCAGAGACCATGTGGGTTTCACGGCGAGATTCAAGCAGCCTGGTACCTCTTTGTTTGTGTGTGTTATTCCTTGCATTATGTCTGAGTAGTGGAGATGGTGAGGTCAGCGCACAGCCGAGACGCAGGTAAGATTGTTTTACATCACAGATGGGAAATAACCGTTTTACGTTTTACATCAGGGATGGGGAATATACGTTTTACATCAGGGATAGGGAATATACGTTTTACATCAGGGATGGGAAATATACATTGTACATCAGGGATGGGGAATATACGTTTTACATCAGGGATGGGGAATATACGTTGAATATTGGGAATGGGGAATATCCGTTTTATATCAGGGATGGGGAATGTTCGTTTTACATCAGGGATGGTGAATGCTCGTTTTACATCAGAGATTGGAAATGTCCGTTTTACATCAGAGATGGGAAATGTCCGATTTACATCAGGTATGGTGAATGTTCGTTTAACATTAGAGACGGGAAATATCAGTCTTACACCAGAGATGGGAAATACCCGGTTTACATCAGGCATGGGGAATATTCGTTTTACACCAGGGATGAGTGTTATCTGGCTCACGACATCATATGGTTTGATCGCATGTCAACCGCAGTCGGGACTCTAAATTCAATAAATCTATGACTTTTATAACCAATAATCTATAAATCTAGTAGCAATATTAATAACTAAAAAGAAGGAGTCCCAATCATCACATTACGGGTGGCTTAATTAAATGTTTGACCAAATATAGCAGGCTAATTTTGACGTTGATAATTGTGGGTGGCTTGTTGATAACGTTATAATTATGTAAATTGAACTTGGGCGTAAAATATATATACATAGAAAAACGTGAAACTGTGGTGGAGCTCCTTGCACCCTTTCCCCTTTGTTCTGGTGTCCGCTATTCCCATCAGTCGAATTTTCCTCTCTTCCATTGTTTCTATAAGCTCTTCTTTACTATTGAAACCGCAGACGTTCATTGTGCCTATTTTTGGAGTCGTTGATCTCGTAGCCCATTAACATTGCCTGGTCGATATCCGTTTATGATTCTAGCATCATATTTTATAGACGAATCGGCAGGCTCTCTGTATGCGTGATGTGGTTAAGCATGCCCGTCGCATTTATTTCCCATGGTATTAACATATACCTTTTAGGTTGAATTGAAAAGGCAGCCAAGGAAATTTTTAAACAGTTATCGTCTATATGGGGATTATAAGTAATAGCCACCAGGACTGCAGGCAAGCGTGCAAAGTACTGGACCACCAGCTCCAGAGCAAACCACAAGAGTGCACTAAATTTATAGGCATATGTTTTCAAGTGGTCTAGTGGTTAGAACCCCGCCCTTTTATGGATATAACGCCAACGACCTTCGGGCGCAAACTTGGATCTGCATGATGCTTGACTGCACATGTAGATTAGACATGGTTTCTGAGATAAATGTCCAAAAGTCATCATGTCGGCATTGTTTGTTGTTGTTTTGGGCCGAAGTAATGTAGCAAAGTCACTCAGCCTGTCAGCCTAAGTCCATGTCGTTCGAGCCCATATTAGTTTGTCCAGAAGTCTTGAAACAAGCGGATGTCAAGATGTTGCCTTTTAATAATAAAATGACTCATCATTATATTACTTAATAACAACACGTATGTTTGTGGTAGGTCTAAGAACAATACTGGCATGAGCAAGCAACAGCTGAAAGAACTATAGCCTTGGTTGTAGGGGGTGATCGAGAAAGAGATGAAGGGATATGGCGGAAACAGAACTTTCGGCAAGCTTACTGCACCACACCAACTTCCATCATATCGCACATACTTATCTCTCATTTTTAACAACTTTCGCTTTTTTTAGGGATGTAATAACGAGAATTGCGTTAAAAGAATTATATGTTTCTATTTAATAAGAAACTGATTTTGTTGTTGTTGTTGTTGTTGTAGTTGTTGTTGTTGTTGTTGTTGTTGTTGTTGTTGTTGTTGTTGTTGTTGTTGTTGTTGTTGTTGTTGTTGTTGTTGTTGTTAATTTTCCCAGCGGGTCGTTGAAAATCGTTACACGCGCCACAATGTGTAAGCGTGCCGTAGGTGCCGACGCCTACCCTCAACCATTACATGTTCCAAACAGGACAATATAACCCATTAAATAAAAGAAAACAGTAAAATGATATCTACAGGAACAGAGCGAATCCTGCAGTGGATACCAGAATGCAGTGGTATCACTGTAAATGGATAGGCAATCAAGCTAGAAAAGGCTAGACGAAACATACGAGAAGTCCTATTCAATCCATAACTTTAGAGAAGTGAAAACTCTACTACAGCAATCGATGAAGACAAACAGGAGGGAAGAAAACACAAACTGCAGACCAGCGTCTTCAGACCCAGAAAGCGCATTGTAATCTCAGAGACCACCTGCCGAACAGGCCGCAAGGACTCTCTCACTTGCTAATGGGCAGTACCAAAGAAACATCCACCTCGTTTTCCCCAAGACTGACCTGTCTTCGCTAGACAGGAAGAGAAAACCGGTTCTCAAGGAGACCGGTAAAGACCTCAAGAGAACCCACTTGTTCGTTGCACATGCTGGGATGAGATATAACAAAGCTTTGCTAGCTGTGGAAGATTAGAAAAGAGGACTATAACGCACCTAGGATTATACAATAGTCTATTCTTATACACGGTTTCTCGTCCTTGACTTGGAAAGGTAATTATAATTACCTCAGAAATCGGGCTGGGTTCTCTTCATGGCGAGGGACACTGGCAATACAGTAAGCTAATCAGATCAGTGCACTAGTAGCGCGTATGTGGACTTGGCTTGTCTTCAAAGCGAGCGAACGAAAACAAAAAACAACAACAACAACAAAATTCTGTATTTTGGTAATACTACAAACAAATGGCTTACAGGGCGAGAAGATCGACTTCATCACGCCGAGTTTAATCTTATATGGCTCGGTCTCTTTCTGTAGGACAACCTATCGAAAGTGTCGCACAAAGCACGAACTCCGTAGCTTCAGTGATGGTCCCCAGGAACGAAATAACATAGAAAAGATCGAGACCATTTTTCAAAAATCACACAAAGAGTCTCATCACCAGAACTTGATTGAGAGGCAGTGAATGAAAGCTCGCTTCACGTGTGACCTGGGGCTGTTTAAATAGAGAGTGTTGCTTAAACTGGCAGAGTTCTTTAAATTGAGAGCATTCCTTAAACTGGCAGCTTTCCTTAAACTGGGAGCGTCCCTTAAACTGAAGGCATTCCTTAATCTGGGAGCGTTCCTTAAACTATGAGCTTTCCTTAAACTGGGAGCGTTTCTTAAACTGAGAGTTTTCCTTAAACTGAGAGCTTTCTTTAAACTGAGAGCTTTCCTTAAACAGGCAGCGTTCAGTAAACTGGGAGCGTTCCTTAAACTGGAGGCGTTCCTTAAACTGAGAAATGGAGACTTGCAATCCCTCTTATCGATATCCCAGGTTGCTATTCTTGATTGCCTCTTGCATGTATTCCAGAGGACCCAACGTGTGTGGATCCAGAGGTCGAAACTGTTGCAGGGGCTGGGGAGTGTCTCTATCTAGACGAACTTGCACAATGCGTGAGTATTCTGTCTTTCATGTAGCATCACAATCATTGTGTGCCATGCTGGGCGACAAAGGCTCCACGACAATCCGTCCGTCCGTCAATTTGTTTGTCTATCTATTTGTGTGTCTTCTGTCCGTCTATACGTCTGTCTGTGTATCTTTTATTTATGAATCAGTCTGTATGCTTCTCATTAACGCCTTTTTATACTGGTTTCTTCTTTTAATTCGTTGTTTATTTATTTTTCTCATCAAATAATGTATTCTGAACACCCAGATTTCTCGTCCACTTAGTGTAGTTTCATTACTCGACTCCATCGTACGCCACTCCATCTTACAATATATTGAATCACATAATATTGTATGATAAGCAAGTTTTCAGGTATAGATCTGCTCTTAAAGAAGTTAAAATTGAAGTAGAGGTGCCATAACAAACTACACAATACATTGACAGAAATCCATTTGGGATTTGATAGTGCCACCTTCAGATGTCCACGGCGTCTCACCGATGTGTACTATGGAAAACAGCCAAGCAACTAGACACCCATAATGAAGGTGGTATCATTATAAGAAGAAACAAACTAGAGAATTTAGTGACAACTGAAAACATTGAGGGGAAAAGAACAAGAAGTAATTATCTGGATGGCTTAGTCGCGTGACAGGAACACCGAGAGTTTGGTGACAACTGGCAAGATTGAAATGAAAAGAACATGGGGAGGACAGAGAAGTAACTATCTGTATGTTTTGACCACATGGCATGGTCGAGACAAGAACACTGAGCTGATCCACGACTCTGGTGATCATGTAAGATGGCGAAACATGACCATCCACGCTTACCGTCATGGTACATAATAAACGAATGAAATACAAGGAACACGTTCAAATGGAAGTAAAATAAATAACATGTTTAACTTTGGGTTATCAAGTGTGACCCAAATAAGCGTCTGTCCAAAATTAAACAGTCTCATCTCATCTCATCACATCATGTTCCTCTTGTACCTTGCGGTGTCGAGGTGAAGTATAAACATCGTGAGAGTGCCCGATTATGGGCTTCTTGTATCGATATTCCCATGGACTCTGCTATTACCTCCGTCCAACGTTTACGTGGTCGGCCTCTTCCTCTGTTTCCCTTTGGTCTGTACATCATTGCTTGTTGTGGTATCCTGTCGAATGTTAACATACTTGCATGGCCAAACCATTTGACTTGCTGCTTTCTAATAAAATCTAGTGCTGCTATAACCCCCACTTTAGTCCTGATTTCTTCATTTCTGGTCTTATCTCTTCTTGATACGTTGAGTATTCTTCTCAGGAATCTCATTTCTGTTATTGTAATGTTTCTTTTCTCTTTTTCTGTCATTGTCCAGGTTTGGCATTGGTAGCAGAGAGTTGGTAGGAAGACTGTGTTGTAAAGTGCTTTCTTAGTAGTTATTGATTCATGTTTGTTCTTTAGTATTGGTGCCATTTGTCCAATGAGTTGGTTTGCTGTATTGCATTAAACAGTGGCTGACATAAATGGCATTCGTTGTTTTTATTGCTGCGTTGTTTCCATGTTGTCAACAGCGCTATGCTACAACGCTTGTGGGAGGAATGGCACCTGCGTATCACCAGGAATGTGCCGCTGTTCCGACGGGAGCATCAATGTCTCCTGTAATGCGACCAGGTCTACTGCTGACACTAATGTACAGCCAGGGAGACAGTTCTTCATGGGTGAGAATGTGTGGGCTGTATCCCAGTCATACATAATTACATATATAGCTACTTATCTAGTTAGCAAGTTAGTTAGCTAGTTGGTTGGTTAGTTAGTTAACTAACTAGTTAGTTAGGTAATTACTTAGTTACGTCAGTTAATCAGTCAATCAGTTGGTTAGTTAGTTAGTCTGTCAGTCAGTTAGCTCTTTAGTTAGTTTGTTAGCTAGTTAGTTAGTTTGTTAGCTAGTTAGTCAGTTAATTAGTTACTTAGTCAGTCAGTCAGTCAGTCAGTCAGTCAGTCACATAGTCAGTCAGTCAGTTAGGTAGTCATTCAATCAGTTAGTTGATTAGTTAGTTAGTCAGTCAGTTCTTTAGTTACTTAGCTAGTTAGTCAGTTAGTTACATAGTCAGTCAGTTAGTCAGCCAATCATTCAATTCGTTAGTTAGCTAGTTAGTCAGTCAGATAGTTACTTGTTTAGTTAGTTAGTTCATCACATCCACCCCTCGAGTCATTTATTCGTCCTGCCTTCTATTCTGCGCTGACGAAGGTTTCATTCTGCGCTGACGAAGGTTTCAGTCGCCACTTCCATGTTGTTACTGGTAATCGGATTCTAGTAGAGTTCACAATCAACTTCTCATTTTCTGGTGATTTATTCATTGCCTTTCTGAGGGCGTTCAGGACTTCAGTCTACTCCATTGCTCCTCCGTCTCGTCCGCCAAATAATTAAACAGGTAACTCTTACACTTCCTGGGCGCTGTTGGCTAGCAAAGGGATTCAACTCTTACACTTCCTGGGCGCTATTGGCTAGCAAAGGGATTAAACTCTTACACTTCCTGGGCGCTATTGGCTAGCAAAGGGATTCAACTCTTACACTGCCTGGGCGCTGTGGGATAGCAAAGGGATTCAACTCTTACACTTCCTGGGCGCTGTTGGCTAGCAACGGGATTCAACTCTTACACTTCCTGGGCGCTGTTGGCTAGCAAAGGGATTCAACTCTTACACTTCCTGGGCGCTGTTGGCTAGCAAAGGGATTCAACTCTTACACTTCCTGGGCGCTGTTGGCTAGCAAAGGGATTCAACTCTTACACTTCCTGGGCGCTGTTGGCTAGCAAAGGGATTCAACTCTTACACTTCCTGGGCGCTGTGGGCTAACAAAGGGATTCAACTCTTACACTTCCTGGGCGCTGTGAGCTAGCAACGGGATTCAACTCGTACACTACCTGGGCGCTGTTGGCTAGCAAGGGGATTCAACTCTTACACTTCCTGGGCGCTGTTGGCTAGCAAAGGGATTCAACTCTTACACTTCCTGGGCGCTGTTGGCTAGCAACGGGATTCAACTCTTACACTGCCTGGGCGCTGTTGGCTAGCAAGGGGATTCAACTTTTACACTTCCTGAGCGCTGTTGGCTAGCAAGGGGATTCAACTCTTACACTTCCTGGGCGCTGTTGGCTAGCAAGGGGATTCAACTCTTACACTTCCTGGGCGCTGTTGGCTAGCAAAGGGATTCAACTCTTACACTTCCTGGGCGCTGTTGGCTAGCAACGGGATTCAACTCTTACACTGCCTGGGCGCTGTTGGCTAGCAAGGGGATTCAACTTTTACACTTCCTGAGCGCTGTTGGCTAGCAAGGGGATTCAACTCTTACACTTCCTGTGCGCTGTTGGCTAGCAAGGGGATTCAACTCTTACACTTCCTGGGCGCTGTTGGCTAGCAAAGGGATTCAACCCATACACCGGCATTAAGTTGTAATTAAGTATTGACTTCTTGTTCAGAGCACAATGCCAAACTACTGAACGTAAAATTGTCAAGAAAATCGAATTCTGGTTGATGCCAATTCCCTGCAAAGGACATGGAGTATCTGTTTCAATTATTTGTAATGTAGGACCCTGCTGAAAGATACACACGACACTTTAGGAATAAAAAAAAACGACATTTGCTGACATCCACAGTGGAGTGTGTTGACGTCAAAAGATACAGAGTATGACAAAGAGGTAATTAAACAGACAATATAAATAGATGGTCAGGCTGGCAGAAAGGACAATGTGCGCTCGGGGTGATATGGTCAATAGCACATCTGCGGCCTTTATTTTCCAAAATAGTTCATGGTACCTATTTTAGGCTGGGTTGACTGGGAGCCAGGTCAGTTTAAAATCAACCCCGGTGCGGATTGGATCCAGGGTCCAACAGGTCGGTAGGTAAGCGTCTAGACACTGTTGCCCTGACTTAAGAATAAGAGAGAGAATGAGAGAGAATGAAGCAGAGAATTAGAGAGAGAGTGTGTGTGTGTGAGAGAGAATTAGAGAGTGAGCGAGAGAATGAGATAGAAAGAAACAGGGTAAGAGAGAGAATGAGAGAGAGAGAGAGAGAGAGAGAGATCAGAGTGAGAGAGAACGAGTAAAAGAATGAGAGAGAGAATAAGAAAGAGAGTGAAGATATGAGAGAGAGAATGAGAGAAATTGAGAGAAAGAGAGATGAGAGAGTGAAAGGAGAGAGAGCTAAGATGTGTGAGAGAGTTAAAGAATGGGAGATAGAATAAGAGAGAGAGAGAGAGAGAGAGAGAGAGAGAGAGAGAGAGAGAGAGAGAGAGAGGGCAAGAGGGAGAGAGGGAGCACTAGGAGGAGAGAGAATGGGAGAAAAAGAGAGGGTAAATAAGGTAGAATGAGATAGGGAATGAGATATAGAGATTGAGAGGTAGATTAAAAGAGTGACTGAGAGGAAATAATGATATAGAGGATGAGAGAGAGAGAGAGAGAGAGAGAGAGAGAGAGAGAGAGAGAGAGAGAGAGAGAGAGAGAGAGAATGAGGAAGAGAAATCAGAAGAAATAATTAGAGAGTCAGAGAGAGAATGAGAGAGAGTCAGAGAGAATGAGAGGATCATATAAAGAATGGAACAGAGAGTATGAGAGAGAGCGAAATAATGAGACTGTGATATAGAGAGAAAATGATATGCAGATTGATCGAGAGAGTGAAACAGATATAGAGAGAATGAGAGCGATAATTAGACAGAATGAGAGAGGATGTGAGGGAGAATTAGAGGGATCAAACAGAGAGCGAATTAGAGAAAAAATATGTGACAGAGAGAGAGAGAGAGAGAGAGAGAGAGAGAGAGAGAGAGAGAGACAGACAGACAGACAGACAGACAGACAGAGAATGTCTGTGTGTGTGTAATAAAGATAGAGAACGAGAGAGAGAGAGGAAGAGAGAGAGAGAGAGATCAAGGAAAAAAGTTTGAGAGAAATAAGAGAGGGAGAATTAGAGACAGAATGAGAGAGTGAGAGAGAATGGCAGAGACAGAGATAAGTATAGAGAACGACAAAGAGAGAAAGAGAGATAGAGAGATTGAGAGAGATACACGAGAGACAGAGAGAGAGCGAGATTGAGAGAGAGAGAGAGAGAGAGAGAGAGAGAGAGAGAGAGAGAGAGAGAGAGAGAGAGAGAGAGAGAGCAACAGAGACGAAAACAAGAAAACAGTAAGAAAACTACAACGTTGTTCAATTAAGGGAAGTAATATAATTTCCCCCAAATGTTCCCGCTTGTCTCCCATAGTGCTGTGATATCCCCCCCCCCCCCTTTTTTTTTTTAAAAAAGGAAGTAAGTATCTAAGACATTAACTATCTAAATAAGTAACTACGTAACTAAGTAATATGTAACTAACTAACAAAATAAGTATATAAGTAACACATTAACTACCTAGCTAAGAAACTTAATTAAGTATCTAAGTAACTAGGTAAGTAAGTAACTAAGTAACAAATTAACTAAGTAAGTATGTAACTAACTTAAAATAATTAACTTACTAACTAAATTAGTAAGTAAGTAACCAAGTAATTAACTAACAAAATATGTAACTAACGCACTAAATAAATAACAAACTGACTAATAACATTAGTAACTAAGTAACTAACTAATAAATTAACTAGCAAACAAAATAACTAAGTAAGTAACTAACAAACAAAATATGTAACTAACAAACGAGCGAAGTAACTAAGAAAATATGTAACTAACTAACATACGAACTAACTAACTAACAAAATAAGAAACTAATTAACTAACTAAATAAGTATGTAACTAACTAATTAAGTATCTAACTAAGTAACTAACTAATTACTTGATTAACTAATTAAGTAACTAAATAACTAACTACATAATTAACTAAGTAACTAACTGATTAACTAAGTAACTAACTGATTAACTAAGTAACTAACTGACTCAGCTACTTTCCCTCCTCTCCAGGACAGTGCAGCCGCTCCAGCCGTTACTGCCAGCAGAAGTGTGTCAACGTAAGAAGATCCCTGTTTCAGTGTGCTTGTACTAGAGGGTACAGCCTTCAGTCCGACGGTCGGTCATGCGCAACCAGCCATGCCAATTCAAATGGAACAAGTTTTAGCCCAACATTACCTCATAGTCCGTCTGTTACTCGATCACGACGATCCTATTTTGACTTTTCAAATAAACAATCTTCGAAAATCGCAAAGGAAAGACCCTTTTTAGATTCCCAAGACAGATATAAAAATGGAAATAACTTAAAGAATGCTATTTATAAGAACAAACAGTTAAATTACAAACCTAGAAATGATGTGAAAAAAGGTAGTTCAAAATTACACGAAATTCAGACTAAACAGCCGCAGGTGTTTTCAAAACAGAATAGCAAGAATCTGAACCATAAAGAAGACTTTAAAACCACAGCTGACGTCTGGAAATACGGCTTTGCCGGGAAACAAGATGTAACAAAAGCAGGAGTAGAAAATTCTAGAACTGGCTACGACATGCAGAAATTCCCATTTGATAAGTTTTTGCCTGGTAGCAGCTATGAAAAGTTAGCTGAAATCTCCGGTAAATTGGACACGAAACGTGTGTTTGGCGAAAACTTACTACATCAAGAAAAGACCAAACTGAAAGACGCAGACCTTTACAAATTACAGGAATTAGACAGATTAGAGGAATTATACGGGGACAAATTACAAGAATTTGACAAGAGTAAGTTGCAGGAAGTAGACAAGAGCACATTATTTGATCTTGAAAACAAATGGAGGAATGAGTTTGGCAAGAACAAGTTGCAGCAATTAGAGAAGAACAAGGTAAAGAATCAAGGGAAGCTGCAATCGCAGGAATTAGACAAGAAAAAGTTACAGAAATCAGAGAAGATCAAATTGCAGGAATTAGAGAAGAACAAGGTAAAGAATCAAGGAAAGCTGCAATCGCAGGAATTAGACAAGAAAAAGTTACAGAAATCAGAGAAGATCAAATTGCAGGAATTAGAGAAGAACAAGGTAAAGAATCAAGGGAAGCTGCACAGGCAGAAACTAGACAAGAACAAGTTACAGGAATCAGAGAAGACCAAATTGCAGGGATTAGGGAAGCATAAATTGCAGGAATTGGGGAAGAACGCGTTGCAGGGATTAAAAAAGAATAAATTGCAGGAGTTAGAGAAGACTTGGTTACAAAACCTGCAAAGGCAGGAATTAGACAAAACCAAGTTGCAGGAATTAGAAAAGGCAAAATTACATGATCTAGAAAACATACAGTGGCAGAAGATACACAAGAACAAGTTGCAGGAATTAGAGAAGAACAAGTTGCAGGAATTAGAGAAGAACAAGTTGCAGGAATTAGAGAAAAACAAGTTGCAGGAATTAGAAAAGAACAAGTTGCAGGAATTAGAAAAGAACAAGTTGCAGGAATTAGAGAAGAACAATTTGCGGGAATTAGAGAAGAACAAGTTGCGGGAATTAGAGAAAAACAAGTTACAGGAATTAGAGAAGAACAAGTTGCAGGAATTAGAGAAGAACAATTTGCGGGAATTAGAGAAGAACAAGTTGCGGGAATTAGAGAAAAACAAGTTACAGGAATTAGAGAAGAACAAGTTGCGGGAATTAGAGAAGCAAAAATTGCAGGATCTAGAAAACAAACAGTGGCAGTGGTTACCCAAAAACAGATGGCAGGAATTAGAGAAACAAAAACCACATGATCTCGGAAACACACAGTGGCAGAAGTTAGACCAGAACAAGTTGCATGAATTTGAGAAGAACAAGTTGCAAGAATTAGAAAAGAACAAGTTGCAGGACTTAGAGGAGAGTAGGCCGCAGGAATTAGAGAAGAACAAGTTGCAGGAATTAGAGAAGAACAAGTTGCAGGAATTAGAGAAGAACAATTTGCAGGAATTAGAGAAGAACAAGTTGCAGGAATTAGAGAAAAACAAGTTACAGGAATTAGAAAAGAACAAGTTGCAGGAATTAGAAAAGAACAAGTTGCAGGAATTAGAGAAGAACAATTTGCGGGAATTAGAGAAGAACAAGTTGCGGGAATTAGAGAAAAACAAGTTACAGGAATTAGAGAAGAACAAGTTGCAGGAATTAGAGAAGCAAAAATTGCAGGATCTAGAAAACAAACAGTGGCAGTGGTTACCCAAAAACAGATGGCAGGAATTAGAGAAACAAAAACCACATGATCTCGGAAACACACAGTGGCAGAAGTTAGACCAGAACAAGTTGCATGAATTTGAGAAGAACAAGTTGCAAGAATTAGAAAAGAACAAGTTGCAGGACTTAGAGGAGAGTAGGCCGCAGGAATTAGAGAAGAACAAGTTGCAGGAATTAGAGAAGAACAAGTTGCAGGAATTAGAGAAGAGCAATTTGCATGAATTAGAGAAGAACCAGTTTCAGGAATTAGAGGAGAACAAATTGAAGGAATTAAAGAAGAACAATTTGCAGGAATTAGAGAAGAACAATTTGCGGGAATTAGAGGAGAACAAATTGAAGGAATTAGAGAAGAACAAGTTGAAGGAATTAGAGAAGAACAAGTTGCAGGAATTAGAGAAGAACAATTTGCAGGAATTAGAGAAGAACAAGTTGCAGGAATTAGAGAAACAAAAACTGCTGGATCCAGAAAATAAGCAGTGGCAATGGTTACCCAAGAACAGATTGCAGTAATTAAAGAATAATAAGCTACAGTGACACACAACTGTGACACAATGAAAGAAAATAAACAACCACTATCAATTGCTCTTCAATTGAAAATCATAATCATCAACATTGGAATCATAAATGTTTACTATTTAAAGGATCAAACTACAGTCAGTTAAATGTGTAGTAAAACAGCGCATGGAATCTCAAGTGTCTTTTCCCAAAGCATTTTATTATAATTAATAAATATTCCGGCTTCACAAACAACAAACCGAAGCAAAGAGCAAGATTCAGTTCGTCTCAGATATGGAAATGTTGATAAGGTTGAGTTGTGTCAAGAACCGACATCGCAGCACCCGCGACATTCCCATACGGGCTCCATCCCCATCGTCAACAGCCAGTGAAGAGTGCCAATAAAAGATGGTGTCAGTTGGAATCTGATTAGTCCCAGGCTTTTCCTCAGAGCGCTGAGTGTCGGACATATACCTTTGGATTACCCAGCCCCACCAGTATCTCCATGTCATAATGATTTATTTGTCCTATCACACTTCATATTTATGTTGGTTGTTGTTTTTTTTTTTTTTTTTTTTGCGTCCTCTCACTTTAAATTCAAGCTAAGTCCATACAAGTGCTACTACTTCTAGTGCATTCTACTGATTTGGTCATGCGAAAATGTGGGGTAAAAGATATTGTACAGACAGACTGGGAAACTTTAAAGATACTTTACACACAAATTGGAAAACTTGAAAGATATTGTACAGACAAATTGGGAAACTTAAAAGATATTGTACACACAAATTGGAAAACTTGAAAGATATTGTACAGACAAATTGGGAAACTTAACAGATATTGTACACACAAATTGGAAAACTTGAAAGATATTGTACAGTCAAATTGGGAAACTTAAAAGATTTCACAAACACTTGAGGGAACAGAAGCGAACATTCTGGAAATGGTGTTTATAGGGAAAAGCCTTTATTTCCAGGTCAAATTGAAAAACTTACTTCGAAAACTCCTCAAGTGAAGTATAGTTTCTATATAAAGAAAGGTAGTCTTCATGGCAAAGTGTTTACGCTGCCTGACTCGCGATCCGAATATTGTGGGAACTATTCCGGGCATCGTCGTTCGGTTCACGTTTGTAATTTAGTCGGTGTCTCCTAGGGGTCGTCGCTGCAACTACGGAGTTCGTGCTTTGTGCAACGCTTTAGGCAAGCCGCCTTGCGGAAAGAGACCGTGTCATAACGGATAAACCCGGTTAAAATTAAGTCAATTCTCTTGCCTTTTAATTCATTTTTTTTTTTTTTAACCCATCAATAATTTGCGAAACTGAACTTATGCAACAAACTATTTCCGTAAAGAGATTTGATAGCAAACGTTGATGACAGAAAACGAACGGTGACGTCGTTTTATCTGTGGTATTGCCAAAATATAAACGATAGCGTAGCTGCTTTTGGGGTCTTCTTCTACAATTACTTATTATTCTGCTTCGTTCCTTTTTGTGGGTAAAGTTTAGTTTAGTTTAGTCGACGGATCAACATCACGGTACACGGGTGTAACCCATAAGTGCTCCGTTCTACTCCTAACTCAGGGCCTGAGTCCGGAGAATCTCAGCTCATTGCGAGGATCCTGAAATACTTTGGGTTGATTTTTAACTCGAAATTTTGCCCGGGCAGCGCCGTTAGGCTACTCTTTTTCGATTTCTAACTGCCAAGGGATTTTTTACGTGTGCAACAGCCAACAATTCACACGGGCGTCCGATCTCACTACCCAGAGACCAGGGGAAATTTTGTTACTAGAAGTCCACATGAAAATATCCTGGCCCTCATCGGGGCTTGAACCCAGGACCTCCAGCACTCGAGGCGAATACCATACCTCGAGACCACTCAGCCCCCTTTACGGGAAAAGTAAAATCCTCAAGCGATTTTAAAAAGTGACTGCAACAATTCACTTAACGATAGGCAGATATGGTTGAGGTCCCTTTGGAATTGAGTGTAAAGGGCAGAAGAACAGATATATATCATGACGGCTTGGCGAGAATGGTGCTGCAGGGTGACTAGAGCAGTGGTTCTCAACCTTTTTTGGCCCGTGCCACCTTCACCATATTTGCAGAACGTTACCCCCCCCCCCCCCGCTTCGTATTTCCTACCTACAAATTTGGCCCGTGCCACCCTTCACCATATTGTCAGAACGTCACCTCCCCCACCCCCCCCGCCACCCTTTTTCGTATTTCCTACCAAAAATACCTCCTCCCGCCCCTACACAGTATACGTAACAATGGAAGCACATACTAAAACAAGTCTAGACGTCCACATAAAACGTGATGTGTGGGTCTACTTACTTTATAAAATGAATTTTAGAAGGGTGAGACGTACAGAACCGTAGTATGAAGGGAAAAACAAGATCAAGTAATCGGTTCTTGTATTAACGCGATCTTGAAATAATATCCCCCCCCCCCTTTGGAAACCCCAAAATTCCCCCCTGGGGGGGGGGGGGGAAATTCCCCACCGGTTGAGAACCACTGGACTAGAGGATCTGGCCGACACTCAAAACTCTTAGGATAAGCCAGACTGACACATAATCAGACTGCTATTGGTACCATTATTATTGGGACTCTTCACTGGCTGTTGCAGATGAGGTCGGAGCACGTAGGGGAATGTCCTGAATGCAGTGATGCCGGTTCTTGGCAAAACTGAACTCAGCACAAAGATTTAAAAAGTGAAACGATACTTCACAATGTAAATACAAACTACATAATTTGTGGCGTCTTGAATTGTGTGTTTATATATTAACGTTACATTTTGTTATTTAAAATATAATATCTATCTCCCATGTTAACTTATAGCTGACATTTTTTAATTGGCTTCTGATATCACAGTGGTTCTCAACCGGTGGGGAATTCCCCCAAGGGGGGAATTTTAGGGTTTCCGGGGGGAGGGGGGGGAGAGGAAGAATTAAGATTATTTCCAGATTGCGTTAATACAAGAACCGATTGCTTGATATTGTTTTTCCTTCCATGCTTTACGGTTCTGTACTTCTAACCCTTCTGAAATTTCTTTTGTAACGTAAGTAGACCCACACATCACATTTTATGTAGACCTCTAGACTTGTTCTAGTATATGTTATTAAATTTAGCTTCCATTTTTACGTATACTGTATAAGGAGGGTAAGGATTTATAGGGATGAAATACAAAAGGAGGGGGGGGGGGGAATGACATTCTGAACATATGGTGAAGGGGTGCATAGGCCTAAAAAGGTTGAGAACCACTGTGATATCAGGAATAGTTACTGTTTATTCTTTAATTTCTGTTATAAGAAATAGTTATTTTTCTTGTTTTAATTGCCGATCCAATAAATAATTAATACTGTTTCTTTTTTTTTTCTCTCTTTTTTTTTTGCATACAACAAATTGGTAATATTCTCTTGTTATCTTCTTATATAAGAAAAAAATTGATTTTATGTCTTAACTTTCTGAAATAGAAAATAGTTAACATTCTGTCTTTAACTTCTTGCACAAACAATAGTTAATATTCTTTATATTCTTGTACAACCACAGTTGGTATTCTTTCTTTTTCTGCTGGTAAAACCATATTCTTTATCTTCTGGTACAACCAATAGTTAATATTCTTTGTTTAACTTTTGAAACAACACGTAGTTAATATTATTTCTTTGATTTGTGTATACACATAGTTACCACTGTTCCTTAACTTCTGGTGTGACAACTGTTAATATTCTTTAACCTCTAATATAGCACTAGTATCTTTCAATGCTAATATAAAAAACAGTTATATTCTTTTAATTAAAATATAACAAACATGCAATATTCTTTAACCTCTAATATAACAAACATGCAATATTCTTTAACCTCTAATATAACAAAACATTTAATATTTTTAATACTAATATATAGGGGAATGTCCTGAACACGATATTCTTTAAATTATAATATAAAAAATAGTGATATTATTTTTATTATAATATATCATAACAAACATGCAATATATGCCATACATATTTTAATTATAATATAACAAACATTTAATATTCTTTAAATGATAATATAACAAGCAGTGATATTCTTTAAATTCTAATATAACAAGCAGTGATATTCTTTAAATTATAACATAACAAACATGCAATATTCTGTAACCTCTAATATAACAAAACATTTAATATTGTTAAATGTTAATACAACAAACATTTAATATTCTTTAAATGTTAATATAACAAACGGTTAATATCTTTAAATGGTAAATAGCAAACAGTTAATATTTTGTAAATTCCAATATAACAAGCAGTGATGTTCCTTAAATTATAATATAACAAACTGTTAATATTCTTTCAATTCTAAATTAACAAACAGCCAATATTCTCCAACACATTGTTTTGTACAATGATTATTTTATAGTAACACTCATGTATGTGTATATATGATGTATTCAATAAAAGTTTTGTGAGTAAATCTTTGTTATTTGTTAGTGCAAGAAATTGTGCAGTGTGTTGTTTGCATCTTCATTTTAAAAATTCACATTTCTGACGCTGAGAAAGATTATAACTACTAACAAAAATAAAGTTAGTTGCATATCCCTTACAGGATGTCGCAGTCAACCCTAGCATTTTTAGCTGTTTGTGATTTCTTGGCAAGGCAACATTCAGTAGTTTGCTCTAGCTTTCTGAACGACAGGAACTCATACCTGTATGAAACAAGTGCAAGGCGGTCTGCTGGCAAATCGTCCTCAAGCTGTGTTTCAAATGCGGTATGTGGGATTGTGAATTGCGTCCATAATCCCTTCACGCAGGACCGGCTATACCTACTAAGGAAAGTCTCACAACTGTTTGTTGGCCGACATTATTCTACCATTGTCAAACATGATCGTAAGACATTGGAAAAACGTCTTATTGTCTAGTTGGGCTAACTCTCCCCTCACGGCCTCAATGTTTATCAGTTTCATTTAACTTCCATGTTTTCCATTTTTCATGTATTTGTGTCGGTTTGTGTTTGTTTATTCTGTGCTGACGAAGACTTTAGCAGCAAAGTCCCTATTGTTTCTTGCACTCATTGTCTAAGCTCACTGTCTACTTCTTATTTTTTGGCGATTCATTCATTGTCAAACATGAATGTTTGTCGCAACTAACAAACGCTAAATCATAATAACATATATGAGGTGCCTTAGAAGAGATGCGGAAGTAACTGTGGAAGATAAATCAGAAACAAGGCACTTAGAAGAAGGTTAGATCTTAAACCAGTCATGCAATTCATTAACAAACAACAGATTGAATGGTCTGGCCACCTCACAAGAATGCACTGGTACCATCTGCCACAAATAGCCACATTGAAGAAATATAATGGATACAGAGCAAGTGGAAGGTCACTTGATGGACTGATCGTATCAAGAATAACCATAGAGAAATTAACAAAATGGTAAGTTTGGACCAAACAAGGTATACAACAAAACAAAACAAATATTATAATGCAAATTTTCATAAATATTATAATGTAATTTCCATTCACTGAGTATTAAAAGTGTGGAAGATACACCAAGAAGCAAACAAATAACACGATGATCCCGCTATGGTGATATATCATCCTTCTGTTCATATGGGAGATTATAATAGGCGGTATATTATCCTTCAACATTGAATCAGTTATGACTAACTTATAAACAGCATTGAAAAGTGTGCACAAACGATTCTTAATCTCCACCAACACTTCACTGAGGTAAATGGAGGAAGAGGAGAAGAAGAACATCCGCACATTGGTTTGAATTTGTGATGTCCTTTTATTATTACACATTGGGAAAACCCACAGTTCACTGTCCATAATCATCAACAAGTGCCATGCCGAAAGGTGACGGTGGTCGTGGGTCGCCATCTAACACGGTCACCAGAGTCTTGAATCAGGTCTGTGTTCTTGTTCCAACCATGCCATGCTGCCAAACTATCAAGGTATGTATCCTTTTGTCTTCCTCTTGCTCTCTTCCTATCTAGCTTACCAGTTGTCACTAAATTTTCAAGCCCATTTCCTATCATAGCATTTCCAGAAAATGTTGACTGTCTACGTCTAATTTCTCTAATCAATCTCCGTTTTTCATTTGTCTCTTAAAAGACTGTCTCATTTGATTTTCTGTCCGTCCATGATATTCTTTGCATTTTTCTTAAAAACCACATTTCAACAACCAGTAGATGTTTCTCAATGTGTCTGTTAATTGTCCATGTTTCACACTCATACAACAATATGGGTTCTATATAGCACTTCAACACTTTTTTTCTAACTGTAGTTGACAACTTTTTGTTGGTAAGTATGTTTTTAATTTTGCAGAAGGCCATGGCAATTCTTGATCTAATCTCTGTAAGCCATCTTCCATCAGACGTTACGACTGTTCCGAGATAGTTACGCAGATTCACCGGTTTAAGAATATTTCCATTCACTTGGATGCTACAATGTGGTATTTCGTTCCTCTTGGAGATGACCATGATCTCTGTTTTCTTACAATGCACTGTCCATTTCTGCATGTATTATAACATTTGAAACTGCCCCTGTTGCAATTGCTGAACAAGTGATGTGTATATTTTTTTTTTAAATGGTTCGTATCATTTGCAGGATGAAACATACCATTTTTAACCATATGGCATCCAAGGTGGGAACAAAAAGATGTCAACCATAGTGTGAATAACAAGATTTCAACCAAGATGTTATCAAAAAGATGTCAACCAAGGCGTTATAAAAAAGATGTCAACCAAGGTGTGAACAAAAATATGTCAACCAAGGTGTGAATACATAGACATCAACAAAGGTGTGAACAAACCATATATCAATCAAGGTGTGAATAAAAAGATATCAACCAAGGTGTGAACACAAAGATGTCAACCAAGGTGTGAACAAAAAGATGTCAAATAATGTGTGAACACAAATATGTCAACCAATGTGTGAACACAAAGATGTCAACTAAGGTATGAACAAAAATGTCAA
Organism: Cepaea hortensis; assembly: GCA_963921405.1. Classification (NCBI taxonomy): domain Eukaryota; kingdom Metazoa; phylum Mollusca; class Gastropoda; order Stylommatophora; family Helicidae; genus Cepaea; species Cepaea hortensis. The sequence goes on from OY992891.1 coordinate 30,310,552, forward strand.
TCAAGGTGTGAACAAACAGATGTTAACCACGGTGTGAACACAAATATGTCAATCAAGGTGTGAACAAATAGATGTCAACCAATGTGTAAACAAAAATATGTCAACCAAGGTGTGAATAAACAGTTATCAACCAAGGTGTGAACAAACAGATGTCAATCAAAGTGTGACCACAAAAATGTCAACCAACTTGTGAATAAACAGAGATCAACCAAGATGTGAACAAACAGATGTCAACCAAGGTGTTAACAAAATTATGTCAACCAAGGTGTGATAAAAGTATGTCAATCAAGGTGTGAACACAAAGACTCAACCAAGATGTGAACAAACATATGTCGACCAAGGTGTGAACACAAATATTTCAACCAAGGTGTGAACAAAAAGATGTCATCTAAAGAGTTATCAAACAGATGTCAAGCAAGGTGTGAACAAAAAATATGTCAACCAAGGTTTAATCAAAAATATCTCAACGAAGGTGTGAACAAGAACATACCAACCGAAGTGTGAACAAAAAGATGTCAATCAAGGTGTGAACTAAACGATGCCAACCAAGATGTGAGCAAAAATATCTCAACCAAGGTGTGAACAAAAATATGTCAATCAAGGTGTAAAAAAAATATGTCAACCAAGGTGGGAAAAAGAACATGCCAACCAAAGTGTGAACAAAAAAATGTCAATCAAGGTGTGAACAAAAAGATGCAACTAAGACGTGAACAAAATTATATCAACCAATGTGTTAACAGAAAGATGTCAATTCAAGGTGTGAACAAAATGACGTCAACCCAGACATGAACACAGATATGTCAACCAAGGTGGGGTCCAAAATATGTCAGCCAAGGTGTGAACACATAGATGTCTACCAAGGTGTGAACAAATATATATCAACGACAGTGTGAACAAAACTATAACAATCATGGCACGTACAAAAGGATGTAAATCACGGTGTGAATACAAACATACCTCAATCACTGTGTAAACACAGGTATAACAATCATTTTGTGAATACAAACATATAAATCAAAATCTAACAAAATGCATGGCACTCATGCTGTGAACACAAATATAACAATTAGGTGTGAACAAAAGGATGTCAACCATAGTACAAACATATGTAAATCATGCTGTGAACAGTCTTTGAGTATAGAGCAAGCAATTTGGCGCAGTGACATAGTGGTAATGATGCACACAGTCTTCTGGGCATAGCATGAGGGAAAATACAATTGAAAATAATATTAGACATTTAGTAGATATGAGGGAAATCACTATTGGGGGACATAACATCAATACCATTACATATGCGGATGATACAGTATTGATTGCAGACAATGAACAGGATCTGCAACATTTAGTAGATGCGGTTGTTGAACACAAAGAACAATTTGGGTTAGAATTAAACGGTAAGAAGATACAGATTATGGTCGTCACATCTGATGGGAGATGCCTTGAAGAGAATAGAACAAGAATAACTATGGCAAAATTAGCCTTTTGCAAACTGAAAGACATACTGACCAATAAAATGATGAAAACTGAAACGAGAAAAAGAAGAGTTACATAGAACTTGTACTGTTGTATGGATGTGAAACATGGACGATGAGCAAACAAGCTGGAAAAACAAACATCTAAGACAGTGGAAATGTGGTTTCTGAGGAAAATGCAAAGAAAACCACGGACAGGAAAACCAAAGAGAAAGTCCTACAAGAGGCAAATGAAAACTGTAAACTGATTAGAGAAATTGGATGTAGACAGTTAAATTTGTTTGGGCATGTTACGAGAAGAAATAAACTTGAGATCTCGGTGACAACAGGCAAGATTAAGGAGAAAATAAGGGGAAGGCAGAGAAATAAATATCTGTTTGGCTGGGTCACATGGCATGGTAGGGATAAGAACACAGAGCTGATCCACGACTCAGATAATCATGTAAGATTGCGAAACATGACCGCCCACGCTTATCAGCATTGCATATGAGGAGGAGGAGGAGGAGGAGGAGGAGGAGGAGGGGGGGGGGGAGGGAGGGAGGGAGGAGGAGGAGGAGGAGGAGGAGGAGGAGGAGGAGGAGGAGGAGGAGGAGGAGGAGGAGGAGGAGGAGGAGGAGGAGGAGGAGGAGGAGGAGGAGGAGGAGGAGGAGGAGGAGGAGGAGGAGGAGGAGGAGGAGGAGGAGGAGGAGGAGGAGGAGGAGGAGGAGGAGGAGGAGGAGGAGGAGGAGGAGGAGGAGGAGGAGGAGGAGGAGGAGGAGGAAAAACAGAATTGAAAACCTAGTCACGACTGGCAAACTTTGAAAAAAAAAGAAGTCAATTTATAAATATTGGATGGCCTGATCAAATGTTATAAAAATCACCAAAAACAGACGTGGATCTAGACTACTGATGGTGTGACATGGCAAACCGTGCTCCCAAACCTTTACTGGCACGGTGCATGATGATGGCGATGAGGTGATCAGAAAAAATCGTGATCACTAACATTTACCAGCATGGCACAGGATGATGTTGATGTGTGTTAGTATGTGTGTATGCATATATGACTGCAGATCATACAATCAATCATGTGCCATGCCGGAAAGCGTGGGCGTTCATGACTCGCCATTTCACTCGATCAACAGCGCCGTGGATCAGCTCAGTGTTCCTATCTCGTCCATGCCATGTGGCCAAGCCATCCAGGTATTTTCCTCTCTGTCTTCCTCTTGGTCTGTTCCCTTAAATCTTGCCAGTTGTCACTAAGTTCTCCAATCCATTTCTTCTCATAACATGTCCAAAAAATTTTGACTGTCTATGTCTAATTTCTCTAATCAATTTACGATTTTCATTTGTCTCCTGTAGTACTTGGTCATTGGTTTTTCTGTCTGTCCATGGTATTCTTTGCATTTTCCTCAGAAACCACATTTCTGCAGCCATCAGATGTTTTTCAGCTTGACTGCACATTGTCCAAGTTTCACATCCATACAAACGAACAGGCTCTATGTCTCCCCTAAACACTCTTTTTCTCGTTTCAATTGACATCTTTTTATTGGTCAGAATGTTTTTCATCTTGCTAAAGACTACTTTCGCCATGGTGATTCTTGTTCTAATCTCTTCAAGGCATCTCCCATCAGATGTTATGACTGTTGCTAGATAATTGTACCGATTCACTTGTTGAAGAATATCATACAGATCATACATGGGAAGTTAATTCAATTCTGGCCAATAACAAAGCGAAACAATTGCATCAAGCCTGGAAGATTATCCCGAACGAAGTTTTGGATGACGTCTCGAGCTGGATAGCAATCCTCTCTTTTGAGAGCACCAGCTGCATACTGGGCCCAGGTGCCAACAATCTGCTGCAGCCTCAAGCATTGGTAATGACTGAGGATGTCTGGGACCTGTGCTGCCTCCTGGCATGCGTCAATCACCAGAACTTTCCTTGATGAACTAACAGTTGTCGACATATGTGGTATCATGGCCATCATTGCTTTAAATTCTGGACTCCTAGGGAAGAAACAATATGTACTGAGTGTTAACTGACTGATTTAATATTACTGGTCTGTTCACGTCACGTGCAGAATCAAATATGTTGTGCACAGGAAGAGAACTAAACAAATTCCAGTGTATCAAGAGTTAAGGAACCGACGCTGATGCTGAATAGAACACACCCTTAGAAAACCTGAGGACATTATGGTTAGACACTCTCTGGTCTGGAACCCACAAGGTTAACGAAATACTGGGAGATCTAAATACACATCGAGAGAAAAATTACAGACAGAGATGAATAATATTTGGAAGACAATGAGGGAGCTAGAGGAGATAGTAAAAGATAGGGCGACTTGGCGTAGTTTGATTGAAGGTCTATGTCCCAATGAGGGATAAGGGCACCAGAAGAAGAATGCTTTTACCTTCTGACTAGAAAACAAAACTAGAAAACTTTAGTAACTGGATGGAAATCTTGAGTTGAAAAGAATAAAGGTAAAACACTGGGAAAAAATACCTGGATGGCTTGACCACATGGCATGATCTGGATTAAACACAGACCTGGTTTAGGGGTCTGCTAATCGGAAGAGATGGCGAAACATGACCACACTTATCAGCATGACATATAATGGATGGAAGGATGAAACACATCTCACCACAACAGTAGTATCTGCTTAAAGACCTTGTCTCGATGTAATAAAACAATACACACGACAAGCGACTCTATTCTACCATGTCTTCTTTCACTTGTATTGTAAGCATACTTTGTAGACTTACCGTCTCTCCTCTCCTAGTATCACAACCACAACTTGATATCTCTTCATTTCCTCCAGCTGCTCAGCCATCTTTGGTCCATAATTCAGGGAGCCCTCAAAGATGGACAGTAAGTAAGTAAGTAAGTAAGAAAGTAAACAAGTAAGTAAACAAGTAAGTAAGAAAGTAAACAAGTAAGTAAGAAAGTAAATAAGTAAGTAAGAAAGTAAACAAGTAAGTAAACAAGTAAGTAAGAAAGTAAACAAGTAAGTAAGAAAGTAAACAAGTAAGTAAGAAAGTAAACAAGTAAGTAAGTAAACAAGTAACTAAGAAAGTAAACAACAAGTAAGTAAACAAGTAAGTAAGAAAGTAAACAAGTAGGAAAGTAAACAAGTAAGTAAGTACACAAGTAAGTAAGAAAGTAAATAAGTAAGAAAACAAGTAAGTAAGCAAACAAGTAAGTAAGAAAGTAAACAAGTAAGTAAGTAAACAAGTAAGTAAGTAAACAAGTAAGTAAGTAAACAAGTAAGTAAGAAAGTAAACAAATAAATAAGTAAACAAGTACGAAAGAAAGTAAACAAGTAAAAAAGTAAATAAGTAAACAAGTAAGTAATAAAGTAAACAAGTAATAAAGCAAACAAGTATGAAAGTAAGTAAACATATAAGTACGAAAACACGTAAGTAAGAAAGTAAACAAGTAAGAAAGTAAACAAGTAAGTAAGTACACAAGTAAGTAAGTACACAAGTAAGTAAGTACACAAGTAAGTAAGTACACAAGTAAGAAAGTAAACAAGTAAGAAAGTAAACAAGTAAGAAAGTAAACAAGTAAGTACACAAGTAAGTAAGTACACAAGTAAGTAAGAAAGTAAATAAGAAATTAAACAAGTATGCAAGCAAACAAATAAGAAAGTAAACAAGTAAGTAAGTACACAAGTAAGAAAGTAAATAAGAAAGTAAACAAGTAGGTAAGCAAACAAGTAAGAAAGAAAGTAAACAAGTAAGTAAACAAGTAAGAAAAAAAAACAAAAAAGTAAGTAAACAAGTAAGAAAGTAAACAAGTAAGTAAGTAAACAAGTAAGAAAGAAAGTAAACATGTAAGTAAGTAAACAAGTAAGTAAGAAAGTAAACAAGTAAGTAAGTAAACAAGTAAGAAAGTAAACAAGTAAGAAAGTAAACAAGTACATAAGAAAGTAAACAAGTACGAAAGAAAGTAAACAAGTAAGAAAGTAAACAGTTAAGAAAGTAAACAAGTAAGAAAGTAAACAAGTAAGAAAGTAACAAGTAAGAAAGTAAACACTTAAGTAAGCAAACAAGTAAGTAAGAAAGTAAACAAGTAAGAAAGTAAACACATAAGTAAGCAAACAAGTAAGAAAGTAAACAAGTAAGAAAGTAAACACGTAAGTAAGCAAACAAGTAAGTAAGAAAGTAAACAAGTAAGAAAGTAAACACGTAAACAAGCAAACAAGTAAGTAAGAAAGTAAACAAGTAAGAAAGTAAAAAAGTACGTAAGAAAGTAAACAAGAAAGTAAACAAGTAAGTAAGCAAACAAGTAAGTAAGAAAGTAAACAAGCAAGAAAGTAAACAAGTAAGAAAGTAAACACGTAAGTAAGCAAACAAGTAAGTAAGAAAGTAAACAAGTAAGAAAGTAAACACGTAAGTAAGCAAACAAGTAAGTAAGAAAGTAAGAAAGTAAACAAGTAAGTAAGAAAGTAAGAAAGTAAACAAGTACGTAAGAAAGTAAACAAGTAAGAAAGTAAACAAGTAAGCAAACAAGTAAGTAAGAAAGTAAACAAGCAAGAAAGTAAACAAGTACGTAAGAAAGTAAACAAGTAAGTAAGTAAACGGTTAAGAAAGTAAACAAGTAAGAAAGTAAACATGTAAGTAAGCAAACAAGTAAGTAAGTAAACAAGTAAGTAAGTAAACGGTTAAGAAAGTAAACAAGTAAGAAAGTAAACATGTAAGTAAGCAAACAAGTAAGTAAGTAAACAAGTAAGTAAGAAAGTAAACAAAAAAGTAAGTAAACAAGTAAGAAAGTAAACAAGTAAGAAAGTAATCAAGTAAGTAAGTAAACAAGTAAGAAAGAAAGTAAACATGTAAGTAAGGAAACAAGTAAGTAAGAAAGTAAACAAGTAAGTAAGTAAACAAGTAAGAAAGTAAACAAGTAAGAAAGTAAACAAGTACATAAGAAAGTAAACAAGTAAGAAAGAAAACAAGTAAGTAAGTAAACGGTTAAGAAAGTAAACAAGTAAGAAAGTAAACACGTAAGTAAGCAAACAAGTAAGTAAGAAAGTAAACAAGTAAGAAAGTAAACAAGCAAAAAATTAAACACGTAAGTAAGCAAACAAGTAAGTAAGAAAGTAAACACGTAAGTAAGCAAACAAGTAAGTAAGAAAGTAAACAAGTAAGAAAGTAAACAAGTAAGAAAGTAAACACGTAAGTAAGCAAACAAGTAAGAAAGTAAACAAGTAAGAAAGTAAACACGTAAGTAAGCAAACAAGTAAGTAAGAAAGTAAACAAGTAAGAAAGTAAACAAGTAAGAAAGTAAACACGTAAGTAAGCAAACAAGTAAGTAAGAAAGTAAACAAGTAAGAAAGTAAACACGTAAGTAAGCAAACAAGTAAGTAAGAAAGTAAACAAGTAAGAAAGTAAACACGTAAGTAAGCAAACAAGTAAGTAAGAAAGTAAACACGTAAGTAAGCAAACAAGTAAGTAAGAAAGTAACCAAGTAAGAAAGTAAATAAGTAAGAAAGTAAACACGTAATTAAGCAAACAAGTAAGTAAGAAAGTAAACAAGTAAGAAAGTAAACACGTAAGTAAGCAAACAAGTAAGTAAGAAAGTAAACAAGTAAGAAAGTAAACAAGTACGTAAGAAAGTAAACAAGTAAGAAAGTAAACACGTAAGTAAGCAAACAAGTAAGTAAGAAAGTAAACAAGTAAGAAAGTAAACACGTAAGTAAGCAAACAAGTAAGTAAGAAAGTAAACAAGCAAGAAAGTAAACAAGCAAGAAAGTAAACAAGTAAGAAAGTAAACACGTAATTAAGCTAACAAGTAAGTAAGAAAGTAAACAAGTAAGAAAGTAAACAAGTACGTAAGAAAGTAAACAAGTAAGTAAGTAAACGGTTAAGAAAGTAAACAAGTAAGAAAGTAAACAAGTAAGAAAGTAAACAAGTAAGAAAGTAAACAAGTAAGTAAGTAAACGGTTAAGAAAGTTAACAAGTAAGAAAGTAAACAAGCAAGAAAGTAAACAAGTAAGAAAGTAAACAAGTAAGTAAGAAAGTAAACAAGTAGGTAAGAAAGTAAACAAGTAAGTAAGAAAGTAAACAAGTAAGTAAGAAAGTAAACAAGTAAGTAAGAAAGTAAACAAGTAAGTACGTAATCAAGTAAGTAAGTATACAAGTAAGTATACAAGTAAGTAAGTAAGTCAACAAGCAAGTAAGTCAACAAGTAAGTAAGTAAACAAGTAAGTAAGTAAACAAGTAAGTAAGTAAACAAGTAAGTAAGTAAACAAGTAAGTAAACAAGTAAGTAAACAAGTAAGTAAACAAGTAAGTAAACAAGTAAGTAAGTAAACAAGTAAGTAAGTAAACAAGTAAGTAAACAAGTAAGTAAGTAAACAAGTAAACAAGTAAGTAAGTAAACAAGTAAGTAAACAAGTAAGTAAGTAAACAAGTAAGTAAACAAGTAAGTAAGTAAACAAGTAAGTAAGTAAACAAGTAAGTAAGTAAACAAGTAAGTAAACAAGTAAGTAAACAAGTAAGTAAGTAAACAAGTAAGTAAACAAGTAAGTAAGTAAACACGTAAGTAAGTAAACAAGTAAAGTAAGTAAGTAAACAAGTAAGTAAGTAAGTAAGTAAACAAGTAAGTAAACAAGTAAGTAAGTAAACAAGTAAGTAAACAAGTAAGTAAGTAAACAAGTAAGTAAGTAAACAAGTAAGTAAGTAAACAAGTAAGTAAACAAGTAAGTAAGTAAACAAGTAAGTAAGTAAACAAGTAAGTAAATAAGTCAGTGAATAGGTAAGTAAGTAAGTAAACAAGTAAGTAAGTAAACAAGTAAGTAAGTAAATCAAGTAAGTAAGTAAACAAGCAAGTAAGTAAATAAATAATTAGGTAAGTAAACAGGTAAGTATGTACGTAAGTGAGTGAGTAAGTAAGTAAGTAAGTAAGTAAGTAAGTAAGTAAGTAAGTAAGTAAGTAAGTAAGTAAACAGGTAATAAAGAAATGAATTAAATAAATAAACAAGTAAGTAAGCAAACATGTAAATAAGTAGGTAAGTACACAGATAAGTATGCAAGTGAGTAAGTAAACAAGTAAGTAAGTAAACAATTAAGTAAGTTAATAAGTAAGTAAACAAGTTAGTAAGTGAAAAGTAAGTATGTCAACAAGTAAGTAATCAAGTAAGTAAATAAGTAGGTAAGTAAACAGTTAATTATGTAAGTGAGTGAGTAAGTAAGTAAACAAGTAAGTAAGTAAACAATTAAGTAAGTTAACAAGTAAGTAAGCAAGTATATAACTGAAAAATAAATATGTAAACAAGTACATAAATAAGTAGATAAGTAAACAGGTAAGTAAGTAAAATGTAAGTAAATAAGTAAGCAGGCAAATGAGCAAGTAAGTAAATAAGTTATTGAGTTAGTCGACAGATCATCCTCATTGCACATCGAACCATTCAGTCCATAAGTGCTCGGATCCCTTCCTCAGCAAATCCTGCTGTGTGTAGCGGTTAATGACACCAGTTCTGTGTTGGTTTATCAATCTTCTTTGGCTTCCAGTGTAGTGTTCTTGTTTGGCCACACTTTTAATTTGCTGTTCTCGCAGTCTGGCCATGGTTGTAGATTCAGTCATCACTTGGTTCTCACAAAAGTCTTACTTCTCGTAGAGCATTCAGAATGTCAGCCTGATCCATGGCGTGTCCGCCCACCACAGTAGCGTTACCTGCGAGCTTGTCAGCCCGCTCATTTCCTTGTACTCCCACATGCCCTGGCACGAAAATGAAACTAATCTTTGTCTGCCGAGACCGCTCCAGAGACAGCAATCATTCTCTTCGCATCCACCCCATCTCTATCCTCTTGAGCATGCTCATTGAGTCACTAAGGCATCACTGCTATTAGATAATCTAAAGATGCTCTACTCATTGTCGACGTTTCACTAACTTACACATCTATTGAGGACTATCTTATTGCTCTAGTGAGGACCAACTTATCAACTAATGTATTAACTTTTTACAGTGCTGTCAGTGTCAGAACTGTCCTTAAGCTGTCTTCAAAAGATGGATACAAACCCCTATTACAATACATACTTTTGTTCCCCTTTCCCAGTGGTTTCAGATGAGTCTAGTGTCTTCTAGTCTAGTTGTTCCCTTGCACTATCCACTGGTCTTGTCCATGTGCTGACTATTCAGGTCCATTTCAGTACAGTTATCAGCAATGTACTGACATGTCTTTTCTGTTGTGTTCGCTCTCCATATATTTTCATTTATCTCGATATTCTTCTTCTTCTCTTTCCTCTACTTCTTCTCCCTCTTTTTCTTCTTCTTCTTCTTTTTCATTTTCTCCTTCTCTGTCTACTTCTTCTTTTAACTTTGTCTTCTTCTTCTTCATCTTCTTCTTCGTCATCTGCTTCTTCTCCATAATCGTCTTCATCTTCTTCTTCATCAACTTCTTCTTCTTCATCATCTTCTTCTTCTTCTGTCGCCTTCATCTTCTTCTTCTTGTCTTCTTCTTCCGTTTTGTAAGAAGAAAGTAAACAAGTTACTTGATTTCAATTTTTCTTCTTCGTCATCTTCTTCTTCAGTCATCTTCATCTTCTTCTTCGTCTTCTTCATTTTCTTCCTGACTATCTAGTCTAATTTCTCCCATCACTTTACGTTTTCATTTGCTTTTTGTAGGACTTGCTTATAGGTTTTCTGTCTGTCGATGGTTTTTTTTTTTTTTGGGGGGGGGGGGGGGGGGGGGGGGGGGGGGGGGGGGGGGGGGGGGGGGGGGGCCATTTCCCTCAATAACCACTTGTTCACTGCCATTAGATATTTTAAAGATGCTCTACCCATTGTTGATGTTTCACTAACTTACACACCTACTGAGGACTAACTTATCAACTAATGTATCAACTTTTTACAATGCTGTCAGAACTGTCATTAGTGTAGCCTGATATGCAGAATGCAACTATGATTATAAACAAGATGTGAACATTTTGTAACTGGTTTATTGTAGTATACATGGTCACAGATATATTCGTGATATCCTACCTGTAGGTTCATGCTCGTGTCCAGCCCAAATACCTGTGACAGAACTCCCTGCAACGCCTGCGCTATATTAGAAATCTGGCTAAATTCCTCTGTGTCATGTTCATCATCGTAAAACAGAAGAACATCCCTGTTATCGGAGATACATGCCAAATCTTCAGAGACGCCCCCAGTACATTGGCTGCATTGCAGTTTAAACAGTTCTTGGAAGACAAATTTTGCATCAAAACTCTGTAGTTTCAGTCTGCTTTCTGCAGTGCGCAATAGCACATCACATCTTAAATTAATTATTTCAGGAGTTTTCCATATTCTGGAGTTGGCGATATTAGGTCTAATGCTGACCATTTTAAGAAATGCAAACGCTTGTTCAGTTTCATTTAGCTCTAGATAACTGTGAAGCCCAGCTTTGATGACCTCAGGGTCTTCAAGTTGATTATCACTCAAAGCGAATAGTTTCTCCAAGAATTTTACAACACTATTATAATTTTTAACCAGCTCATACAGCTGCAACAATTTCTTATCTCTGGAACATGATGGCGATTCTCCCTTTAATCTTTCTTTCATGGTCCGAAAAGATTGCCAGATTTCAGTAGCACAGTCTTGCAGCTGAGGACAGGTTGATGCGACCTTCACAGCCAAGCTGATTGCCTTTGTCAGCTTTCCTTCTGCTTCGGGGTTGTTCATAAGCGAGTAGCAGAGACCTGCCTGTTCATAGGCATTGATCATAGTTACAAAGTTTCCTCCACACCCACTGTTGGTTACTTGATTAAACCTGTTCGAGGCATCTTGATATCGTCCTACCAGTTTGTACAGCAGTCCAAGGTCATAGACTGCAGGTAAGTTTCGATCATGTGACAACTTGATTGCCTCCAAGTATTGGTGCTCTGCTCTGTTGAAGTTTTCATTAGGTAAAGTTATCAGAGGACTGTTCGCAGAGGGGTACCTGTAATCGCTCTCTCGATATGCTGAGACTGCTTTTACAAGATTCTGCTGTGTCCTGTGTGTCTGTGTCTCAGTTGCCGCCTCAGCCATCCATACGTAACAGAGCCCCAGCTGATGGTGTGTTGTGGTGTGTTTCCTCACACGAAGACATTTCTCCAAAACTTTAGCTGCTCTGTCCGGCTGTTTCAACCACCGTAACAGTTTCCCACAGTTTGTTAACACCCATGTGCTAGTGTTTCCAAGTTCCAAAGCTTCATCGCACATGTCCATGGGAGTTTGCATCCCAAATATCCTGTTAATATCATTCTTCTGGATGATGAGCTCTGCAGCTTTGTAGAGCACAGCTAGTTCAGAAAGAGCAAGGCTGCGAAGTTTGCCTGAATCCTTTCTGTAAACATCACTTAAATACTTAGCTGCATTTTCCACATATTCTTGTATTGTAAGTTCTCCGGGCATCCCAGTGTATATATTGAGATGTGTGCATCTTCTGTATGCCAACCCTAGCTGGAACTTCCAATAGAGCTTGTCTACATTGCTGCCAATAACCTCTTTAAACAGACGTATAGCATTAAACAAGTTGACCGATCCCCCAACCCTACTGTAGCAATAAGCCAATTCTGCTTTAGCTGTCGCACGACAACTTGGTATCTGCTTCATTGTCTGCAGTTCTGAGATGCAGTTCATAGCCTCTTCTTGTCTGCCAGATCTCCATCTCAGAAACATACAATTCCCGATAGATATAACATTTTCCCGTTGTGTCCTAGTGATTACCGAGTAGTTAATTTCTTCAGCTTTTGCATAGTGAGCCAACTTGATACACACCCAGGTCTTAATATTCAGTTTGAAGACGGTCTCCTCCAGACAGACATCGTCTGCATCGGCCTCATCTTCCAAAGTCTCAAGCAAATAGAGGAGTCTCTCTTGCGTGAGGTCGGGAATATCCAAACTAATCAAATTGGTGATTCCCTCCATTTGAGATTTCAAATAATCCTCTGTCATTGTGGATAATTCTTGTCTTTTTTACACCTTCACCTATATAGATAAAATTGGTACAACAATCATAAACAATAACACTGATTGTAATTACCTTAATTAAAGTTTGATTAGAGAAGTTGAGGTAGAGTAGTGACTAGACGCTTGCCTGCCTACCCAGTGGTCGTGGGTTCTCTCTGCATCGGGGCAGATTTGAATTGTTCAAACCGACTTGGGCTCTATGGACGACCCAGCCTAAAATGGGTGCTAGGAACTGTCTAGGGAAGTAAAGGCGGCACATTTGTAGAAGAGGTGCAATAGAGACATTAGGCGTAAGTGGGGAAATACTAGACAAGAAAGGCACAGGAAGACAGAGATGATGAATGTGGAAAAACTTGGTTTAAACAGTTGGACAACATGTAAAAATGCCGGCTCTGTGGCGAAGGGGTTACGGACATAGTTCATTTGGCAGTAGACTGCCTTGCGTTAGTTTTCTACAAAATGGTGTGGGTGTCTGTCATTCAGAAAGCAATGGCAAACTACTGAGCATAAACTTGTGTATTACTCTGGATCAGTGGTTGCACCTCAAACTCTGAGTGGCCCACTGCCGATTCTATGCATTCACGACCCAGTGTTACTATTATATTGTGCCAGTCTGTCCTGTCTGTGGTACTTCAAGCCACTCTTTTTCATGATTGATGGTCTCAAGATTACAAACCTGACGTATAAATATCTCCACCTGTGCCATCCAGGACCTACCTCGTCTTAGTCTATGACCCTTGACCATATTCGTGGCTTCATGCAGGGGGTGATTTCTATATGCAGCAAATGTCAGGGACCATTTGACCTGAAGGACCTATGCCTAATCGCCATTGTTGGTAGCACCAAGATATGCCTCATGCATGTAATTGGTGTGTTCTCTGTGCACCCCAGGATTACCCACATGGCCGCAATTTGTATGCGCTCCAACCTTTCAAGATGGCTCTTTGATAATCTCAGCAGCCCCAAACCATACCCAATGACAGAAATTATCAACTGCTGAAAGAGCCTGCAAAGCATCCTCTGCTCTACCCCGGTTGCTGCCATCACCCTCAATGCATTAAGTCCCCTACCAGCCTTCACCACCGAAGCCTCCACATGATCTTTAAAAGCCATGCACCTGTTGAAGGTGACACCCAAGTACTTCTACTAAGAGGACATCAATTCAATGTAATACAAGGGACATCTGCCTTCACAATCTGGTTATCCAGGGAGTACCACACAACCAATGCCTTGTCTGGGTTTATAACAGACCCTGCGTCCCTGAACCCTCTGTTACCCTGTTTACTGCCACCTGTAAATCTGTACCTCATCTGCAAATGTCAAGATTCTACCAACAGCAGGTGTCTCAATAGCTGCGACTTTGCTGGTGTAGTCATTAAAGAGCGCTGGGGACAAAAACAGATCCCTGTGGCAAGCCAGGTGTAATCTTACAGGGATCAGAAGTCTGTGAACTCATGCACAGTGCAACCTTACGCTCATAAAGGACTGCCGCAACCCATCTGACAAGGCAAGGGCAGACCTCCATGTCCAACAGTGTGTATATCAACCGATCATACATGACTCTGTTATACGTATCCTCCAGGTTAAGAGCTACCACCACTGTCTCTTGTTTATCCTGAAAGCCCTCATAGACATGAAATGCAAAAGTCGCACCATTGGCCCAGGTGTCCTTCCCAGGCAGGTAACTCCCGAGCCCTTTCGGAAGCAGATCACGATTTTATAAATATCGCTGGAGCCTGCGGGCCAATATCTTTATGAGGACTTTACCAAAGGTGTTTTGCAGGGTTATGATTTGGTATCCATTAAGTCTGGAATGATCCTTACCTGGTTTTGGAGGTGGGACCAGGTAACTGTGCAGCCAATCCTGGGGTATTTCTGCTGTATTCATGCTTAGGTTGAAACAAAGTGCCATCTCCTCCAAGTCCCCACCCTGCATATTACTCATATGGGCATGCCTCACTCCATCCGGACCTGGCGCTGTGTCTTTAGCCCTCTTCAGTACCTGTCTAATATCCTTCGCCTTAACCTCACAGCCCTCCTTCCTAGTGAGCGGTGACAATGCTTCTCTCACCATATCTAATAGCTCTATCTTGCTGGTCTGTCTGTTTTAAAAATTGTGCAAGAAAAGCCCCCCACCCCCCTCCCCATTGCCCTGGTCAGTTGTAATAGGTCAGTTGTTATCATCATAAACGGTACCATGTGTACCAGGCATCGCCTGTCTGTTCATTTACCGGTGGAGCTTCCAGAATGTACCCAATGTCACATCCCCGCAGACTTCATTTATAAACCGTTCCCACTTTATCCTTTTTGCCCTTGCTGCCTGGAGTTTAAACTCCTGCACCTTTACTTTTTTATACCTTTCCACATCCTCCAATTCTGTGGCAAGTGAATTTGTTGCTGACTGAACCCTCTGCCAATTCTTTATGGCCACCCTCTTTTCCCTCCATGAATTCTCGACCTCTGGTGTCCACCATGGTGGTTGGGTGAAGATTCTTCTTGTTGGCTTAGAATGTTTCAGTGATCGAAGGCGCCCCAATACCAAATAACGAAGAGTGGTTATACTCATAACTGAATGCTCTGAGGGCTCTTATAGCCCTGACTGTACTGGACTTAGGTATCAGTACAGAGCAGGGTAGGTGGTCGCATCCATGATTCCCAAGGACACTATTTTATGTCTGATGCCACCTCTTGGGATACAAGTGCCAGGTCGATGGCCTTGTCAGGGTCCCCTGGTCTCATTGCCAGCCTAGTTGGTGTCCTATCATTTAGACAGACCACATGCGACTCAAGCAAAGCCTCAGCTAGAGCAGTACCCTGTCTGTTCTCCCTCGATGTGTCCCACTCTTTGGCGCAGGCATTGCAGTCGCCACATATCAGATACCTGGTACCAGGGGTTTCCACTGAACCTTTCAACCAGTCCCAACTTTCTCTGCTTATGCAAGATTCCCCACTTACATATATATTCATTAGATTCCATCTGTATCTTCCAATTGTAATCTGCATCCCCTGCACTTCTTTACTTTCCTAACCCCATCCACTCATATCCAGTATCGAATGCTGTAAACCGTCCTGACCACCAGAACCTATCCCTGTCTTCCCTGCACGGTTGGGTTTATGAAACATGTATAGCCAGAGCACTTTAAAGAGTTTCTTGTAACATCAGGACATCAAAATCGTAGACCAGTTTCTAAAAAAGTGGTCCTAGCTGCTTTGCACTACGGCAATTCCAATACCTAACCTGTATATTTTTTTGCCCCAAACAATCTGCTTAAAGACTGATCATCGCAAGACAAGGACAGAGACATTAAAATTAGCAACATGGAACGTTAGGACATTAAACGTCGACGGAAAATTAGAGACCATAAAACAAGAAATACAAAGAGAAAAAATTAATATTTTAGGGATGTGCGAAACGAGATGGACAGGAGCGGGCATCAAGATAGATGAAGATTTTAGATTATTTATTCTGGAGGTGAAGATCGACACAGGGGAGTGGCAATAATTTTGGACCGGAAAACATCAAAATCTGTTCAAGGATATTGGGCCGTGTCGGACAGAGTTCTACTAGTTAAATTGAGTGGCAGACCTTTTAGCATAAATGTTATTCAAGTATACGCCCCAACAGGAGAATCCAGTGAAGATAGTGTAGAGGAATTCTATAATGACATAGAGTCTGCCTTAAATAAATGTAAGAATTCAGAAATAAACATCATAATAGGAGACTTCAATGCAAAAGTAGGAAATCAAGGTGATAGATACACAGTAGGAAACTATGGTTTAGGAGAGAGAAATGAAAGAGGATACAGACTCGTAGAATGGGCTAAAGAAAAGGAAATGATTGTAGGAAACACCTGGTTTAAGCAACACCCTAGAAGATTATGGACATGGAGGAGTCCTGATAGCAGGATCAGAAACCAGATTGACTACATTCTGATTAGCAGAAGATTTAGAAATGCACTAACAGTAGCAAAAACAGTTCCCAGTGCTGATTGTTATAGTGACCACAGACTATTTACAGGAACATTGAGGATAAAGCTGAAGAAGGTCAAGTGTATAACAGGAAACACTAAATATGATTTGTGTACATTGAGTAATGACAAGGAAATATAAAACAAATTCAACATAGAAGTACAGAACAGATTTGATATATTGTCTGATCTAGAGATATTATTCCAGGATGTGAATGATCAATGGGAAATGTTAAAGAATTCAATCAGTTTGGCTGCAGAAACAACTATTCCAAAATTAAAGAAGGTGGGTCATAAGAAATGGATGACTGAAGAAATTTTACACCTAATGGAAACAAGAAGACTCAACAAAAATAATTCTGCCAAATATGAAGAAATTCACAGACAAGTCAGAATATTATGTAAGGAGGCAAAAGAATCATGGCTTGAGGAAAAGTGCTTAGAAATTGAAAACCAACACAACAGTCAAAATACCAAATTAGTGCACAAAAGAATTCAGGAACTTACTAATAAAAGAACAAGTACATCAACAGGCTGTCTAAAAACTAAAGATGGCAAAATCATAATAGAAAAAAGATCAGATTCTACATATATGGACAGATTATGTGAAAAACCTGTATAATGATAACAGAGAGGAACAGTATGATATTAGATTTAATAATGAAGGACCACCAATTTTAAAGATGAAGGTTCAAAATGTTCTTAAGCATATGAAAGCTGGCAAGACCCCCGGTGCAGATAACATCACAACAGAAATAATTAAAGCTTTAGAAGAATTTGGACTAGAGCAAGTCACCAGACTGCTGAACACATTATATGATACTGGAGATATACCTTCTGAATTATGTAACTCTGTATGTATTGCAATCCCAAAGAAATAAGGAACCTTGGAATGTGATCAACATAGAACAATTAGTATAATGAGTCACATCACAAAGATCTTGTTACAAATTATCATGCAAGAGCGAGGAAGAAAATACAACCTGAAATATGGGAAGAACAATGTGGGTTTGTAGAAGGAAAGGGTACAGTAAATGCTGTGTATATGCTGTGAAGTTATTGAACATGCTATAGAAGTAAACAAGGATATACATCTTTGCTTTATTGACTACACAAAGGCTTTTGATAAGAGTTAGACATGTCAACATGGTGGATATGCTTGCAGATCTACAAATTGATGGGAAAGACAGACTTTTGAAAAACATATATTGGAAACAACAAGCTGCCATAAGGATTGATAATGAAGTGGGACAATATCAACCTATTAAGAGAGGCATTAGGCAGGGATGAAATATTTTCAGAAATATAGAAGACATAAATGGAATCAGCATTGGAGGACGAAATATAAATAACATTAGATATGCAGATGATACAGTATTGATTGCAGACAATGCACAGGATCTGCAACAATTAGTAGATGCAGTTGTTGTCCACAGGGAGCAGCTGGGGTTGGAATTAAATTGTAAGAAGACACAGGTTATGGTCGTCACTAGGAAGAACGAATTACCACAATGTAATGTACATGGCTTCGTGGCTTAGAGGTTATGACTTTTCTCCGTAATCTTGTATATTCTCGTCGGTAACGTGATGACGGTGAGAATCAGCAGTGGTTCGAATCGCATCGGTAACTTACGGGGTATGTGAACGGGCCACTCTGAAAGCAATGGCAAACTACTGAGCGTAATCTTGCCAAGAAATCAACATACAGCTGAAAGATGCTGGTGTTGACAGCGATGTCCTGTAATGGATATGCTAATAAAAAAAAAAATACAAGTATATGGGAATATTCTTCAACAAGTGAATCGTTACAATTATCTCGGAACAGTCATAACATCTGATGGGAGATGCCTTGAAGAGATGAGAACTAGAATCGCCATGGCGAAAGTAGCCTTCAGCAAGATGAAAAACATTCTGACCAATAAAAAGATGTCAATTGAAATGAGACAAAGAGTGTTGAGGGGATACATAGAGCCTTTTCTTTTGTATGGATGTGAAACTTGGACAATGTGCAGTCAAGCTGAAAAACATCTGATGGCTGCAGAAATGTGGTTTCTGAGGAAAATGCAAAGAATACCATGGACAGATAGAAAAACCAATGACCAAGTACTACAGGAGACAAATGAAAATCATAGATTGATTAGAGAAATTAGACGTAGACAGTCAAAATTTTTTGGACATCTTATGAGAAGAAATGGACTGGAGAACTTGGTGACAGCTAGCAAGATCGAAGGGAACAGACCAAGAGGAAGACAGAGAGGAAAATATCTAGATGGCTTGGCCACATGGCATGGTCGAGACAGGAACACTGAGCTGATCCATGACTCTGGTGATCGAGTGAAATGGCGAGTCATGACCACCCACACTTTCCGGCATGACACATGATTGATTGATTGATAGATTCCACACTATGAACCTGGTACGCATCGGCTGCTAGATTTGGATGGTATCTTCCTTCAAAATGGAAGAGCGCTTCGTGCCAAATTTAGAATGCAACCTGAGTAAATATCGGCGGTCATGACATACCAGAGATTCGATATGCTAATGATACAGTATTACTATCCACAACACAGAATGGCATAGAAAACCTAATAGCCTCAAACCCAATTGAATAGTGAAAATCACAACTTATATCTTAACATAGCAAAAACAAAGATAAAGCATACAGACAAAACTACTATGGAGAAAGAAATATACGTTAATGGGGGAAAATTGGAGGTGGTGGAAAATTTTGAATATCTTGGGTCACTGATTGATTACCAACAACGGTGACACAATGACAGAAATTAAATGGCGACTATCAATTGCTCTTCAAAGACTAAAACAACTGAATAAATTATGGAGTGGGACAGACAGAACTACAAAAATTAGATTTTTAAGAGCATGCATCTTTCCCATTGCAACATACGCCTATGAGTCATGGACACTTACTAAACAAGCTGAACAGCGCATAAGTGCCTTTGAATATAAATGTTATAGACGGGTTCTAAGAATATCTTGGGTAAAGAAAAGAACAAATGCATCCATACTTCAAGAGCTGAATGTTGAAGAAGGTTGGCTATTAAAAGGGATAAAACAAAGAAAATTGAAATATTTTGGTCACTTGAAATGTCATGAAAGTTTGGAGAGAACAATAATGGGGGGGGGGGGGTATATATTCCTGGGAAAACTGGGAAGAGAGGAAGAGGAAGGCCAAATAGAAGATGGGTGCAGGATGTGGCGGATGATCTACAGATGGGTGTATTGGACGCGTGACATCTTGCTTATGATCGAGAGGTTTTCCGGGAGGTTGTTCTTCTTCTCCTTTCGTTCGCTTGAAACATGTCTACAACTGCAATGTCGTCTCTTGTATGAATCTAACAGTCTTTTTTAGTTCATTCAGCGGTCCATAAAGTTTATCTTCCACTGTTGTCTCTCTAGGCCAGAAGGTTCGCCTGGATATGTTGTAGTTTGGGCAATCCTGGAGTATGTGCTCTGCTGTCTGCGACGCCAAACCACATGTGCACATGGCTGAGTCACCAATCTTGAATTTTGTATACAAGTGGTTGCGTAATCTATTGTGTCCTGTTCTGAGGCGCAGAAGAATGACCTGTTCTGATCTGTCCATAACGTGGTAGTCGTCTTGAGTAAGGTTTGGTGGCTTTCTGACTGATTTGATCATTCTTTTCTTTTGGTGGTATGTAATAGGCACATCAGGTTGTTCTTCTTTTGCTCCTTCCTTAGCCAATCGATCAGCTCTGTCGTTTCCGGGGACTCCACAGTGGGATGGTATCCACTGTATGGTGATCTTACGCTGACTGCTAAGTTCAGAAAGTAGTGTGCTCAGAACTGGCAATTTCCCAGACAGGAGCGCCTCTATTACGGATTTTGCATCTGTCAATATCACTGCAGGTTGTGTACCATGGCTGGTGTTTTGTAATTTTTCTGTCGCTATCTTGATTGCCTCAATTTCAGCATCATAGTTATGGCAGTACTTTCCTGTTGGAATTCTGGCCGTGTCTCTAGTATTATTTGGGTATTCTATGTACACTCCCGCTCCTCCATTTCGAACAGCATTTTGTGCTGACCCATCTGTGTAGACTCGGATCCAGAGGTCCTGTGGGTATTCTTCATCAAGGAAGCTGAGAGTGGCTGTTCTGCGCTGTACACTGTTCTGTTCTTCCTTGTCCAATATTCCTCTCACTTTTGACTGGATTTGTAGCGATATTCTATGCTCATCTTTCCACGGAGTTCGCTCTGGAATAGTTGTGAGCGAGGTTCTGCAAAGGACATGCTACTGAATGAATATAGATTCCACACTATGAATCTGGGTACGCATCGGCTGCTAGATATGGATGGCATCTTCCTTCAAAATGGAAGAGCGCTTAGTGCCAAATTTAGAAAGCAACCTGAGTAAACTACACATTGTTTTATTTACAACAACTCACGTATCAAACCGTTTAACTACTTTCTTAAAGAGAATTTGACTCCTCCGTTTTTCATGCTGTTGATCAACAGTTGTAGGTTTCGTTTCACAATGTTGCGTTTAATACTTCAGAATCGTGGAATAGCCCTCTTTTCCGGGAATCTTGATGTCAACTCAAAATGGCACATGCGCAAATCTTTTATAAGTTTAACAAAAACTTCAACTCTTTTTGCACTTCTTCTCCTTCTTCTTTCGTTCGCCTGAAATATGTTTATAACTGCAATGTTGTCTCTTGTATGAATCTAACAGTCTTTTTTAGTTCATTCAGCGGTCCATAGAGTTTATCTTCCATTGATGTCTCTCTAGGCCAGAAGGTTTGCACTGAGACAAATCAATTCGTCTGTGTTCCTCGAATCTTTAGGAAATAATTCGTCGTGGAACATCAGAATCTCGAGGGATCTGGGAGTGAAATTTAGGGAACCCGTGGCCCACTAGAATTACTAGAATGAACAGTTTTTGTGACTTACTTATTAACTTACCCTCGTAACAAATTAACTAACTAACAAAGTAATTAATTAACTTAGTAAGTAAGTAAGCAAGTAATTAATTAAGTAACTAGCTAACCAACAATATTAGTAAGTTCAATCAATCAATCAATCATGTGCCATGCCGGAAAGCGTGGGCGGTCATGACTCGCCATTTCACTCGATCACCAGTGTCGTGGATCAGCTCAGTGTTCCTGTCTCGTCCATGCCATGTGGCATGTTAGCAACTACCAAATTAAATAACAAACTAAGTAACCAAATAAATAACTAACAAATTAACTAACTAACTAACTAACAAATTAACTAACAACTAAATAAGTATGTAACTAACTAACTGACTGATTAACTAACTAACAATTTAAATAACTAACTAAGTAAGCAGAGAAGAAAAAGTTGCAGGAATTAGGGAAGAACAAGTTGCGAGAATTAGAGAAAAACAAGTTGCAGGAATTAGAGAATAGCGGGGTAGGGGTACACCCTATCAAAGGAGAAGTAAGGTGCCTCCTTCCCTCCGCTAGCCTACGGGACACCTTTGGGCAAGGTGGAGTACCCGTTTAGCCCCCCCCCCCCCTCCCCCAACAGGGTAACGTGAAACCATGGGAGCAGGTGGTGGATTGGACTTGGGAGCAGCCGACAGATAGTTGTTGGTTATGGTTTCAAGTCAGTGACGGTGGGCAGAGGATCTCTCAGTAGAGACAATGGCTACGGTCATCCGATCAGTATGGTCACTGCCAGGAAGGAAGAATGGTAGACTTCCCTCCTTATTGATTCCCGGGCAGAGGAGGCTCGTCAGCCTTGGTTGGTATCTCTTCTAAGAGAGGGAACTCTAAATCTCAAACCTCCGCTGCCTTGCGGGTATACCCATATGGGAAAGGCTTCGGGAGTAAACCCTGAGGATAAATCCGGAGATGGAGTCCCTAAGGCAGTTCCATGTTGTAAACAACATAGTTCTGGCAACTCCTGCGACGGCACCGATGCCAAGTTGCATTGGCTACTGCCTTTCCCTTGGTCAACATCGGCGACGTGGAGAGGGGGAACCTGCTACTGGGCAACAGCTGGTTCTCCGATTTCCATTGCCCAGGCTAGTGCCCTGAAGAGGTCACTTCAGCACCGCGTAAAGCGGTGACACAACACGGGAAGCAGCATTTACCGGTTATAAGTCTATAATGCTCGATTGGCGTAGAGCAAGGCGCCAGGGGCTACTTCCGACGGTGGGAGAGATCACCGTATCTCACTAGACAGCTACCGCCCGCCAAAATAAGATCAAGATGCGTAAGAGAACTACTTTTTGCAGATGATGCAGCACTGACTACTCATACAGCAGAAGATCTCCAAAGGCTCATAGATCGTTTTGCAGCCGCCTGCAAAGACTTTGGGCTCACCATTAGCCTAAATAAAACACAGGTGATGGAACAAGATGCTGATGCGCCTCCGTCAATCAAAATCTCTAATTACGAATTGAAGGTCGTCCACGATTTTGTGTATCTGGGGTCGACAATATCAGATAATCTTTCATTAGAGACAGAAATCGATAGACGCATTGGAAAGGCAGCCACAACATTTTCTAGGCTAGCTAAAAGAGCTTGGGAGAATAATAGACTAACAGAGCGTACAAAAGCTCAAGTATATAAAGCTTGTGTTGTTAGCACACTACTCTATTGGTCTGAATCCTGGACCCTGTACTCAAGACAGGAAAGGAAGTTGAATTCCTTCCACATGAGATGTCTGAGGCATATCCTGGGCATAACATGGAAAGACCACATAACAAACAAACAGGTGCTTGAAAGAGCAGATATTACCACAGTGAACACCCTCCTCAAGCAGAGACGCCTCCGTTGGCTGGGCCACGTATCTCGAATGGAGGATGAACGTATTCCCAAAGATCTCGTTTACGGAGAACTAGCCACAGGAAAGAGGCCAACCGGAAGACCCCAAATGCGATATAGGGATGTGTGTAAACAAGATATGAAAACCATTGGAATAGATCCAGACACGTGGGAGAGAGTTGCAACAGACAGATGCTCCTGGAGAAGAGATGTACGAAACGGACTGGTGCTCTTTGAGCGCAATCAGATCCAACAAACTGAGGATAGGCGGCACAGGCTCAAAGCGCAGTCACTTACTGCGGGACTTGCCTCGTCTTACAGATGCGGAAACTGTGACAGGGATTGTCACTCTCGAATTGGACTATACAGTCACCAGCGGTGCTGCCAGGCACCTCCCAAGCGGCACAACTCTATAGTCCTTCAGGACTGAAAGAGGCCTACTACTAGTTGCAGGAATTAGAGAAGAAGAAGTTGCAGGAAACAGAAGAACAAGTTGCAGGAATTAGAGAAGCACAAAACTGCAAGATCTAGAAAAAAAAAAACAGTACCAGTGGTTACTCAAGAACAGATTGCAGTAATAAGAGAATAATAAACTGCATCTGCGAACGCTGCATTGGAAGGGATTAGACAAGAACATATTGAGGGAACTAAATGAGAAACAGTGGTAGGGATAAGATAATAACAAGTTGAGAGAGGTAACTAAAAAATGTCGTTGGGGATTAGACAAGAAGAAGTTTGGATAATTAAAGAAGAAACAGGATAGGGATTAGACAAGAAGTAGTTTGGGTAATTAAACTAGAAACAGGGTAGGGATTAAACAAGAAGTTTGGGTAATTAAACTAGAAACAGGACAGGGATTAGACAAGAAGAGGTTTGGGTAATTAAACTAGAAACAGGACAGGGATTAGACAAGAAGAAGTTTGGGTAATTAAACTAGAAACGGTAGGGATTAGACAAGAAGTAGTTTGGGTAATTAAACTAGAAACAGGGTAGGGATTAAACAAGAAGAAGTTTGGGTAATTAAACTAGAAACAGGACAGGGATTAGACAAGAAGAAGTTTGGGTAATTAAACTAGAAACGGTAGGGATTAGACAAAAAGAAGTTTGGGTAATTAAACTAGAAACAGGGTAGGGATTAAACAAGAAGAAGTTTGGGTAATTAAACTAGAAACAGGACAGGGATTAGACAAGAAGAAGTTTGGGTAATTAAACTAGAAACGGTAGGGATTAGACAAGAAGTAGTTTGGGTAATTAAACTAGAAACAGGACAGGGATTAGACAAGAAGTAGTTTGGGTAATTAAACTAGAAACAGGGTAGGGATTAGACAAGAAGAGGTTTGGGTAATTAAACTAGAAACAGGACAGGGATTAGACAAGAAGTAGTTTGGGTAATTAAACTAGAAACAGGACAGGGATTAGACAAGAAGAGGTTTGGGTAATTAAACTAGAAACAGGGTAGGGATTAGACAAGAAGTGGTTTGGGTAATTAAACTAGAAACGGGACAGGGATTAGACAAGAAGAAGTTTGGGTAATTAAACTAGAAACAGGACAGGGATTAGACAAGAAGAAGTTTGGGTAATTAAACTAGAAACAGGGTAGGGATTAAACAAGAAGAGGTTTGGGTAATTAAACTAGAAACAGGACAGGGATTAGACAAGAAGAGGTTTGGGTAATTAAACTAGAAACAGGGTAGGATTAAACAAGAAGAAGTTTGGGTAATTAAACTAGAAACAGGGTAGGGATTAGACAAGAAGGAGTTTGGGTAATTAAACTAGAAACAGGACAGGGATTAGACAAGAAGAAGTTTGGGTAATTAAACTAGAAACAGGGTAGGGATTAAACAAGAAGAAGTTTGGGTAATTAAACTAGAAACAGGACAGGGATT
The DNA here is from genome assembly GCA_963921405.1 of Cepaea hortensis. Classification (NCBI taxonomy): domain Eukaryota; kingdom Metazoa; phylum Mollusca; class Gastropoda; order Stylommatophora; family Helicidae; genus Cepaea; species Cepaea hortensis. The sequence continues at coordinate 30,335,560 of OY992891.1, forward strand.
AGACAAGAAGGAGTTTGTGTAATTAAACTAGAAACAGGGTAAAGATTAAAGAAGAAGAAGTTTGGGTAATTAAACTAGAAACAGGACAGGGATTAGACAAGAAGAAGTTTGGGTAATTAAACTAGAAACAGGGTAGGGATTAAACAAGAAGTAGTTTGGGTAATTAAACTAGAAACAGGACAGGTATTAGACAAGAAGTAGTTTGGGTAATTAAACTAGAAACAGGGTAGGGATTAGACAAGAAGAAATTTGGGTAATTAAACTAGAAACAGGGTAGGGATTAGACAAGAAGAAATTTGGGTAATTAAACCAGAAACAGGGTAGGGATTAGACAAGAAGTAGTTTGGGTAATTAAACTAGAAACAGGACAGGGATTAGACAAGAAGAAGTTTGGGTAATTAAACTTGAAACAGGGTAGGGATTAAACAAGAGGAAGTTTGGGTAATTAAACTAGAAACAGGGTAGGGATTAGACAAGAAGAGTTTGGGTAATTAAACTAGAAACAAGGTAGGGATTAGACAAGAAGAAGTTTGGCTAATTAAACTAGAAACAGGGTAGGGATTAGACAAGAAGAAGTTTGGGTAATTAAGCAAGAAACAGGACAGGGATTAGACAAGAAGAAGTTTGGGTAATTAAACTAGAAACAGGACAGGGATTAGACAAGAAGAAGTTTGGGTAATTAAACTAGAAACAGGACAGGGATTAGACAAGAAGAGGTTTGGGTAATTAAACTAGAAACAGGGTAGGGATTAAACAAGAAGAGGTTTGGGTAATTAAACTAGAAACAGGACAGGGATTAGACAAGAAGAAGTTTGGGTAATTAAACTAGAAACAGGGTAGGATTAAACAAGAAGAAGTTTGGGTAATTAAACTAGAAACAGGGTAGGGATTAGACAAGAAGGAGTTTGGGTAATTAAACTAGAAACGGGACAGGGATTAGACTAGAAGAAGTTTGGGTAATTAAACTAGAAACAGGGTAGCGATTAAACAAGAAGAAGTTTGGGTAATTAAACTAGAAACAGGGTAGGGATTAGACAAGAAGAAGTTTGGGTAATTAAACTAGAAACAGGTTAGGGATTAGACAAGAAGAATTTTGGGTAATTAAACTAGAAACAGGGTAGGGATTAGACAAGAAGAACTTTGGGTAATTAAGCAAGAAACAGGACAGGGATTAGACAAGAAGACGTTTGGGTAATTAAACTAGAAACAGGACAGGGATTAGACAAGAAGAAGTTTAGGTAATTAAACTAGAAACAGGACAGGGATTAGACAAGAAGAAATTTGGGTAATTAAACTAGAAACAGGGTAGGGATTAAACAAGAAGAGGTTTGGGTAATTAAACTAGAAACAGGGTAGGGATTAGACCAGAAGAAGCTGGCGGAGCTAAACAAGAAACAGTTGTAAAAATTATACAAGAGCAAACTGAGGGAAATAAGCAAGAAATAGTGGCAGATGTTAGAAACGAACAAGGTGCAGCAAGTAAAGAAGGACAAATGTCAACAAACAATTGCCTAAACAAGAAAGAACTGCGGAAATTAGACGACTTCAAATTCTGTGAAGTAAACACAAATAAATATGGACGCAGAGGTGTTTCCGAGGCCCCAGGGTCAGGTTCTATACTGACCACGACCTACTAACACGTCCTAGTCGTGCGTCCTGGGCAACAGGTCCTTTCTGAGTCCTGGCTAACGTCAGTAGGATCGCTGATTCCTCCGAAGTCGGAGAGTATCTGCCTCTACGGCGTGGAACCACCAGTCTGCACACCAATAAGCCAAACATGGGACAACGGATTCTCACGCAAACCTCATGTCCGGTATGACATCACACTGATGTTGGACAACAGGATGTCTTCATCCGACATATAAGACTTCATGCTGGAGTTCACACCAGCGAAACACAAATAAATTACAACAACAATAATAGAACAAACTGTAGAAACAAGAAAGAAATTATAACAGGAACTATATTACAAAAAAAAAAAAAAAAAAAAAAAATTAGAATAGATACATATAATTATGAGCATACTAAACTCAACATTGGAAATCATCATCATCAACATTGGAAATAAATATTTACATTTTGAAGGATCAAACTATAGTCAGTTAAATGTGCCATAAAACAGCGCATAGAATCTCAATTGTCTTTTTCCAAAGCATTTTATTATAATTAATAAACATTCCGACTTCACAAACAACACACCGAAGCAAAAAGTAAAATCCAGCTCGTTTCAGATAACATGAGAACACGGTGTTACTGTCTGGATATGTTGATAAAGTTGAGTTGAATAAAGAACCGACATCGCAACACTCCGGACATTCCCATACGGGCTCCGTACCCTTCGGCAACAGCCAGCAAAGAATTCCAATATAAGTGATGTCAGACGCAATCTTATTTTTTTTTTTTTTTTTTTGCATATCCTATTTAAAAGTTGTCAACTCCAGAACTTTACCGCTGTTGTTGATGTCTTGGCAAGATTACGCTCAGTAGTTTGCCAGTTATTTCTGAGCGACCGGCTCACATACCCCTGTAAGTAACAAACGCGATGCGATCCGCTACCGAATCTAGCGCAGCTGTGTTCTCCTACGTGGATATAAGAGATTACGGAGAAAGTCGTTAACACCTTCGCCAGAAAGACCGGCCAATCTGATAATAAGTCCGAGGAATTCCCTTCGAGCGCTGAGTGTCGGTCAAAACTCCCGGGCTTTGTCTGCCCCACTAGTATTTCGAGGTCATAATTTATTTGTCCCTCCTCGCAATTCATATATTTGTTGCTTTCTCTCGCTTTGACCTCAAGCGTAGTCCATACACAATGTGCGACTTCAAGTGCACTCTACTGATTTTGGCGTTTCTCTTTTACCCGTGTCCCTCGCCATCAGGCAAACCCATTCCAACTTCTGAGGTACTTTACGTCCCCAAGTCAGGGACGAGAAGTCAACATTTTAGTCCAACTGAGCAGTATAGGGGTTGGACGTCGGCATCAGCACACCGGACGATTAAAAGTGAATGGTCTTATCCATTCGGCCATGCTGACCTCCTCTGTTCATGTGACTCCAAAGGGCACTGACCACATCAGGAGTTTGGATGGCAAACATTTAGTATGTCACAATGAACAGCCGGTCTCACTGGTCTGGAGTTTAAACGACTTTCTCCGTAATCCCGTTTATCCACGTGGGGTAATGCAGCGCGCGAGAATTGGTAGCGGTTCTCGCCGCGGTGGTGACTTACGGGATAAGTGAGCCGGCCGCTCAGAAAGCAATGGCAAACTACTGAGCGTAATCTTGCCAAGAAATCAACAACAGCGGTAAAATGCTGGTTGTGACAGCGATGTCCTGTAAAGGATATGCGAAATTTTGCCGGTCTCCCTGGTCTAGCATTTACACGACTTTCTCCGTAATCCCGTAAACTCTCGTGAGTAACTTAACGTGCGCGAGAATCGGTAGCGGTTCTCTCCGCATCGGTAACTTACGGGGTATGTGAGCCGGTCGCTCAGAAAGCAATGTTAAACTACTGAAATCAACAATCAGCCGAAAGATGCTGATGTTTACAGCGATGTCCTGTAAAGGTTATGCGAACCATAAAAAAAAAAACACACACACAATGAACAACATGGCAAAGAATGTGATACAAATACTAAGAGCGCTAAGGACGAAAAATACACGGGGGCAGTAAACAATAAACAACATTGAAAGATGTTTTACAGATACATTGGGAAACATGAAAGATCTCACAGCCACTTCTGGGAACAGAAGCGAACATTCTGGAAACGGCGTGCAAGGTTGCCACTTTTTTTTTGACCAAAAGTATCTAGAAATGGCCCAAACAACATCCATAAATATCTAGATTTCGTTGGAAAGTATCTAGGAAAAATATCCAGATTGAGAAAGTAAGAAATTACATATGTATTGATGTGACTGCCGCTCTCCCTGGCGAAGAGTTTACGGCTGTCGCCGTAATCCCGTATATTCTCGTGAGTAACGCAGCTGCATCCGAACCGGCAGCTGTTCGAGCCGCGCTGGTAATTTACGGGGTATGTGAACCAGTCGCTCAGAAAGCAATCGCAAACTACTGAGCATAATCTTGCCTAGTACATCAACAGAAGCTGAAAAATTCTGATGTTGACTGCAACGTCCTGTAACGGATATGCAACATTAAAAAAAATTGATGTGGCTTACCTATAGAATCATGTCCTCATCTTCACTGATGATGCACTCTCACAAGATCACTTAGTTTGGATGATGAAGTTGAAGCTTCAGATTCAAAATGACTCTGGTATGTTTTAGCTGTTCTAATTTCGTTTAATACACGATCAAGGAACTGATAAGTTGAACAGCATTTTCCTGCTCTCGTCAGGCCAAATCTTATTGTCAAGATAGCATTTAAGAGGTCAAGTTTCATCCTGTTTCTTAGTTTACATTTTGTATAATTCACAGTACTAAACACTCTTTCCGCATCAGCATTTGAATGGGGTAGTATCATGGCAGACATCGCATATTCAAAGAGCTTACAGAATGGACTGTTACCTGAGGCATCTTTAAATTGTCTTACTTCACTCCAAAAAGCTTCAGTTTCTGTTTTGTTTGTCCAGTCAACAAAATTTATTTTGGTTAACTAATATTCTGCTTCCGCCACACTATTATCAGTAGCCCTTAAAAATTTAATCCATCCATCCATCATGTGCCATGCCGGTAAGCGTGGGCGGTCATGTTCTGCCATCTCACTCGATCACCAGAGTCATGGATCAGCTCCGTGTTTCTGTCTCGACCATGCCACAAGGCCAAGCCATCCAGGTACTTGCTTCTAGGTCTTCCCCTTGGTCTGTTCCCCTCGATCTTACCAGTTGTCACCAAATTCTCCAATCCATTTCTTCTCATAACATGCCCAAAGAATTTTGACTGTCTACGTCTAATTTCTCTAATCAATTTACGATCTTCATTTGTTTCTTGATGGACTTGTTCATTGGTCTTTCTGGCTGTCCATGGTATTCTAAAAATTTAATAACTTGACAATATTTAGGTATGTCCTTTACTAGCTGAGATATGTTGTTAATAGTAAAGAATGAAATATTTTTCAATACATCTAAATTTTCAAGAAGTCTCTGCTTCAGTTGATCGAATAATGAGACAAGAAAATCTTGACAGCGCTTTCTTAAGTTGTTCTCTTCATTTTCTGTTAACAGTCCTTTTGTTTTTAAACCATCAATTTTTGATTCGATTTGGTATCCTAGGTATGGCTTAGCCAAATAGCTCTCTATATCTATAGTGCAAGTGAACAAGTCAGCTTTACAAGTTGGCAATATAAGTCTTTTACCAATTGAGTGAAATAGCAAAATGAGGTCGTCAAGTAATTTAACTTTATCAACATTTTGAGATTCAAATAGTTTATTAACTGTTTTCACTTCACTTAAAATGAGTTGTAAAAAGAGAAGGAATGCCAAATTTTTTTCATCACTGTACATTCCATTTAGTATTTCAGCTGTGTAGCATTTTTCACTTTGTCTTGTTATTTCGAAGTGCGTCTTCAACTAAAACCATTGGTTCACAGTTACTTCAACAGCTGGTTGAATTGATAACCATCTAGTTTTGCAATATGACAGAATTTTTAGTGGTGGGGAACTATCATTTAATACTTTATATAAATTGTTATTGCTGTTGTCTGACAGATGATTTGGAGAACCAGTTATGTGTTTCGGCAATAAGGAATTGCAAATTCCTTAGTAAACATTCTGATGAGGCATGTGATAATGCTAGCTGCAAGGAATGACACGCACATTTTATGAGGATTAAAGATGGGATATCTTCCTTAAATTTTATATAAACGCTATGGTTGATATCAACCATTATCGAGGCATTATCTGTACCAGTTGCAGCCAAATTCACGTGAAAAGAATCACAAAGTCGGCATTACAGCAGTAAGTCGCAGCACAGTGTGTTCACAGTTCAAATAATGTTATTATAATTTATGCACCATTTTACTCATTACCAGGGGGTTGCCAGATTGTTGAGAGTTGACCCAAGTCAGTTCAAAGTTTAAATAATGGCAGTTACCATAATTTACGCGCGTCCTGACCAAACATCTAGAAAGTATTCTAAATATCCGACTCCAAATGAAAAATATCTAGAATTACATCCAGCATCCAAACGTCAGAAAACGGTATCCAGATGCTGACAAAAACCTCTAGATCTGGATATAAAATATCTAGAATGGCAACTATGACGGCGTGGATAAGGAGTTGCTTTTACTTCCGGGTCAAAATGGAAAAGACAAATCAGTTTGACAATAACTTCAATTTCCGAGGCGGAGTGGTTTCACCGAGCGTCTCGCGCTCAGAAGCTTATGGGTTCAATTCCGGGCTATGTCGTTCAGGTCGCTTTTGACATTTTTTCGGAGTCTTCGAAGGCAGGGGTCGTCGCTGGAGCTACAGAGTTTGTACTTTGTGCAACGCTTTCGGCGGGCGCCCTGCGGAAAGAGACCGAGACATAACGGACAAAACTCGGTGAAATTAAGTGGATCGTCTTGCTCTTTAAATCATTTTGTTTTATCTTATCCCATCAAAAATTAGAAACTACACGCAGCTGAACTTATGCAACAGACTATTTCTGTATTATGCGAAATATAATACGTTTCAGATAAGCAACGCTGATGACAGAAACCGAACGATGACATCTTTATGCCAGTAGTATTGTCAAAACCAATCTTCGGTCATGTGATGAGAAGAGAGGCATTGGAGAACATCGTGACAACTGGACAGATCGAGGGGAAGAGAGGAAGAGACAGACCAAGAGAAATGACGCTGGACGGATTGAGACGGTGGCATGGAGGAATATCATCAGTAGAGTTGATCCAGAACACCAACGACCGAGATTTGTGGAGAACCATGAACGCCTATGCCAGCTGGCAGGGCACTTGATGATGATGATTGTCAAAACAATATAACTTAGCAGTTTTTTGGGATCTTCTCCTTTTAAATTAAAACCATCAAACATTCTCATCTCATCTCATCTCATCATGTTCCTCTTGTACCTTGCGGTGTCGAGGTGAAGTATAAACTTCGTGAGAGTGCCCGGTTATGGGCTTCGTATATCGACATTCCCATGGATTCTACCATCAAACATTAAAAGTTTTTTTTTTTTTTTTTTTTTTTTTTAATGTTTTTTTTTTTTTTTTTTTAATTTTTTTTTTTTTTTTTTTTTTTTTTTTTTTTTTAACCATCAAACATTAAAAAAAAAAAAAAAAGAAAACTTAAAACCATCAAACGATTTTTTAAAAAAAAACGACTGCAACAAAACACAAGCATATGTGGCCGGGGTCATTTGGAATTGAGTGTAAAGGGCAGAAGAACGGATATATATTATGACGGCTTGACGAGAATGGTGCTGCAGGGAGTGACCAGAGGATCTGGCCGACACTCAAAACTCTTAGGAAAGACCAGACTGACACATAATCAGACTGCTACTGGTACCATTATTATTGGGACTCTTCGCTGGCTGTTGCAGATGACGACGGAGCACATATGGGAATGTACTGAGTGCTGTGATGTCGGGCCTTGGCTAAACTCAACTCAACTCACCTCAACACAAAGATTAAGAAAGTGGAACGCTACTTCACAATGTAAATACAAACTACATAATTTGTGACGGCCGGCTTCCTGGCCTAGAGGTTAGCGACTTTTCTCCGTAATCTCGTATACTCTCGTAGGTAACGTGACGACGGTGAGAATCAGCAGTGGTTCGAATCGGGTCGGTAACTTACGGGGTATGTGAGCCGGCCGCTCAGAAATCAATGGCAAACTACTGAGCGTAATCTTGCCAAGAAATCAACAATCAGCCGAAAGATGCTGATGTTGACAGCGATGGCCTGTAAAGGATATGCAAACATTTTTTTTTTAAATGTTAAAATATAGCTAGAAGTCTTTCTATAGATTCTGATATCAGGAAACGTTACTATTTACTCTTTTACTTCTGACATAGGAAATAGTTATTATTTATTCTTTTACTTCTGACATAGAAAATAGTTATTATTTGTTCTTTTACTTCTGAGCTGCGTGGTCTCGAGGTATGGTGTCCGCCTCGAGTGCTGGAAGTCCCGGGTTCAAGTCCCGGTGATGCCAGGTATTTTTCTCGTGGACCTCTAGTAATACATTTCCCCTGGTCTCTGGGTAGTGAGATCGGACGCCCGTGTGCATTGTTGCACACGTAAAAAATCCCTTGGCAGTTGGAAATAAAAAAAGAGTAGCCTAACGGCGATGCCCGGGCAAAATTTCGAGTTAAAAATCTACCCAAAGTATTTCAGGATCCTCGCCGGTGCTACGGAATTCGTGCACTGAGCTGAGTTTCTCCAGACTATATAGATGTTCGTTAAGTTTCCACCATTGTAGAGGGTCAACCGATTCAGCAAAGTTATTCTCCATTTCAGCGGGGGACCGGCAGGTGTTCTGGAAGAATCTCAAAACTGAGAGGGAAGACCAGGAGAACTTTTAATCAGATAGCGGTGGAACAATTAGTAGTATGACTCTTCGCTGGCTGTTGAACGAGGGGACTGAGCACGTATGGGAATGTCCCGAGTGCAGTGATGTCGATTCTTAACTCAACTCAATTCAACACAACTCAACTCTTCTCCATTTCAGACTCCATTAGCTTAATACGCTTTTCATTTGGTTCACATGTAGTTGCATTGTCAATGTCAGGATCATTCGTTGCAGCAGTCTCCGTCTGCTTATCATGAACATTAACTGCTATTTGTTGTTCAGTACGTGACTAAATTCGTTCTTTTGCATCTTTTGACAAACACTTCAGGTATTTGTAGCGTGGATCAAGTGCTGTTGCAATCTGTAGTATTTAAATACTTGTCATATTAGATACACGTTCACTGAAGTCATTAATACATGCTGCCTTAAATTTAGCCATGTAGTCCGAATCATCACCGTGTACAGCCATATGCTTTGTCAACGGTGATAGCAGTGGCACTACACAGCTACATGAAACAAAATCGTGACCGCCAAGCAAGACCGTGGTCTGACAGAATAAGTCCAAAACTTTGACATATTTCAAAATCTGCTCCCAATCCGAATCTGGCAGTTTTGAACCTTCGTATTGCTTCTTTTCATCTGACATGTAGACTGTTAATGCTTCTCTGGCCTGTAGAAGACTCTGTAGCATAATAAAAATACTGTTCCATCTTGTTGGTACATCTTGCTGCAGCTTACACAATGGTGACTTAGTACAATTTTGCAACTCGGTTGTGTTTGAAGCACTATGTTTAAAATGTCCGACAAATTTTCGACATCCTGTTCATATGTATAAGTGATGGGAGAAAAGTTTTCGATTAATCGTTAACATACAAAATTAATCGTTAAAATAAATTAACGATTAATAGATTAATTAATCGTTAACTTCCGCAGCCCTAATATATATATATATATATATATATATATATATATATATATATATATATATATATATATATATATATATATATATATATATATACTAGCTGACCCGGCCCAGCTTCGCCCAGGCCCTGGCGGGGATCTGTCTGTCTGTCTGTCTGTCTGTCTGTCTGTCTGTCTGTCTGTCTGTCTGTCTGTCTGTCTGCCTGTCTGTCTGTCTGACCCGGTCCGGCTTCGCGCAGCCCCTGATGGGGAGCATCTCACTTAATTCATATAAGTAGTCATATAAGTTCCCGTTCCCGACTGTCTGTCTGTCTGTCTGTCTGTCTGTCTGTCTGTCTGCTGTCTGTCTGTCTGTCTGTCTGTCTGCCTGTCTGTCTGTCTGACCCGGTCCGGCTTCGCGCAGCCCCTGATGGGGAGCATCTCACTTAATTCATATAAGTAGTCATATAAGTTCCCGTTCCCGACTGTCTGTCTGTCTGTCTGTCTGTCTGTCTGTCTGCTGTCTGTCTGTCTGTCTGTCTGTCTGTCTGTCTGACCCTTTCCCGGCTTCACCCAGTCCCTGGTGGGGAGCATCTAATTTAATTCATATAAGTAGTCATATAAGCTCCCGTTCCCGATCCCGACTGTCTGTCTGTCTGACTGACCCGGCCCAGCCTCGCGCGCAGCCCATGATGCGGAGCATCTCACTTAATTCATGTAAGTAGTTATATAAGTTCCTGTTCCCGACTGTCTGTCTGTCTGTCTGTCTGTCTGACTGTCTGTCTGTCTGTCTGTCTGACGACCCAGCCCGTCTGTCTGTCTGTCTGTCTGTCTGCCTACCCGTCCGTCTGTCCGTCTCTCCCTCCGTCTATCCCACCCTATCTATCTATCTATCTATCTATCTATCTATCTATCTATCTATCTATCTATCTATCTATCTATCTATCTATCTATCTATCTATCTATTTATCTATCTAACTATCTATCTGTCTGTCTGTCTGTCTGTCTGTCTATCTGTCTGTCTGTCTGTCTGTCTGTCTACCCGTCCGTCCGTCCGTCTCTCCCTACGTCTATCCCAACCTCTCTATCTATCGGGTCAGATCTATCTATCTATCTATCTATCTATCTATCTATCTATCTATCTATCTATCTATCTATCTATCTATCTATCTATCTATCTATCTATCTATCTATCTATCTGTGACAGCGAGAAAAGAAGTGGAAGAAGAGAGAGGAGGGAGGGAGGAGAGAGAGGAGAGAAAGAAGAGGGAATTGAGGGAAATGATATAAGATAAGTGTGAAGCCTAAAAGTTCGTTCCTCAGTCGAACTCTGCCTACTACACACTACCTTTGATAGTAAAGAAAGATGAAGAGAGAGAAGGAGAAAAAGGATGAGAGTAAGGGATAGGAAAGATTTAGGTTCGTGTCTCCGCGTGAGAACAATAGTTAATTATACTATTGCACCATCAATGTCTCGTGGTGTATATTATCAGGTTATAGGAGAGATGCACAGCCCACCTCACAATGTCTCTAAACTACTCTAATCTACACAATCTCAGACTGACAAGTCGAAATAAAAGGACACTCAAACATATATTTATTTCCTTCTGAACAATAACAGAGTGACAATCTACAACATAATCGCATAGAGTAATCAGTACATGCATTGCAGACACATAATGCATATTGAACTGTAATAATACGATGCTGCATTACCTCACAGGGGAGAGATAGATAGTGTAACAGCCTATGCAACAGGGTGTTAGGGGAATGCCACTTATGATACCTATTAACCGCATGAAGCAAAAGACTAAAGCTAGGAATTACACCGGCCTTTGTTTCGTAACTATCTTTCCGTAGGCTTATTAGTGGTCCATGTATTCAGCCCAAATACCCATTGCTCCATAGATTGATCCATCAATCCATATACACAGGGAGTTAATTCGCTCCCATCCAACTTGTTCAGCGGGTAACTGTTTATTCAGCTATGCCCGGTATGTCTAGGCAACTCAAGTTTACCCAGGCAATGCCTGAAACATTATAAAACAATACCCGTGAGTTTTATGTCACAATAAACTTTAGTCTTTCACTACCTACAAAGTCCTTAACATCTATTGCTTCTCTATCTATGCTAGTATTAGTGTATCTTAGCCATAACATAAATTAACAACAGTATTTTAAACACAGTAATTTATCGTCTATATATGTTTAACTAACATTATTATCGCCTATTTCCCGACGCGCCGCCTACAGCCAACATAATCCTAAAAGTATTTAACCATTTACCCGAAGATTTGAACCCGCTGCCTGTACCACGCCAGGCCAACTCAACTACACAACAACAGCAATGTGACCCCGCTCGCCTCTGTCCAGCGAACAAAAGACAACATTCCTTCCTGTGCCCTCCCCGTCTCTGGCCAACGATCTCACCTGTCCTTATTGTCTGGTCGACCTAGTGATCGCGAGTGCCTTGCTATCTTCTTCTGCCGTCTGCTGTGTTTGGTCGCCGTGTTTATATTCTTGCAATACTGCCATCTCTTCGTATTTACAAGCCGTGTTGACCCGCCTAGTTATCCTTAATCTTTTAGTCTAATTACTTAGTTTACATGTACATATATAGTTTATCTACACTCTGCTTATCTAACCGATTAATATGACTCCAATCACTCTATTTCGGCCATTTAAATATAGGTCATATGCAGGACGTAGCATTCAGCCCAATCCTTTGCCGGGTCGTGATCCCTTTAGCGGGTTAACGCTCAGTATTTTGTCAACGCTTCCTTGTTTAGACTGCTATTATAGTTAGCTAGCTAGTTAGGTGTGGGCCCTTTGCAGGACGCTGCACTCAGTCTTGACATTTGTCGGTCGTTCATGATTACGCGGTAAGTTCACCTACGGTAGTTTGCTATAGCTCTCTAAAATAAGGTACCTGATTATAATATACAATTAAACTAATTAGGTCTAAGTCTTACGTCAACTTACATTCAACTTATGCCGTCCCGTTGATCATCTGGGTCCCATATTTGAAATACGATTGCTCTCTTCAACCTCTCGTTTGCCGTGGATCCCACCACACGGTTTCCAGTCGTAATTGACATTAGTCTCCTGTGTGATCCCGATTGATCTTAGTCTCCTGTGTGGTTCCGATTGTAGTGTCTCTGGCTAGTGGTTGTCCTATTTGACGTTAGCCATCATCTGCAACTAATGAGTGTTCTTCTTTAGCCAACAGTCCTTCTCAAATGGCTTGCACGCCATTTTGTGATCCTCGGAATTTGCGTTCCACTCCATCAGATTTATCTATCTGGAATAAATGGTTCACAGATCCTCGACCATCCTGCGTTTCTTCGGCAGTCCAGACGAAACGGTGATATGTGCATCTTTTCCGTCTTTAATACTGCCCCTCCATCTTCCTGGACACTAAACAGCCTGGGATATGGACATCACCGTAGCTGGAGTTCCAAACTCACACTTCCTGGGCTGGGAGCCCAGCCCTCGGCCCTGTTGCTACCGCACCCTTGCTCGTTCCACACTGTCTAAACTGACTGGATCCAAAGTATATATCACCTCTTGAGTTGGCGCCTTTCTTGAATCACGTGACCATGCTTCTCTCATCTCGCTACGGTCATCCAATCAGTACCTCGCGTACCCTGCCTAATTTGCATACTACCATCATATCATTAACCCAAATCTACATTGTCTCTAGGGTCACGGCCGAGTTCATGATCATGAGTTCATGTACATTTTCCCGCTACCATAAATTTGGAGTATGGCGTCCCCTTCTGACAGCCAAGTTCACTTCCAATACCGCCTGTACTCGTAAATTATGCTGCCTCCAAAGTTCACCATTGTCCCTCTGACAGCTTGAACCCAGAGTGTACCTTACATCCAGCACTCCTCTCCCTGAGAAACCATTAGTTAACAATGGACGGTGGCCTTGCCGCTATTCAGCAATGCACTCCCGCTCAAACTGGTCCTTGAACTTTCTGTTTCCAAAAATATTCCAGTTCATGTTCTCCCGGTAAGCTTGGGCGATTTTTGCGAAAAGTATTTTCCATACTGTCTCATATCTATCTATCTATCTATCTATCTATCTATCTATCTATCTATCTATCTATCTATCTATCTATCTATCTATCTATCTATCTATCTATCTATCTATCTATCTATCTATCTATCTATCTATCTATCTATCTATCTATCTATCTATCTATCTATCTATCTATCTATCTATCTATCTATCTATCTATCTATCTATCTATCTATCTATCTATCTATCTATCTATCTATCTATCTATCTATCTATCTATCTATCTATCTATCTATCTATCTATCTATCTATCTATCTATCTATCTATCTATCTATCTATCTATCTATCTATCTATCTATCTATCTATCTATCTATCTATCTATCTATCTATCTATCTATCTATCTATCTATCTATCTATCTGTCTGTCTGTCTGTCTGTCTGTCTGTCTGTCTGTCTGTCTGTCTGTCTGTCTGTCTGTCTGCCTACCCGTCCGTCCGTCCGTTTCTCACTACGTCTATCCCACCCTCTCTATCTATCGGGTCAGATCTATCTATCTATCTATCTATCTATCTATCTATCTATCTATCTATCTATCTATCTATCTATCTATCTATCTATCTATCTATCTATCTATCTATCTATCTATCTATCTACCTGTCTGTCTGTCTGTCTATCTATCTATCTGTCTGTCTGTCTGTCTTTCTATAGCCAGGGGACTTAACCTAAGATATAGCAATGCTACTAAAGGTTATGTCCCTTTATATAAATTTTCTTATGTTAAGTCAGGTAATTACAAAATTAAATTTTAGTAAGTAAATAGCTGATTTTACAGTACCAAACTATGACAGTTGGCTGCACGGGAATGAAAAGAAAACATGTAGAAAATTACATCTCAATCGGATGGACCGTTATCGAACGCATCAAATACATCCCCACCCACCCACCCACATACATACATACTATTATATATATATATATATATATATATATATATATATATATATATATATGTGTGTGTGTGTGTGTGTGTGTGTGTGTGTGTGTGTGTGTGTGTGTGTGTGTGTGTGTGTACGGCGTATTCAATAAAAGCTTCATAAGTAAATTTTTGTAATTTGTTAGTGCAAGAAATTATGCATTGTGGGGTTTATGTCTTAATTTTTTAAGTGCACATTTCTGACGCATAGAAATATATCTGTGACTCCCCCCCCCCCCCCCCACCCCCCCACCCCAAAAAAAAAATAAATTAGTAAGTTGCATATCCTTTACATGACGTAGCAACCACCCAAAGGATTTTCTGGCTGTTTGTGAGTTCTTGGCAAGTTTCAATGCAGCAGGTTGTCATTGCTTTCTGAACAATTGCAGCTCTGTTTCACATGTGTTTAAGTCCAAAATTCGGCGCTAACATAAAGCAGGTGGTACCGTCTACTGTTATACGGTAGCTCAGTCATATCTCAGGTTGCCAGATATGTGATCACCAAAAGGTGGACATAATATGACTATCACAATGTTCTTAATGATAAGTGCGTGATATAGTCGTTGTCTAGGTAACGATGCTCCTGGTATGTCATTATGGAGTGTCAATCGAGCTATCTAACTGTCTCACAATATAACTCACAACCGCTGTGCACATTCACCAGTCAGTGAACAAGATTGAGTTGGCGCACATAATCCTTTAATACAGAAAGAACACGGACACATGGAACATATTTATATATCCAGAAACCAATATAATCCACAGAATATATATATCCTCCTCACAATTTACCACGCACACATCACTGTCTTCTCAAGACCTGCTTAATCTCCACTCCACAAGATAGTTCATCCAGCTCCTATCCACGGCTGGACCTCACACAATACAACCCACACACTGGGTCTAGGCCTACAGTTATCCAGCTACTATCCACGGCTGGACCTCACACAATACAACCCACACACTGGGTCTAGGCCTACAGTTATCCAGCTACTATCCACGGCTGGACCTCACACAATACAACCCACACACTGGGTCTAGGCCTACAGTTATCCAGCTACTATCCACGGCTGGACCTCACACAATACAACCCAAACACTGGGTCTAGTCCTACAGTTATCCAGCTACTATCCACGGCTGGACCTCACACAATACAACCCACACACTGGGTCTAGGCCTACAGTTATCCAACTACTATCCACGGCTGGACCTCACACAATACAACCCACACACTGGGTCTAGGCCTACAGTTATCCAACCCACTCTGGGTTCTGGCCTCCATCAACTAGTCAACACACTCTGGGTTCAGGCCTCCATTAACTGTCCAACCCCCACTGGGTTTTAGGCCTGCATTCACAACTGGGAGAACAACACAACAAACGACCTGACCCGCAGTCAGTCTACGCTCCCACGTATTAGACCACCGATCTGCTCGGCGCGAAAACATCAACTGTCCAGAAGTCCCCTGACTTCACACAAAACTAAACTGTCCTTCACCCCATCCCCCCTATGGGTCTGCTCACACCCGCACCATTATTTGTCATGGCTGGTTGTTTTTCTCGTAGTCTCGCTACAAAGGTCACTCACCTCAATGTCAATGACCCAGGCATATGTCAATGACAAAAAAGAGGACAAAGGAGGACATATTGAATGTTTCATTTTAATCGTTCCCGATTAAACCCACAATCAGTACAATTTTATTACAATAGCTGCCAATTAAGTGTATCTTACTCTTAGTTAATCGACCAAGAAACAATCATGTTAAAACATAACTATACATTCAATGGAGGCTTTTTTTTCAAAATGCTAAAGAAAAGAACATTATTTAAACAGCTCATTGTACAATTATTACCTTATAATCTTTATTAATTAGTCATAAAATATTTTTTTTAAACATAAAATAAAAAAAAGGTTTTTAGCTTTGCCTGCCTGACGGAGAATATTAGGCTAAAAAGGAAGACATATTCTCTTTTTGCCGGACGTCTGGCAACCCTAGTCATATCTGACTAAGACCTGATCACCAGTTTCCTTAACTATATGTCGATAATTGTTATTGTTTCTACACCACCCGTTACACTATATGAACAACAATCACCTTGGGATTAATAAACCTGTGAGGGTAAAACCGTGGCCAGCTGCCTCGGCACACATTTGTTACCGGGCGCTGCCTGCATTCTTCGATGAATGTCCACTGGTTGACATCCTTCAAATGAAAGAAACTGAATCACCGCTCTTTGAACTTCTTTGGGCAGATTTTGGATCAACTCGGCCATTTTATCAACGGTCAGAAACAGAAGAAATGCATCATGGGACAATAAGCACGTGCTCTTTTATTCATTGGTCAGTACGTATCACATGACTATGACATGTACACAATTACGCGCGGTGCGGAAAGAACGGATTTCAAATGAACGCCCCATGTCTGTCTGTCTGTCTGCCTGCCTGCCTGCCTGCCTGCCTGTCTGTCTGTCTGTCTGTCTGTCTGTCGCCATACGGAGCTATACGCTCCATTTTCGTCTGCAACTATCCTCATCTTGACTCTCGGTGAGAATTCTCCGCCAGAGTTCAGTCCACAGAACCATGTGTAAACAGTTTTGCGTCACCCCGAACGACAGCGTCATCTATAAACTGTTGCACATTCTACAATAAACTGTTGTACTTTTTTCTATAAACTGTTGTACTTTTGTCTATAAATTATTGTACTTTCTTCTATATATTGCTGTACTTTCGTCTATAAACTGTTACACTTGAATCTATAAACTGCTGTACTTTCATCTACAAACTGTTGTATTTTCATCTATGAACTGTTACACATTCATCTATAAACTGTTACACTTTCATCTATAAACTGTTACACTTTCATCATAAACTGTTGTACTTGCATCTATAAACTGTTGCATATTCATCTATAAACTGTTACACTTTCATCTATAAACTATTGTACTTGCATCTATAAATTGTTGCATTTTCATCTATAAACTGTTACAAATTCAATTCATCTAAAAACTGTTACACTGTCATCTATAAACTTATGTACTTTCATCTATAAACTGTTTTACTTTAATCTATAAACTGTTGTACTTTCTTCTATAGGCTTTTGTACTTTTATCTATAAACTGTTGAACTTTCATTTCTAAACTGTTGTACCTTCATTTATAAGCTTCTTGGGCTTCCATCTCTGCCGATACAATCTGCGCACAGTCTGCCCGATGGTGTGATAAGCTGATCAAAGCTTCTCCTATCTCTGTCGCTGGCACACTTTTCCCCAATCCCATGAAGAGATGTAATAATATTAATGATATATGAACAAGCAGTGACAATATAAGGAGAGTAATAGGCGAGGGTCTATGTGGTGGGGTGGTCACTTTATATGGTGAGGCGGTCAAGCCACTCTGTGTGTGAGGTGGTCAATCCACTCTATGTGGTGAGCTGGTCAAGTCACTCTGTGTGATTAGCTGGGCAAGACACTCTTTCTAGTGAGCTGGTCGAGCCACTATATGTGATGAGTTTGTCAAGCCACTCTACGTGGTGAGCTGGTCAAGCCACTCTATGTGATGAACTGGTCAAGCCACTCTATCTAGTGAGCTGGTCAAGCCACTCTATTTGATGAGGTGATCAAGCCACTCTGTGTGGTGAGGTGGTCCAGCCACTCTATGTGGTGAGGTGGTCAAGCCACTCTATCTAGTGAGCTTGTCAAACCAGTCTATGTGGTGAGCTGGTCAAGCCACTCTATGTGATGAGCTGGTCAAGGCACTGTATCTAGTGAGATGGTCAAGCCATTCTATCTAGTGAGCTGGTCAAGCCCCTCTATGTGATGAGCTGGTGAAGCCACTCTATGTGATGAACTGGTCAAGTCACTCCATGTGGTGAGCTGGTCAAGCCACTATATGTGATAAGGTGGTCAAGCCACTCTATGTGATGAGCTGGTCAAGCCATTCTATGTGATGAGGTGGTCAATCCACTATATGTGATGAGCTGGTCAAGCCATTCTATGTGATAAGGTGGCCAAGCCACTCTATGGGATAAGGTGGTCAAGCCACTCTATGTGGTGAGCTGGTTAAGCCACTATATGTGATGAGCTGGTCAAGCCATTCTATGTGATGAGGTGGTCAAGCCACTCTATGTGGTGAGCTGGTCAAGCCATTCTATGTGATGAGCTGGTCAAGCCATTCTATGTGATGAGGTGGTCAAGCCACTCTATGTGATGAGCTGGTCACGCCATTCCATATGGTGAGCTAGTCAATCCACTGTGTGTGGTGAGGTGATCAAGACTGCTGCCTTGTGCTCCGAATGTCGTGGATTCTTCTTTCGGACTCCACCTGTCAGTTCATCATCATTATCATCACCACGTGCCATGCCGATCAACGTAAACAGTTATGTTTCGCCATCTCAAACGATCACCAGTATCGTCGATCAACTCGACCATTTAGTTCACGAGTATAATTTTTTTTCTTTCTTTCTTTTTGTGGATCGGAGTCAACTGGAGGTCATCGCTACGACTTCGGAGTTAGTGCGACACTTTCGGCAAGTCGTTCTGTGGACAGAAAACTAAGCCATATGTGTAGAATCCGGTGTAATGAAGTCAATTCTCTTTGTTTTAAGCCCCTTTTTAAGTAAAAGGAGATGAGAATGAATAATTCATCACCATAAAATGCCTTACCGGCTGGCGTGGGCGATTATGCTTCTCCACAAACTGCGATTACCGACGGTATGGATCAATTCATGTGTCGACCCGATCTCGTGCCAAGACCCAAGAATGTCCAGAATTGTCATTAATGACATTGTTAATTAATACAATTTTTCATTGATTTTCATTTCTATGATGTCGTTGATTTGTATTGGTAATGAATAATAACGTATGCTATTTACTTATATTGTAATATCTTCGTGGTATGGTATACATATTATGGCTGCTGGAATTTACAAGCATAAGAAAGTCACTTGTTGATTTGACAATCATTTCATAAACAAAAACAAAAAACATGGTAATTGTTATTAAACATGGAAAGAGTAGATAATTATCAATTCTCAGATTGGAATGAGCCTGAGTATGCCCTGAGTATCTCCTGCAGTGACGTGCAGAGGTGCTTTGATACCCGGGGCCAACCCCTTGATTGGATGCCCCTAAATTGTTCTTTCCATAATTCATTCCTCCTCCCCTAATTCATTCCTCCTCTCCTCCCACTGCATTGTGCTGCCCCCTCGCCCTAATTGGATTCCCCCATCCCTGCTGGATACCCGGGGCCGTCGTACCCCCGCATCCCACTTTGCACGCCCCTGATCTCCTGACCTAGTCTGGTAACACTCCATGCCAATGCCAATGCCAATTTTCCAAAAAACAAAATTCCAAATTCGGCCTCGTCTAACCTGCTTCATCAGCGGTGGTTATTGTTGAGAGCCGTAGTTGTGTGGATTGTTAGTCCTTATTCCTACTGGTTTTATTGGTTCCGCTCTGTTCGTCGGATAGATTTGTTTTGTGCTGGTCCTGGTAAAGACCGGTCCTTGGTTGAGCCTGTTGGGGTCCGCATTCTCTTCTTTCTTGGCTTCTTTTCTCTGTTAGCACTGCTACGTGCTTGTCGCTTCTTGTGTTATTCTCATCGGGGCTAGTCCCGGTCATGTCCAGTCCTCATAAGGACTTGATGTAGGCAAGGGCAGAGCATTTAATTGCAAGTCTCAAGTTGTCCCCCCCCCCCCCCCGGTCAGCGTTACAAACTCCTTTACGCTTGTGAGTTTTGGCGGTTTTCTTCATCGTGTGTGGGTGTGGCTTGGCAACAAGATGACCAGGTCTCCCTGTCTTCCTAGTTCAGGTGCTCTACCGGAAGAGCCAACCCACCTTCCTGCCATTCATCCCGCCAGGTGTTTTTTTTTTTTTTTTTTTTTGTATATATTTTTATGATTTTTTTTTATTTTTTTTTTATTTTTTATTTTTTTTTATTTTTAAACAACATATATAAACATGTAGAAATACAAACAAACACACATATACATATATACAGTGTAGGGAGGTTATACGGTCTTCCCTGTTCTGCATAGGAACTGTCTGACCAATCGCTGTGTTTCCGGGTTGCTGTTTATGTGCAGGCACTCCATCATTGTCATTGGGTTCCCAGTTTTGACGAAGTGATCTCTCAGGTCCCTTCGCTCTCTATTGTACTTGTCGCATACTAGTAAGTAGTGTTCGATGGTAATGACCAGGTCTTGTTACACCGTTTACCTCGTGATCAATTCAGGTAACACTCTATTCCTCTTAACCAAGTCTGATAACACTCTTTTTTTTTTTTTTTTGCGTTTCCCTTAAGGACATTGCAGTCAACATCAACATTTTTCAGCTGCTGTTGATGTACTAGGCAAGATTACGCCCAGTATTGTGCCATTGCTTTCTGAGAGACTGGCTCGCATACTCCTAAGTTACCAACGCGGCGAGAACCGCTACCGATTCTCGCACATGTTACGTTACTATATCACCTGAATAGGTCTGGAAACACTCTATTTATCCTGACCAAGTCTGGTACGA
Organism: Cepaea hortensis; assembly: GCA_963921405.1. Taxonomy (NCBI): domain Eukaryota; kingdom Metazoa; phylum Mollusca; class Gastropoda; order Stylommatophora; family Helicidae; genus Cepaea; species Cepaea hortensis. Next base: position 30,356,443 of record OY992891.1, read on the forward strand.
TACTATACCTCCTGACCAAGTCTGGTAACACTCTATTCCTCCTTAATAAGTCTAGTAACACTCTATATGTTTTGAACAAGTCTGAAGAAATCAGTACTTCCTGAACAAGTCTAGTAACACTCTATACCTCCTGAACAAGTCTGAAAGCCATCTATGCCACCTGATCAATTCTGGTAACGCTCTATACTTCCTGACCAAGTCTGGTAACGCTCTATACCTCCTGAACAAGTCTTGTAACGCTATATACCTCTTGCTAAAGTCTAGTAACACGCTACGAATCTTTAACAAGTCTGGTAACGCTCTATACCTCCTGACCAAGTCTGGTAACCCTCTATACCTAATGAACAAGTCTTGTAACGCTCTATATCCCCCCCCCCCCCCCCCCGTTACAAGTCTGGTAACACTCTATCTGAACTCTCTAACAGAGATGGTCGGCTGCCAAGAGTCCCAGCCACTGCGCTGCAACGTCCCCCAAGAGGTGAACATCGAGGTAGTATCAAATCTATATTTGTTGTTGATGTATTTCTTTATTATCGCCGATAAAATATTAGTCCAGAGTTGAATAATACAATACGTCAATATTCCCTATATTGTATTGGTGAAAAAAAGACGACTAACATGGCCATTTAGTAATTTTATCTCAGAACTACAAGCCTTACTTAAGTGAAGACCAATGACATCAGACCATTACATTAGGATCAGTATTATCATGGCTGGTTGGTTTGACACAACACTTAAGTAAGGGCGACGCTAACAAGAAGTGAATTTGTACACACTCGGCAGCGAAAGTAACTCACGTGACAGGACATGAGTCATGCTAGCCAGAAATTACATTCTTCTTTTTTGGAGCCAGCTCTATGGTGAAGTGGTTACGGAAGCAGTTCGTAATCCCGCATACCGCGTTCGAAACACAGCTGTGGACGATTTGGCAGCAGACCGCCTATAATAATATTATAAAATGTTATAGGTGCCGGTCGTTGAGAAAGCAATGGCAAACTACTGAAGGTAAACTTGCCAAGGGATCACAAACAGCCAAACAAATGCTAGGGTTGACTGCTCTAAAGGATATGCAATTAGCTTTAACTAACTACTATCATTACTACTACTAGTACTACTAATACACTTGCTACAGGTACTACAACTACAACAACAACAACAACTACTACTACTACAACTACTATTTTTTCTTCTCTTTCAGTAAAGTATTACAACACCTGTGACAAATATCTGAAATCAAACTAGTAAGGTAATTAGGTCATATTAAGAGCCGCAGCTCCTTATTAAAGGTCCGCCTGGAGCGAAACGTGAAGAGGAAGTGAACAATAGAAGCACCACGTTACATAAGGACGGACAGTATCAAGCAGTTGGCTGAAAGTGAACAATAGAAGTACCACGGTACATAAGGATAGACAACATCAAGCAGTGGACTGAAAGTGGACAATAGAAGTACCACGGTACATAAGGATAGACAACATCAAGCAGGGGACTGAAAGTGGACAATAGAAGTACCACGTTACATAAGGACGGACAACATCAAGCAGGGGACTGAAAGTGGACAATAGAAGCACCACGTTACATAAGGATGGACAGCATCAAGCAGTGGACTGAAAGTGAACAATAGAAGTACCACGGTACATAAGGATAGACAACATCAAGCAGTGGACTGAAAGTGGACAATAGAAGTACCACGTTACATAAGGACGGACAACATCAAGCAGTGGACTGAAAGTGGACAATAGAAGCACCACGTTACATAAGGATGGACAGCATCAAGCAGTGGACTGAAAGTGAACAATAGAAGCACCATTTTACATAAGGATTGGCAGCATCAAGCAGTGGACTGAAAGTGAACAATAGAAGTACCACGGTACATAAGGATAGACAACATCAAGCAGTGGACTGAAAGTGAACAATAGAAGCACCGTTTTACATAAGGATTGGCAGCATCAAGCAGTGGACTGAAAGTGAACAATAGAAGCACCATTTTACATAAGGATTGGCAGCATCAAGCAGTGGACTGAAAGTGAACAATTGGAAGCACCACGTTACATAAGGATGGACAGCATCAAGCAGTGGACTGAAAGTGAACAATAGAAGCACCATTTTACATAAGGATTGGCAGCATCAAGCAGTGGACTGAAACAAACATACATACCTTGTCTCTGCTCCAAGAGCCAGTAAGTGACGCCCAGCCAACCTCCGGTTCCTGTGCACTCGTGTTGTCGACAACTGCACGGTATAGAATACCAGTGGTCTAAGACATCCATGACAGGCGACAGCATAGATCACTGGACTCTAACGCCGTGTCATTTATGTGTATCTAGATGAATTCGACCTCCGTGGCCAAAGGCTTGCGACCTGGATTTATGAGCCGCTTATCGAGCGTTCGAAACACAGCGGCGACCAATTTGACAGCAGACTGTGTCGCGCTGGTTTTAACGTGTTGGTATGGCAGCCGGTCGTTCAGAAAGAATGGCAAACTATTGAACGTAAAAATTGTAAAAGACATTAACAACAACAGTAAAATGCTGGTGTTGGCAGAATTGTCCTGTAAACAGGACGTGCAAAAAAAAAAAAAAAGACGATTGTGGTATCTCGTATCCTCATTCACTTGTCCCTGATTTCGTGTATATGCAATGTTGACACCGAGACATAGTAACGTATAGAAAGGTTGCTAGATAAATAGGTAGGACAGTCAGTAGTGGATGGCTAGGTAAACATACAGACAGACAGACAGGCAGGCAAACAGAAATTATGGCTACATGGATGAATGGATGGGTTGGTCTTTAGCTGGGGGTGTGGGGAAAAGCAGAATGATGCATGAGTGAATGGATAAACTGATTCTCAAATAGGTTTGCTTTTTGGCTGGGCAGACAGACAGACAAACAGCAGGTAGGCAGGCAGGCAGACAGACAGATAGACAGGCAGACAGACTGGCATTTAGCTAGGTAGGTAGGCTGGTACGTAAGTAGGCAGCTAGGTAGGTATGCAGGTAGGATGATACTAGGTAGGTAGGTAGGTAGTTATGTAGGCAGATAGGTAGGTATGCAGGTAGGATGATACTAAATAGGTAGACAAGTAGGTAGGTAGGTATGTAGGTAGCTAGCTAGGTAGGTAGATGGATGGATGGTTGCATGAATGCATGGATTTACATATAGAATTGTATCTTCGATGAAGACATACATATACGTAGATATTGATGTTCTAAAGCAGACGATGTATAAATTGTTGTTTTGAACCAGATAATGAATGGAGAAAATAGTGTTTGAAACTGGGTATTGAATTTTCAGATTGATAATTTAAACCAGCCGGTCTCTCTGGCCGAGGGGTTACAACACTTTCTCCGTAATCCCGTTTATCACGCAGTCTCGTAGCAGGGCGAGAGCTGGGAGCGGTTCGACCCCCGCTGGTGACTTGCGGGATAACTGAGCCGGCCGCTCAGAAAGCAATGGCAAACTACTGAGCGTAATCTTGCCAAGAAATCAACATACAGCTGAAAGATGCTGATGTTGACAGCGATGTCCTGTAAAGGATATGCAAAACATTAAAAAAAAAAATTTAAACCAGATAATTAATGGAAAGAAATGATGTATTAAACCAGATAATGAACAGAGAAGTTGGTGTTTTAACTAGATAACGAACGAGCAGACTACTGTTCTAAACAAACCTGCGTAGATACCTCTTGTAAACCTTACGCCAGCCTTCTTGTTCAAACAGTAGCTTGCACTGATAAGTTAGAAATTCTGCTTCAAAGGAAACCAATGCTTTGTTTGATGCATCAGTTTCCCCAGCAAAGTCCCCAACTTACAGTATTGTATTCTTCGAGTCCAGCACATCAAACAAGAGCAGACAGCTGGCACCGAACAATAAAAGAATTCTTCCACATGCTAGTGGGCACGATAGTATGGTTGATATGGAGCTTCGCTGATAATGTCCTTAGCAGGGTCGGACTTGGTTTCGTTTATCGTCTCGGTTAGGGTGGTAAAGACAAAGTCACTTATTCCTCCGTCAGACATTTTAAAGCTTTTCAGACGTGCCTGCCAGACAGAGAATATTAGGCTAAAAAGGAGGGCATGTCCTCTGTTTGCCGGATGTGTGGCAGCCCCTACACTAACACAGAGAAACATTCATGTCTGGGTGGATCTCACTCTGAACGTGATAGTAACATAGCCAGTAGCAACTCAACTCAACTCAACATTAAAACCCATTGCTTAATAATACTTTTTTAATTTTCCTGTTTATACCAAATGTGAAACATCAAAGGAACAGGACCTTACTCGACTCTGTAAAAGGCGTCATTCTAAAAATAGAACGATTTAAAGAATCTTACATATGAACAGATTTGTGCATATGCGATTGATAAGGAGAATCTTCTGCGAAAAGTTTGCTCCTCCGAGAAATATTTTGTGTAATTAATAAACAAGGTAAACAATCGGCTGCGTAAATAATGTCTTTCTTTTAGCATTGTGAAAAATGGTATCCATTGAATTCATATTTATTATTTAATAAAATAGTTTTTTTGGTCGTTTCACAAAGAGTAAGATCACTTATTGTCAGCTATTGTGAAAAAAATTGTATTTTTAATCTGGAACGATTCACATATAAAATTCCTTTGTACTCTTTTATTTTCGTCTTATGTCCTCCTTTTGGAGCCCACGTATCTGGCAGCCCTATGTGAGTGAGAATAATGATGAACTTAATGTGGTTTATAGACACATGTCTCCATGACGTAGATGCATTTCATAGACACCGGTCTTCATGAACTCCTGACTGCTACTATCTCTATTACTATCACCTTTTTCCGGTTTGGGTTAGGATGGCGGGACGTGGTTTCTTCTAGCTTGACTTAAGTCGGTTGATCGGCGGCTTGACAATCCGCCATCATAAAACTCGCCGTTGTTACAGAATCAGATCTCTGGCACTAAATGTTAGCGCTACGCACAAACATGGAGAGCCACGACTTCTGCACTATGCGCCACCTTAGGCCCAAGAGGAAAGACTAGACTAGACTCTCACGCCTACAAAATGTGATGGTTCTGTCCTATCACAGAACCATAGCAGAATAGTGCTACGGGACTTGTTGTTTGTGGGGGTTTTGTTATATGTATTTGCTACAATATATATTAATTATCATGTCTGTATTTGCTAGAATATAATTTAATTACCATGCCTGTATTTGCTACACTGTATATTTAATTATCAAGCCTGTATTTGCTATACTGTATATTAATTATCATGGCTGTATTTTCAGCACTGTATATTCATTATCATATCTTACATAATATGTATAATTTTCTATTCAGTTGCTATATCTTTACAAACTGTCTTGTCCACAGTTTTCTTTATTAATTTATTTGTATATCATTTACATACCGTTGTAATCAAACCGGCAATTTATTGATTGTTTATTGTTTTATGTGTGCTTTTTTTCCCTAAGCTCGCTTTGAACTCAATTGTAGTCCATACACGTTCTACTACATCTAGTGCATTGGACCAATTTTTGCGTGTGGATTAGCTTTCCCTTTTACCAGTGTCCCTCGCTATCAGGCGAACCCACTCCATCTTGAGAGGTACTTGTAATTTACGTCCTCCAATCAAGCACAAAAAGGCAACATTTTAGTCCAACTGACCGGTGTAGGAGTTGAACCCGCTACCTCGGCATCAGCACACCGGATGTTTTAAAACAAGTGCTCTTATCCATTCGGCAATGGTGGCCTCCAATGGCTGTTTGTGATTTACTCAGCAATGTTAATGCAATAATATGCCATAGCTTTCTGAACCGCCAACCCTCATAAAATCGAAACCAACGCAAAATGGTCTACTTCCAATTTACCCGCCGCTGACTCGGTATGTCGGGGCATTATACAACTGCGAGTCTCACCATCCCCCTGCGTCTCAGCACCGGTTTTAAAAACAGTCTTCTTCTTATAGTCCATGCTGTGTGGCGTTGATGATCGTGCCTGTCCACAACCTTCTGTTTCTTGTGTTGCCAATCTGGTTAAAGTCCATGTCGCGTGGCATTGGTGATAATGTCTGTCCATAGCATTCTTTCTCTTGTGTTGCCAATCTGGTTAAAGTCCATATCGCGTGGCATTGGTGATAATGTCTGTCCATAGCATTCTTTCTCTTGTGTTGCCAATCTGGTTAAAGTCCATGTCGCGTGGCATTGGTGATAATGTCTGTCCATAGCATTCTTTCTCTTGTGTTGCCAATCTGGTTAAAGTCCATGTCGCGTGGCATTGGTGATAATGTCTGTCCATAGCATTCTTTCTCTTGTGTAGCCAATCGTATGATAGTCCATGACGTGTGGCGTTGTTGATATTGTCTGTCCACATAATTCTGTCTCTTGTGTAGCCAATTTTCTTATTGTCCATGCCGTGTGGCGTAGGCTTGTCCACAACTTTCTGACTCTTGTGCTGGTAATCATGTCTAAAAACATCCCCCTATGCCATGATGTCAAACCGTTGAATGTTTAACAACAGTCATCATCATCTTCCACTTCTGCCGTCAAGCGTCGTGGGGTTAACAACAGTACAGAGATAAATATACGTCTTGTTTGAGCCTATGGAAAATTGTTACTGAACAAATAGTATAGTAACGCAGCGGTCTCTTAATCATAGTTTTATCAATACAACAATTATTTATCTAAACCCCGCCAATATTCAGTGTGCCAGGTACCCTGCCACAAATCAAGCTAATTCTGGAGTTTTCTGAAATTTATAATGCTTAAGAGCTATTATCTATGTTTGCATAAGTTGAAAAAATAAATTATAACATGCCACCAGGGAAATTATTTCGGTCAAATTATACAGGAAAATCGGGAGGGTAATTGGCCCTTCTGGTAACTAGCGAGGACAAGTTTCACTGTTAAGTGACAATCGATGAACTAAGTTAAACCGAGGTTAAGAAGCCGTTAATGTAAGCACAGCGTGCATACAACAGGCAGAACAATTTTCTTCTGACCTACATTTTCAAAGTAGTTTCAAGAGATAGTTGTTCATTTAACTTAATATGGTGGGTGACACTGTTACAATTCTGAGTACTTGGACTTCTTCTAGCAAGGTAATTCCACAAGGTAGTAGTACCCAACTCCAAAAATCAATTAATATTTCTACCCAAAAAAAAATATCCATTATAGATTCAGCTAAGTTTGCTTGTTCCCGTACCAAGTACAACTTGATGAAATTACTCTCAACCCATCTGACTGTTCCAAGCACTTTATTTAAATTACTATATTTGCACACTTATGGAATTCTTTATGTTTGATACTGGAACGCGGCATAGTCATTGGAATTTGGAAACGTATTTAACTACATTGATTTGAATATTTACACAAGGTTTTGAAGCGACACAAATATTTGTTTAAACTCATATGTTGTAGCTTGGATTGATAATAGGGTGAATCCTGTCTTCCATATCATACCATTTCAGCTGTTCAAACACGTTTATATTCATGGTATTAGTTGTCGGATGTTCAATTTTAACGATACCAGAACGTGAGAAATGGTGCCAACAAAAGGGATCTTACTGGGCAAT
>OY992891.1:30368978-30456478 GCA_963921405.1 Cepaea hortensis
ATTTGCTGATCCGGCAGCTTCTGCAGCTTGTCTTGTTCCAGATGTATAGGTGTTACCTTTCCTCTGGAATGAACTAGACAGGCCGAGAGAGGGATCATGCTGCATGGGCAACACATGGTCTCTATATTTTAGCCCAGGCTTTGTGCTATGCAGAGGCAATAACTCCATCCCTGGTCTTAACCGGTCTCGGAATCAAAGCGAGAGGTAACATTTACGGGTTATATGTCCTTGTGAATTGGCGTATACATTGGGTGCCACGCATTACCTCTGGTGGTGGGAGACACCTACAGGTGTCACTGATCAGCTACCGCCCGCCTCAAGCTGGACAGCTCCCGGCCAGTTGGGTGCTGATCCACAAAAGCCTGACTGCTTCAATTGGTGCTTGGGGCTAGGACAAAATCTGAATCACAGGCTATACAACCAATGCACCAGGTACTAATAAAAAGAAAAAATAGAAACCTCAAGCTAAGGCTTGCAACATGGAAAGTAAAAACCATGTGTCCAGGATTTTCCTCTGACTTGACCAATATTGACGATGTGAGAAAAATGGCTGTGATTTATGCCGAACTCAATCGTCTTAACATTGATATTGCTGGCCTGCAGGGGACTCGCCTCGCTGAGGAAGGGTCACTCAGGGAAAACAATTACACCTTTTTTGGAAGGGTAGAGGGCAGGCAGAAAAAAGGCAACACTGTGTGGGCTTTGCAGTGAAGAATTCGCTACTGGGAATGATTGAAATTCTAGCAGGAGGAAATGAAAGACTATTATCCCTGCACCTGGCAACCTCTTGTGGTTTGGCCACCATTATTACTGCATATGCACCGACACTCGATTCCTCTGATGATGTGAAGGATTCGTTCTACGAGGAGTTAGACTCTGTGATCAAGGCAGTTCCAAAATCAGACTACATTTATATGCTCGGTGATTTCAATGCTCGTGTGGGCAAGGACTCGAGTTCATGGCCAGTGTGCATTGGAACATACAACATCGGTCGCATGAATGAAAATGGGCAAAGGTTGCTGGAACATTTCACCAGAAATGACCTATGTATTGCAAACTCCTTTTTTTTTAAACAAATGAGCTGCATATGGTCACAAGGAAGCATCCAAGATCAGACCATTGGCATCAGCTGGACTTCATCATCACACGGAGACAACATCTGAACCATACATCATTGACTCGAAGTTACCACAGTTCTGACAGTGACACGGATCATTCTTTGGTTGTTGCATGGGTTAGACTGAGACCAAAGAGTATCTACATAGTTAAACACAAATCTAGCCCCAGGATTAATATTATTAACACTCACGATCCTGAAAAGTGCTTTCAGTTTCAACAGCAACGGGAAGACGCTTTCACTGATACACCAGATAATTAAACAGTAAGTGAAAAGTGTTGTAAACTTAAGGAAACTCTTTATAAAACTACCCTAGGGGTTTACGGCACTGTGGATCATAAGAGGCAGGACTGTTTTGCAGCAAACAGCCAGACACTGTAGCTCTTGGTCGATAAGAAGAAGATAGCTCTCTTAAGAAACAAGGAAAAACCAACGCGTAACACTCTGAGTGAGCTGAAGCAAGCCAGGAAGGATGTGCAAGAGGCTGCCAGGCAGTGTGCAAATGACTATTGGATCAAGTTATATGAGTCCGTTCAAAATGCAAGTGATAAGGGAAACATCAGAAGCATGTATGAAGGGATAAAGAAAGCCTGTGGTCCAATGATCAAAAGAAGTGCATCATTGAAAACCTTGACTGGACAAATCATCATTGATAAGAAACAGCAGATGGATAGATGGGTAGAGCATTATTTTGAACTTTACTCAAGTGAGACCAAACTAGCGGACGATGCCCTCAACGCCATCGAGGCTCTACCAACTATTGACCACCTGGACACTCTTCCCACCATAACAGAAGTTAAGTGTGTTTTAAATGAACTTGCATCTGGCAAGGCTCCAGGTAAGGATGGGATTACAATAGATGTTATCAGGAGTGGGCAAGACACACTCACTCTACAGATCCACCAGCTAATAGAGCTATGCTGGCGCGAAGGACACGTCCCACAGGATTTCAAAGATTCAAGCATCATAACACTGTACAAGAACAAGGGCGATCGGAGCGACCGCAACAATTATAGGAGTATCTCACTTCTGTGTATTGTTGGAAAAGAATTTGCCAGAATTGTTCTGCGCAGACTTCAAGTCCTGGGAGATCAAGTCTACCCCGAATCACAATGTGGTTTTCGACAGAACCGGTCTACCATTGATATGATATTCTCTTGCGACAAATGCAAGAAAAATGCCGTGAACAGAATCAACCATTGTTTATTGCTTTCATCGACCTCACAAAAGCATTTCATTTAGTCAGTCGTGAGGGTCTGTTCAAGGCACTAAAGAAGATTGGCAGTCCACCAACTCTTCTGTCCATTGTGGAATCGTTCCACACAGGCATGAAGGGTATAATCAAGTTTGATTGTGCAACTTCATAAGAGTTTTAAATGAGTGGAGATAAGCAAGTTTGTGTACTATCCCCCACCCTTTTTGGATTATACTTTTCACGTCTACTGAAATATGCCTTTCATGATCACGATGGTGGTATATACATTCACTCACGCCCAGATGGCGGCCTCTACAATGCTCCGAGATTGAAGGCCAAGACCAATATTAGGAGGGTACTGATCAGAGAGTTGCGTTTTGCAGATGATGCTGCAGTTACGACCCACTCTGAGGAAGAATTACAACATCTACTATCTGCATTCTCCAATGCTTGTTCTGAATATGGTTTAACAATTAGCAAGAAGAAGACACCGATTATGTCACAAGGTGCACGTGGGATACCATCAATCTTTATTGACGACGCCGAACTAGAGATGGTAGACCATTTTACATATCTAGGATCAGTGGTAAATAACAAATTATCCCTTGATCAGGAAATCAACATCCGGATTGGTAAGGCAGCAACAACAATGAACAGGTTAAGAAAAAGAGTCTGGAAGAACAGGAAGCTTACTGCCAAAACAAAAGTCCTTGTCTATCAAGCCTGTGTCCTTAGTACTCTTCTTTATGGCAGTGAAGCCTGGACAACTTACTCACACCAAGAGAAACGTTTAAACAGCTTTCATATGCGGTGTCTGCGAAGAATTCTTGGTATTAAGTGGCAAGACAAAATGACAAGTACTGAAGTATTGGAAAGATCAAGTTGTATGAAGGTTTATTCCATGCTCAGTCTTCGTAGACATAGATGGATAGGACATCTTAGGAGGATGGATGATGGTAGAATACCAAAGGACATCTTTTTTTTGGTGAATTACAGATGGGTAAGAGATCTCAGGGTCGGCCTCTACTATGATACAAAGATGTTTGTAAGCGGGACATGACTGATACAGGCATTGATAATGCACATTGGGAGCAAGTCACCGCTGAGCGTGTTGCATGGAGGGCAAACATCAGAAATGGAATAAAGACAAAGGAGAAAATTATTTGAAGATAAGTCACACACCGAGCGTGTGAGACATAAGACAGTGCATGATGATGGAAATGACCACGTGTTCACATGCACCCACTGTGAACGAACATTTACAGCGCGAATTGGCCTTATCAGTCACATTGGCTACCGCCATGGGTAGTAGTTATTATGCCATTTTGAAGCACAAACTATCATCTGTCAAGACGGCAGGGTGCCAATGAATATATATATATTCTCTTTCTGTAGGGAGGCCTACCGAAAGCGTCGCTCAAAACACGAACTTGTAGCTCCAGCGTCGATTTACAGGAGTCTCCGAGAAAATTGTATTCGTTAACCCAACGACGTAACCCGGAAGCGAACCCACAATCTTCGGAACACGAGGCAAGTGGCGTAACTACATCGCGACGGAGACTTCCTGGTCTGCATACATGATGAATAAGTGTGGGGGTTCTTTGCATCTTAAATCAGTTACGACTCGACGCGCTATCGAGATCAAGTCGCTTTATTGGTTAACGCAGAGGATGCCTCGCGTTAAAAGTGCCGCGCAGAGACATGCGCTTTATGCAGCCGGGAAGAAGAAGGGAGAGGCGAAGAAGACTGCTGCGACTGCTGTGCTCGTTTCTTCAAACAGCAGCAGTCCTGCCTCGACATCAGCTGAAACCGCTCCCGTCGCAGAAACCATAACTACAGCCAGCAACAGCCGGGAAACTATCAACACCAATGAGATGCAGCCCAATATACCAGAGACCTCCACACAGGAGGAAACAACTACTACTATAGACTTCACCGGCAAAATACTACTGAAGCAGACAAGCGTGGGAGAAGCTAAACTGACGGCGCTACCAACAGACAAGATAATCAGTCTGTTGGAAAACGAGCTGGGAAGAAACAGCATCGGCCAGCTGCGCAAGACATCGGATGGAATAGTGGTCACCATCAACAAAAAACCAAAGACCACAGCACTTCTACAGCAAATATCACAAGAAGAGAAAGCCGTCATCCAGCTTAACCACGGCATACTACTGGAAGCCGCCCGGCACAACTCTATCAAAAGATGGGTCATCAAACGAGTCAAGACCCATCTCACCAACGACCAGATCAGGGAGATGCTAACAAGGGAGAACCGCAAGACCAAGATCACCAGTGCTGAGCGGATCATCGGGAAAAACAACATACCCTCCACAGTTGTCGTCTTAACATCGGAGGGCCGACTGATCCCTCAATACATTACATGGGACAAGAAAGACCAAGTACCAGAGCCCTACATACCGAGAGTGCTGCAGTGTTCCAAGTGCCAGAAGTTTTGGCACACCCGTGCCACCTGCAAGAGTGATATGGAGGTATGTAGGTACTGCTCTGGTCCCCATCAATATAGTCAGTGCCAGCATGCCAAGAACGACTCGGACTTCAGGAGGCCGAACACCAACAGAAAGTGCGCCAACTGCCTCGGCAACCACGGCGCCAGGTACCCCGGCTGCCCCTGCCACCAAGACAGCAAAGAAGCTATGAAAATCGCCATCAAGTCTAACTTGCCATATAAGGAGGCCAGGAGGCAGTACGAGGCGACCAACCGACTATCCAAAAGCGACAAAGCACAACTGGAAGGCCAACTGAAGGAGCTGAGAACACAGTTCAAAAGCATAGAAGAAGATAAAGACAAGACGCAAGAAACCCAGATAACGGCCGTTCAGCGCATCCTTGACGAACTGAAGCAAGTCCAGCAGAAGATAGAGCAGGATGTCGCTCGAATGGCCGCCATAAAAGCTGAAACTGACGAAACTCTATCGAAAATTCAAGAAGAAAGAGCAAAAACAGAAGAAACGCTGAAACAAATTCAGGAAGAAAGAGACCAGATAAAACTACTTAAGTCACAGAAAGAACCAGAAGATGCAAAGATCCAAACAGAAGACGAAGCACAAGAAGAAGAAATTGAAATCGAACTGGATGAGAACGGATACCCAGACCAAGAGCAATTCTGTAGGGCACTTGCGAATCGCCGCTCCACACCAACATCGAACCATCGAGACGACAGACGAACGGGAAGGTTCGAAGACAACCCAAGACGGGGAAGGAGGAGGAACCACAGGTGGAACGACGAGTGGTAGACTCCCTGAAGGAAACAACACCATATGACGGGGTGGGTACACAATAACTCCAGGCCTCAACAAGTGCGCGACTCTGCCCAGACATGTAACACTTTATCAAGACAGGAACGAACAAAATCAGCCAACCAGAAACCAGGAAGCTGAAAACAAGCAGCCCGATCTACGAACGAATTAAAACAAGCCACTCAATAAAGGACCTAACTACAACCAAGCCGATCTAGGCGGTTGAACGGGACCATTCGTAACTAGGAACGGAAACGGAAACGGATCTTGCTTTTCTGACAGCTGCTTGATGTTCATTGTATAACGATTCAATTAAGTTGGTCAAATATGGAGGAAACCAATTTTTGCTGATGCTCACAGTCAGTCAAAAGCTTTACTGTAGTCTATGAAACAAGTACGAGGATGTACATTGTACTCTCTGCATTTTTCAGAAATGGTTTTCAAGCTGAAGATACGGTCCCTGTTTGAAACATGTACATCCTGCAATTTAAACTCTAACTGATTTTCAAGGCTGTTCATGATTCGCTGGTGATTTATCCAGACGAATTATTAGTGTGATGGTTCGAAAACTGGTGCAGAGTTTTCAAACTCATTTCTTTGGAAGAGGGATATAGACTGTTTTCTTCCATGCTTTAGGCCAAATAGAACTATTCCAGATATTCACTCACGGATACATGTCAGATACGGTATGCTGTATTCTCCTCTTGTCTAGATTAGTTCCAGATATGTCGTCACAGCCCTTACTTCATACTATGTATTTTCGATCGTACTTCCTCTAATAAAGGTTCCCTACACTTTTTTTTACACTTACTAAACAAGCTGAACAGCTCATAAATGCCTTTGAATATAAATGTTATACACGAGTTCTAAGAATATCTTGGGTAAAGAAAAAACCAAATGCATCCATTCTTCAAGAGCTGCATATTGAAGAAGGTTGGCTATTAAAGACGATAAAACAAAGAAAATTGAAATATTTTGGTCACTTGAAACGTCACGAAAGTTTGGAGAGAACAATAATGGAGGAGTATATGCCTGGAAAGAGAGGAAGAGGAAGGCCAAAGAGAAGATGGGTGCAGGATGTGGCGGATGATCTCCAGATGGATGTATCGGACGCGGGACATCTTGCTTATGATCGAAAGGTTTTCCGGAAGGTTGTTATGGGAGCGAGGTTCTGCAAAGGACATGCTACTGAATGAATGAACACTTTTGCGTATTGTCATGGATATTTTTTGTGTCGTCGTACATTTTTCCACAGTACCCCTTCCATTTTTCTAGTACATCTGTGCTTTCAATTAACGTATTGCTATTAATATCACATACTGCATGTAATGAAGATCTGAATGCGCCTGACTTTCCAGAATGGTAGTTTTATTGCTTTCTATTTCCCTACTAACCACACTGAAATTTTATTGCGTCCTCACTCAGACTTCTAACACCCCACATTCCCATCTTGACTTTCTTCTTTCTGCAAGTGTCAGAGCTTTCCACAATAGGACCGTCGTCTCTGCTACCCATGCTGGCTTCATCATTGGTCTTTTCCCCAGTTTGCTTAAATGATCTTCCAGGCCTCGGGGACCACCATCATATCTATAGATTCTTTATCGGCTTCCATTCTGAGTATCCACTGATGCATTAATGTGGTAGTTTCTCCTTACTTTCCACATCCACATATCTGTCGACTGCGTCCTCAACCTGTATCAACTGTTTCATTTGCCAAGGTAAATGACAACCTATCTTTTGAAGATAAAAGTTGTACAGAATCGTTTAAATTAAACAACACTGACTCAGATACTTGTGAAATTACACCTAGAAGAGAAACATGTAAAGTAACGACTCTCACAGAAACATTTAAAGTAGCAATTAAAACATAAACAATAACAATAATAAGGACAGAAGCATTTACATGATTGATTGATTAATTGATTGATTGATTGATTGATTTAAGAACCGACATCACAGCATTCGGGACATTCCCATAAGCGCTTCGTCCCCATCCTCAGCAGCCAGCGAAGAGTTCCAACACTAATAGTTCCAGTAGCAATCTGATTATATGTCTGTCTCGCCTTTCCTCTAAGCGTCGAGCGTCGGCCAGATCCTCTCGTCACTCCTCGCTGTCGTATTCTGACCAGACTATGGTGATCCATTTGCTCCTCCGAGGTGTACACGTGCTCCCACAAGGCCGCAACCACGTCTGTCTTGTCATGTATCAATACTCCACCAAGTTTTGCCGAGCCAGCCAATCTGTCCGCCTGTTCATTCCCCAGCACACCGGCATGCCCCGGAGAAAAGATCAGGTGATGCCTACTACCCGTGACCTCCGAAGCGAAGCAATCCACTCTGCACGAAGTCTGCCTGTCCTCACCCTCCTCGGCATGCTTTCTGAGTCAGTTACAATCACGATGTGTGTATGCATAGTATTATCTATCCTGCGGAAACTGCACTGACCGCCTCCACCTCCATTCCTAAGCTAGATGTTGTGTCATCATACGCCAGGCTCTCCTGCACCAAACGTCGACCATTAGCTTTTGCTAAGAATCCCCAGGCACTTCTCCTACCTCTCAACACCGAACCATGCGTGTAGATAATCACATCACCCGGGCGAGAATTATCCTGAATTAGTTGCTAAATTTCCAATTCCGTGGCCCCTGCTGGCCCCTGCACTCCCGGCTCAATGTGATTATAACTCTGCACAAGTCTGACTGCACGGCTGGCACTCTGACCCACTCCTCTCCTCGCCTGATGTTCTCCAAGGAGCACACATTTACAGTAACAATAAGAACATATTTAAAGTAAAAACCTTCACAGAAATATGTAAAGTAAGACTTAGCACAGTCTTATTTACAGTGACTACTAGAGTGATCAACATCGAACAATTAGTATAATGCGTCACATCACGAAGATTTTGCTAAGAATTATCATGCAAAGAGTTAGGAAGAAAATACAACCTGAAATAGGAGAAGAACAATGCGAGTTTATCGAAGGCAACGGTACAGTAAATGCTGTTTATATCTGAGAACAGTAATTGAACGTTCTATAGAAGTAAACAAAGATCTACACCTTTGCTTTATTGACTACAGGCTTTCGATAAAGTGAGACATGTAGACATGATATGGATGCTTGAAGATCTACAAATTGATGGAAAAGACCTTAGACTATTTAAAACCATATATTGGAAACAACAAGCTGCTATAAGAATTGATAATGAAGACATCAACCTATCAAGAGAGGTGTGAGACAGGGATGTGCAATGTCTCCATATCTGTTTTCCCTGTACAGTGAACGTATTTTCAGAAATATAGAAGATGTGGAAGGAATCAACATTGGGGGACGATGCAACAATAACATTAGATATGCAGATGATACAGTCTTGATTGCAGACAATGAACAGGACCTGCAACATTTAGTAGATGCGGTTGTTGCACACAGTGAACAACTAGGGTTAGAATTCAATTGTAAGAAGTCATCGATTATGGTCGTCACTGGGAAGAAGGAAATACCACAATGTATTATACAAGTAAATGTGCATATTCTTAAACAAGTAAATCGGTACAGTTGTCTCGGAACAGACATAACATCTGATGGGAGATGCCTTGAATAAATTAGAACAAGAATTGCCATTGCGAAGGTAGCCGTTTGCAAGATGAAAAACATACTGACCAATAAAAATATATCAACTGAAACGAGAACAAGAGTGTTGAAGTGCTACATAGAACCTGCACTTTTGTATTGATGTGAAGCATGGACAATGAGCAGACAAGCTGAAAAGCATCTGATGACAGTGGAAATGTGATTTCTAAGGAAAATGCAAAGAATACAATTGATAGACAGAAAAACCAATGAACAAGTCCTTCCAAAAAAAAAAAAAATGAAGGCCGTAAACTGATTAGAGACATTAGACGTAGACAGACAAAATTTGTTGGACATGTTATGAGAAGAAATGAATTGGAGAACTTGGTGACAACTGGCAAGATCGAAGGGAAGAGACCAAGAAGAAGACCGAGAAGTAAATACCTGGATGGCTTGGCCACGTGGCATGGTCGATACAGAAACACGGAGCTGAACCATGACTCTGGGCAAACATGACCATCCACTTTTATCGGCATGGCACATGATGGATGGACTAGATTAGAAATATGTAAAGTAACAATTAGCATTTAATTAATTAAAGTAACAATTAGCAGAGAATTATTTCTAGGAACCAAATGAACATACAGATTTAAAGTAACACCTTGTGGGAAAGTGTTAAACGCTAAAAGTATGACAAATTAATTTAAATAAAAAACAAAGACATTTGGATATTTCAAGCTACCGCTAAAACAGAAATGTGTAATGTAATAACTAGTGCAGAACATTTAAAGCAACAGTTAGAACAGCTGTATTTACAGTAAAAGCTAGAAAAAAATAAACGTTTCGTTTTCTGAAATGTCCTACCACTAAATAAGAACATTGTGTCTTCTTCTTCTTCTTCTTCTTATTTCGTTCGCCTGAAATATGTTTATAACTGCAATGTTGTCTCTTGTATGAATCTAACAGTCTTGTTTAGTTCACTCAGCGGTCCAAAGAGTTTATCTTCCACTGTTGTCTCTCTAGGTCAGAAGGTTCGCCTGGATTGTAGTTTGGGCAATCCTGGAGTATGTGCTCTGCTGTCTGCGACGCCAAACCACATGTGCACATGGCTGAGTCACGCTTTGGGATGTTCTGCGGCTACTGTAATAGTTCATGAACGGACCAAGATGCATCACAAATAAATGTCGTAAGAGGAAGGAGGGATTGTGATATTTCCTACACACATGCTATGTGAATTTTTATTTTTTTTAAATATTAACACTTTAAATGATACAAAAATAAACATATTTAGGATAGAGTGGTTCAAGAGAAAGATACATGTCATTCTACGGATCTGAAAGTCGAAGAAAATCGGGTCATTTTATAGTTGATATTTAATGCTACAAACACCAACATAATTAGAATAACGTGGATTCAGAGGAAAGACAAATATCGACATTCTACAGATCTTAAAGTTGAAGAGAACTTGTTCATAACCATCAGGTTAACCGAAATACTTCAGCCATATTACACGTTACAATCATTTAGACTGAAAAGTTGTTGTTGTTGTCTCTAACTTATGATGTTAGGCGTCGTGGGGAGCCGTAATTAGAGGTCCAGTGCCGGTGACTACCGCCTTTCCTACAGTTTCCTCCACGATTTCGTAATCGGTTTTGTCTAAGATCAAATAAATTCCCCACCGGTTTGATGGACATGTCACAGGTTCCTTCCCTGTTTAACCCATTATACTTTCCCCCTTTATTTCTGAAAACTTCTGAACGTTAGCTTGCCCAGGAATCACGAACAGCCAAGTAATGCTGGGGTTGACTGTTACGTGCTGTATAGTATATGAAACAACAATTATTTTTACTTCTATGAGGGCTAATCAATACTTGTGGATATGTCTTCCTCTTCTTCTTTCATTGGCTTGAAATAAACTAGCTATATCTGCAGTTGTGTCTCTCGTATTATCTTCCCTGTTCACAAAGGGGACAGTCAAAGACAGAAAAGTGACGAATATTAAGTAGTTCGTGATACAGCCATCACATTTTACAGATCCGAAAATGCATGGAGGAATAGATGGCCACTCTTTCATTCACTTAGCAGGAGACGAGACTAGGCGACGAAACCTCGTCCGACAGTGCTCATGACATCATCAGCGCAGTTTCCTATCAAATTCGTTGACGCACCCACTGACGGCTGATATGGATCCTGGGAAAAAGAGGCAGGGGACGTCCAGGACTAAGGTGAACACGGAACATGAAAGACACCTTGGTCATGACATTTCACGGAGCATGGGAACTGGTAACAGTTCAAGTGTCTTTCCGAAAGGATGGTATAATTGTATTGATGTACAAAGGACATTGTGTAGTGTGAACTGCATGTTCAGAAAAATGGCGGCCAGTCGGTTGCTGAACTAACTGGGTTACCTCATGCAGTAATGTGTGGCTGCTGGTTTTCTAGAGACTGCCGCTTCCATCGACGATGAACTGTATTTTTCATGACGGACTTTTGTGTTGGCATTGTGGCAGCGGCATTATGCATAGTATATCTTTGTGGGCTGTTTGTCGAGACTCCTGTCTGTTTCACTTTTCACATGGGGCAGTGAGGATAATTTCGTTTTATATTCACTGGCACATGAACGGAGTATAAAGGGACGACCCTTTGCCGTGAAGTTTGAACCGCGACTAACTATCTAACAAAGGACCTGCAACATGAGCAGTCATAAAGAAGATGGGCTATGCGTGTTGTAATGTGTGCGATTTGGAATAAATTAATGTCACAACCACAACCACGATATGTGTGTCTTAAATCTTAGTTTAAACGGTTTAAACACCAAAGGATCGACTTCATTTCACTGGACTTTACTTTATATGGCTCGGTTTCTTTCCGCAAGGTTGTTTTCCGAAAGCGTCATAGGAAGAACGAACGCCGTATCTCTAGCGACGACCCCTCAGAAGTCTCCGAGTAAATTGCATTCGTGAACTGACTAACGGAGTCCAGAATCGAACCCACACGCTCCGGTTTAACCACTTTGTCGCGGACACGCCCACATTTTAGAGTAAGGGCTCTACTACCGGGTCCTTGCACGCTCTCTGCTGGGATACAGTTATGTGCCTGCCCTTTACGGGATGTTGCATTCAACCCAAGTATTTAATAATTGTTATTTTATGTCATGCCGGTCTCCCTGGCCTAGCAGTTAAACGACGTTCACCGTAATCCCGTTTATCCACATAATGTAACGCAGCGCGCGAGAATTGGAATCGATTCTCACCGCGTTGGTGATTTGCGGGATATGTGAGCCGGCCGCTCAGAAAGCAATGGCAAACTACTGAGCGTAATATTGCCAAGAAATCAACGACAGCGGTAAAATGCTGGTGTTGACAGCGATGTCCTGTAAAGGACATGCGGAAAACAAATTATGTCATGAAGCCGTGTGTAGTATATTGGTTATTTCCCTTGCCTACCAAGACAGAGATCCAAGTTGAAAGGTCAGCAGAGGTAGGGTTGTTTGTAATTGCCCTGCACGGCGCTGAGGTCGACGCATCCTCATACACATCGGTATCAGGCAATTTATTGGGAGGTCCGAATGGATAATATCGCTCGTTCTTAATCATCCGGTGTGCTGATGCCGAGATAGCGGGTCCAACCCGAACACCGGTCGGTTGGACTAAAATGTTGACTTCTCGTCCTTGACTTGGAAACGTAAATTACAAGTACCTTTAAAGTCGGGGTGGGTTTGCGTGATGGAGTAACAGGGACAGCTAAGCCACACGCAAAAGTCAGCCCAGTGTATTAGAAGTTATACCATGAAAACTTTTCTGAACACGCAGTTCACGCTACACAATGTCCTTTGTACATCAACACAATTATAACTTGAAAAAGGAGAGTCTGGCATATGAGACTACAACCTCCAGCATGGGAATGGAGGTGGAGGAAGTAACAGCGGCATTCCGGTGGCTAGAGGAGACTACTGCAACACACGTTGTATTCATTACGGATTCAAAGAGTATGCTTAGTAAGGTGGAGAAAGGAATGTTTCGTGTGGAATGGCTCTCGTCGCTTCAGAGGTCACAGATCGTGAGAATTGTATGGATATGTTGCCCTGGCCATGCGGGGGTACAGGGGAATGAACAGGCTGATAGGCTAGCAGGGAAGGCACCTCTTTGTAGAATTTTGCCTATGGACAAGGGGGGGGGGGTGGTGGTCGTGCGCTTGTGGGACCAGGTGGAGAATGCGGAGGAACAGATTGAGAACCCATATGTGGAAAGAATGAGATTGCAGAGGATCGGCAGTGGTTCTTGAAGAATCTCAAAACTGAGAGGGAAGACCAAGATAACTTTTAATCAGATAGCGGTAGGAACGAGTAGTAGTATGACTCTTCGCTGGCTGTTGAACGAGGGGACGGAGCACGTATGGGAATGTCCTGAGAGCAGTGATGTCGGTTCTTAACTCAACTCAACTCAACTCAACATGTGTATGGGATATGCCTGAGTTCAAAAGCGTGCAAACTAAAAACAAAATAATAATAAATATGATGACAGAGGAAGAGGCCGACCACGTAAACGTTGGACGGAGGGAATAGCAGAGTCCATGGGAATATCGATATATGAAGCCCATACTCGGACACTCTTACGATGTTTATACTTCACCTCGACACCGCAAGATACAAGAGGAACATAATGAGATGATGAGATGATGAGATGATGAGATGATGAGATGAGATGATGAGATGAGATGATGACAGTTTAAATTTGTTTTCATTGGCATCTCTTTGATCTCTCTCATTATTACTTAGCTCCCTGTATAGCGAAGTAATAATGAGAGAGATCAAAGAGATGCCAGGAATACTAGTTGGAGGTTATAATATAAATAATATACGCTATGCAGATGACACAGTATTGGTGGCGGATAATTCAACAGACCTACAACAATTATTAGACGTTGTAGTAACAGAGAGTGCAAGGAAAGGACTCTCCTTGAATATCAAGAAAACAGTAACAATGGTAATATCAAAGAAAATGGTGACACCAAAATGTGACATAGAAATAGAAGGGAAAATCCTTAACCAAGTTGATAATTTTAGATACCTAGGGGCATTTATAACATCAGATGGAAGATGTACAACAGAGATTAGGAGTAGAATAGGGCAGGCAAAAGCCGCTTTTCAGAAAATGAAGAGTATCTTATGCAATAAGTCACTATCACTGAATGTAAGAAAGAGAGTGCTGAAATGCTATGTAGAACCAGTTTTGCTGTATGGCAGTGAATCTTGGAACGTAAATGAACAAATTAAGAAGAAATTAGAAGCTACAGAGATGTGGTTCCTGAGACGAATGTTGCGAATTCCTTGGACTGCCAGAGTAACTAACGACGACTGCCTGAAACAGGCTAATAAAAACTAGAACATTATATACAACAATAAGACAGAGACAAACATCTTTCTTCGGTCACGTGATGAGAAGAGAGGCATTGGAGAACATCGTAACAACTGGAAAGATCGAGGGGAAGAGAGGCAGAGGTAGACCAAGAGAAGTGATGCTGGATGGATTGAGACGGTGGCATGGAGGAATATCAGCACCATAGTTGATCCAGAAAACCAAAGACCGAGATCTATGGAGAGCCATGAACGCCTACGCCAGCCGGCACGGCACTTGATGATGATGATGATGAGAAGGGGCATCTCTAGCATACCCTCCGTGGCGGTGTACAATCTCAATTGTCGCACCCTCGGGGTTGTGGGGTAGGTGGGTAGGAGAGATAATAATAAGAGCTAAGTGAAGACAGAGAACCATTCTTAATAGAAACCAAAACACTTATATTTATTGTTAATCTCACACAATGATAACATCAAAACACCAAGTACAAAATTCAAAGTAGTATGTGTTATTTTTCAGCAACCAAAATCTTGATTTTCTCACGGCAAGTTATTTTACAGTGTCATTTATGTCAACTTAAATGTCTTTTAATATGTATTAACCAGATGGGTGTATCGGATGCGGGACATCTTGATTATGACAGATAAGTTTTCCGGACTCTTGTTATAGGAGTGAGGTTCTGCAAAGGACATGCTACTGAATTAATGAATTATTATGTATTAAAGCTGAAATGCATAGCCTTTCTTGTCTTATACAAGTTAGTAGCATATCATATACATGACGTAGCATTTTTTGGCTGTTTGTGATTCCTATGCATGTTTACGTTCGGTAGCTTGCTATTGCTTTCTGAGCGACCGACACTCAAATCATTGTATGGACATACCAACGCAAGGCGGTCTGCTTCCAAATCGCCCGCAGCTGTGCTTTGAACGTGGTATTCGGGATTAAGAATTGCATTAGTAACGCCTTCGCCACAGAGCCGGTATTAGAAAGCAAGGGTTGATGTTTGCCATCAAGAATTATGATGACCATTTATTTTATCCAGTGGGGTTGAAAGTTTGGAGCCATGAGTTCTAAGATGACTGGTAAGGTCTAATTTGACTCGAAATGTTCTTTGACAGTGTTGGCAAAGAATGCTTGACGTTCCAGGTGGAGGATCTCCTGCAGAGGTGTTTTTTTTCCCCAGCCTTTTCTTCACAGCTCTTGCAGTCCTGGTTGCTTCACAAGTGACTGCACCCTTACATAATGATGTACGCCACGAATTTGGTCTTTGGCAGCAGTCTCCCAAGAATTCCACAAACTTGTAGTGAGATCTTCAGATTTAGGCAAGGGTATATAAGTACAGAACCATTCTACACTCATTGATTCGTACTGGGTATATGGTGCTAAACGCACATTTGTATAGACAGATCGATTATGGTGAATGATGTAGTCAGTATCACAAGGACCGTCGTTACTTGCCCAGACATTTCTTGGTGCCCATTTTAGGTTGTGTCGACCTGGGACCTTAGGTCTATGAGACGACAATGGAGTAATTATGGGGGTATCCAAATGTAAACTTTTACCTAAAATAGAGACCAGAGGGAAAACGAAACATGGCCTTTACATACTCAGCTAGAATAGGGACGGCTAACTATGGCCCTAAAGTATCACTTCAATAATAGGATAAAAGCCAGATTTTATCAAGGAATAGATTGATCATATTTCACCATAAACGAATAATAAACGATTACTTAACTAAGCCGAAGCCTTAGCAATTAGATGTCTAAACCCTGATTTATGCTGACATAAGAACTTCATTGTGACTTAGCGATTATAGGGGGGGGGGGGATAATGAATGCTCCGCATTTGAGCAGTATCAATGACTATTGATGTTAAGTTTTTCACCCAACAAATATGATTCATGCATTCACGTGGCATAGTATTTAACTCTGCAGTATACACCTGATAGGATGCAACGAAATATGCCAGGCAATAAATTGTGCAACACATTGTTGGTGAGACTAATCCAAGACACTTGTGATGTTGTGAGATGACGATCCATGGCCGCTTACACTTATCAGTATGACACTTGATGATGATGATGATGATGATGATGATGATGATGATGATGATGATGATGATGATGATGATGATGATGATTGTTTGTGGCTTTTGTTTTTAAATCCTCTAAAAGAACACATTGTTTTAAAGAACCATGACAGCCTATGCTGTGGTATGACATTTTGATGATGATGATGAAGATGATGATGATGATTGTTTGTGGCTTTTGTATTTACATCCACTAAAGGAACACATTGTTTTAAAGAACGATGACCGTCCAAGCTTGTGGTATGGCACATGATGATGATGGTGATGATGATGATGATGATGATGATGATGATGATGATGATGATGATGATGATGATGATGATGATGACGACGACGATGATGATGATGATGATGATGATGATGATGATGATGATGATGATGATGATGATGATGATGATGATGATGATGATGATGATTGTTTTGGGCTTCTGTGTTTCAATCCACTAAAGGGATACGTTGTTTTGAAGAAAAAAAAATTTTTTGCGTATCCCTTACGGGACGTTGCAGTCAACACCAGCATTTTTCAGCTGCTGTTGATGTACTAGGTAAGTGTTACGTTCAGTAGTTTGCCATTGCTTTCTAAACGACCGGCTCCCATACCAGCTTGTTATAACACAACGCGACACGGTCTGCTGCACAAATCGGTCGCAGCTGAGCTTCGAACGCCTGGTACCCGGCTCACTAACCACGTTCGCAAGCCTTTAGCCACGGAGCCGGCTTGTTTTGAAGAAGGTCCACGCTAATCAGTGTAACACTTGGTGATGATGGTGACGACGATGATGATGATAATGATTATGATGATGATTATGATGATGATGATTATAATGGCGATGATTATGATGATGATTGGTTGTGACTTCTGTATGTCAATACACTAAGGAACCACACTGTTTCAACGGAAAACATTTATGAATTAGGTGTGTGGTAGAGTGCGAGGGTCAGTTTCACACTCGGCTTGACTGCCGCAGCACTGCTCTTGCCACTTATCTGGTCTGTATGATCTCCTTTGCCATCTCTGAAGCTGTCCGTTGGTACATCTGGTCTAACTTCCAGCTCGTATGGTCCAAGATTGCCTCTCCAAGCTGCTCCTGCGTCATTTTGATAGTCTATCTGGGAGTTTCCAGGTAATGGGGTCATGTATGTGTACGGAGGAAGGACGGGTATTTCGTAGCCCTTATCTGCAAGGGAATACAAATGGAAGAAATAAATGGTGCTTAAATTATACATCTGTGAATATAGATATCAGTAAATCAGTACAGAAGACAACCGTCAAGTGATAAACAACAACAACATCATCATCAAGTGTCTTGCTAGCTGGCGTAGGCGTTCATGTCTCTCCACAGATTTCGGTCTTTGGTGTTTTGGATCAACTCTGTTGATGATATTCTTTCATGCCACCATCTCAATCCATCCAGCATCATTTCTCTTGGTCTGCCTCTGTCTCTCTTCCCTTTGATCATTTCAGTTGTAAAGATATTCTCTAATGCCTCTCTTCTCATAACATAACTGAGGAAAGCTGTGTTTCTGTTTCTTATTGATTATTATAATGTTCTAATTTCATTAGCTTTTTTCAGGCAGTTGTTGTTAGTTACTCTGGCAGTCCAAGGAATTGTCAACATTCGTCTCAGGATCCATGTTGCTTCTAATTTCTTCTTAATTTGTTCATTTACATTTCAATAATCACTGCCATACAACAAAATAGGTTCTATATAGCACTTCAGCACTCTCTTTCTCACATTCAGTGATAGTGACGTATTGCATAAGACACTTTTCATTTTCTTAAATGCAGCTTTTGCTTGCCCTATTCTGTTCTTAATTTCTATTGTTCTTCCTTGATCAGATTGTATAAATGCGGGGAAGGTATTTAAAATTATCAAGTTTGACAAGAATTTTCCTTTCTATTTCCATTTCACATTATTTTAATGATACCTTTTTTTTCTTTGATATCACCATTGCTACTATTTTTATGTCTACAAAAAGAATATGATAGCAGTTCCAAACATAACAAGACAAGAAACCTTTAACACCTCATGGGGCATATTTGGTATTTGATGAAATGATGATGATCGGGAGTCTCCGTCGCGAAGTGGTCAAGCCGTCTGCTTCGCACTCCGAAGGCTGTGGGTTCGATTCCGGGCTATGTCGTTTGGTTCATTAGTGAATTTTTTCTCGGAGACTCCTGGGAGTCGTCGCTGGAGCTGCGAAGTTCGTGCTTTGTGCGACGCTTTCGGCAGACCGCCCTACCGAAAGAGACAGAGCCATATGGGGTTAAACCAGGGGCAATGAAATCGATCTTCTCTTCTTTTAAGACATTTTGGGGGGTATATGATGGCAGTTCCATATCTTTATATACCATTTGGCACTCAATGGTTACTTGGTCAATATCACGCCGGTCTCTTTATATCCAGTAACATTTTCTGGTGCCTATTTTAGCCTGGGTTGATCTGAGCCGACTTGGGAGCTCAGATCAATTAAAACATAAACCCCCAATAGAGCTTCTAGCATGTTCTATCTGGACCGACAGGTGAGATACCTGGTCATTGCTCCACCACGAATGGATACAGACGAGTGTGCTTAATCATCCGGTGTGCTGATGCCTAGGTAAGGGGGTTTAACCCCTATACCAGACAGTTGGACTAAAATGTTGACCTATCGCCCTTAACTTGGGGACGTAAATTACAAGTATCTCTGAAGTCGGAGTGGGTTGGCTAGATGGCGAGAGACACTGTTAATCAATCAATCATGTGCCATGCCTGAAAGCGTGGGCGGTCGTGACTCCCATTTCACTCGATCACCAGAGTCGTGGATCACTGTTAATAGGGAAAGCTAATCCACAAGCAAAATTCAGTCCAGCAGTACTAGTAGTAGTGTGTATGGACTGCTCTTGAGTTCAAGCGAGTCAGCGCTTAAAAAAAAAATTTACAGACACACTAGAGATGTTGATAGTAAAACGAGAGTTGATGACATAAATTGAAAAAGAGGCACGTGAAATTGTTTTGGTACGTAAAAACATAGCACTCTTTGTAAAAAGAAGACTGCAGTGAAAAGTTGAAGTTAGGACAGTAAGAGATAGACAGTGAAACAACTGGGAAGATAACATCAATTTGTCGCAGAACATCAGTCTGTCAGATTGCACAACCAAGGCGAGAGGATGATAGTGTTTGAGCTCATTGCTCCATCACATATGGCTTGGTCTCTTTCCGCAGGGAGGCTTATATGAGCTTCTGCAGCTCTGCACAAAATGCGAATTCCGTAGCTCCAGCGACAGCTCCATGAATCTCCGAGAAAATTGCACTGGTAAACCCAATGACCCCACGAACCCACGACTTTCGCAGAGCAAGTCGGTCGGCTTAACCACATTATCACGGAGATACTCCATGCCCCGCTACCTCGTACACAAATAAACACATTCCAGGAGACACAGGTGACAACTCTTCTTCCTGGTTTGTCCTCCGTGCCAATGGCTTCAGTCACGGCAATAGTTAATTTCCAGTTCATGCCATCGCTGATGCCCAAGCAGCAGCAGCAGCAACAACAATAACAACAACAACAACAACTACTACTACTACTACTACTACTACTACTACTACTACTACTACTACTACTACTACTACTACTACTACTACTACTACTACTACTACTACTACTACTACTACTACTACTACTACTACTGTTACTACTATTACTACTACTACTGCTGCTACTACTACTACAGTCATCAATATCAAACATTCTGACACAAGACAATGTTCTTTCAGACACCAACTTACCATCCAGATACTCCTCACAATTTTCAGTGTTAAGATCTCTAACGTCACCAGCAACATGGTACACTGGCTCTGTCTCCAGAACCCCCATTGTTGTGACGCGTTGACTACGCCTCCGCCTACACAAAACAATCAGGATAATCACCGCAATGGCGTTAACTATTAATGCCAGAACACACACTAATATTGCAATGATCATGCCACTATGAAGATCCGTATCAGTCATTTTTGCACTAAATGAAATATTCGCACTGAGTCAACGTATGCTTCAGAAATATTGCTCATTTGTCAGAAGTGGTACACACATTCGACTGTACTCCACTACTAATAAAACAGTACAGACGAATTCATCTTGTCTTATTATTCAAATAGTTTATTTTCGGCTAAATCTCACTGGCGCCTCACTAGTCAGTATCTTGCCATATTACATCTTCAGGGTATAGTTAATATGAAGCCATGGTTTCTGAATTATAATATAATCGTTTAAATATATGTGAAATACAGTATAATCGCATACATATGTGTGAAATATAAAATAATCTTAGACATATTTGTAAAGAATATTATAATCTTATAAATATTTGTGAATCACAATATAATCATATAAATACAATATTAAACCCCATTTTCGATATCTTCTTATTGCCAGCATATTCACGCACTTTCCAAACGGCGATTGTAAGACATCGGTGCGGAGTGTCCGCCATCACCACGGGGAATTATTCATAATATACATTAAACACCGTCTCCTGAAATCTTGCACTGTGAAAGTGTGTTGTTCTAGCCCAGTGGTTCTCAACCGGTGGGGAATTACCCCCCCCCCCCCTTTCCAGGTGGGAATGTTAGGGTTTCCAGGGGAGGGGGAAATTAAGATTATTTCAAGGTAGCGTTAATACAAGAACCGATTACTTGATATTGTTTCTCCTTTCATACTTTACGGTTCTGTACGTCTTACCCTTCTAAAATTCATTTTATAAGGTAAGTAGACCCACAAATAACGTTTTATGTAGACGTCTTGACTTGTTTTAGTATGTTCTATTAAATTTAGCTTCCATTATTACGTATACTGGGGGGGGGGGGGGATTTTTAGGTAGGAAATACGAAAAGAGGGGAATGACGTTATGAAAAATATGGTAAAGGGGGCGGGGGACGGTCCTAAAAAGGTTGAGAACCACTGTTCTAGCCTATGGTTAACTCAGAGATCATAATGTATACTCCCATGGTTAGCCAGACTCGTGTCTACGGACGATATCCCGGGTGGAGGCAAAAACGTACTGGTCTGTAGGAAATAAAAACACCCTGCCTTCGCGTTGGTTTTTCTACGTTCTAGTAACATTTGGCATCATAACCCTGTGGCTTGTTTTGTGTAGAAATTTCTCCCCATAGTAATCTTATTATCGCCTAAGTCACAGACTCCGACCAAATAACAGATACAACATCAAAAATTACAGAATACGTGACGTAAATTTACTTAGTAGATTACAGACAGCCAATAAATGCTGGGGTTGATTATCTTTCTATAACGAGCATCCTCCAGATCCAGTGTTTCTGCCATTATTTCCTCTCTAATCTAAACCCCTCATAAGCATCGAAAGCAAATGTTACTCCTTTTGACCATGTTTCTTTCTTTGACCGGTAACTCCCACCCCTCCTGGAAGTAGCCTTTCCTTTTCCGAGAACACCTGCAGCGTAACAGTAACAGTAACAATCTTTTCCAATACCTTGCCCGGCAGATATGATCTCTAAAGCACACTCTTGTGGAGATGGGTGTTAGTCCCAGATTGGTGAATTGGATACTGGGATGCACGAAGGACGTGCCAGTAATGTGTGTGCCATATATGCTAGCTTTACCCACGATTGCAGACAGACTCAAGGTGCTTCAGACTAAATCATATCTCAGAGCGGCTGCAGACACCGAACACCTCCTGCATGAAACCCTCGCCACAGTTAAGGACCACAGGCTGATCAGAGGAAAATCGTGGATGGCTCAGGCAGAGGACAAAATCAGAGAAGTGTGCATGCTTGAGAATATTGGGAGAGGAGAGGAGTGGATCGGAGTATCAGAGGAAATATGTCAGACCTGTGCATGGTCATGATATCGTTGGATTGGAATACAGGGAATGGTCTGCAGACGCACTGAATAGGATGGGGGGGGGGGGGGGGTTGCAACAATTAATACACGATAAATCGTAACCAGGCGATGTAATCATCTACACGTATGTTCTGTGCTGAGAGGTGAAAGAAGTGAACTGGTTTGTGGCGAAGATTGTTGGACAGTGTTTGGTGCAGAAGAGCCTGGCATATGATACCATAACATCTGGTCTGAGAATGGAGATGGAGGCATTCACAACGGCGTTCCGCTGGCTAGAGGACAAACAGCACACGCCTGCCGTCTTTAATAGAATCAAGATTCAATAGATAGTTTGTGCACCCCAGCAACAGAGACATGGCATTTGGCTTGGGATAAAGCAGTCAGGTGAGTTGATTTGTGCCAAGAACCGATATCATAGCACTCGGGACATTCCTATAGTGCTCCGTCCTCATCTTCAACAGCCAGTAAAGAGTCCCAAGACTAATGGTAAGGGTAGCAGGGTAGCACTGTCCGTCTGGACGTTTATCAGAGTACTGAATGCGACCAGACCCTCTGGTCACTCCCTGCAGCACCATTATCTCCAGGCCGTGATGGTTTAATATCTATATTCACAGGCGCATGTGTGCTTTTTGCTGATTTGTGACATGTTTCACACACGATTGGTGACAATGCAAATGTGCATGCTCTCTGTACTCTGTGGTTTGTGTTACCTAGTGGGCTTAGACGATAGTGAAAGGCAGTTGATCCGAGATAAGCAGCGGCGATGTGAAAGCAGATTGCTTTGCAATAATTTCGAGAGTAAGAGGCGTCAGATGTTGTGCCAGCTTTGTAGGGAAAGGGTTACGAATACAGTTGGTAATCCCGCATACCGCGTTCGAAACGAAGCTGCATTGCGTTGGTTTCCTTGCAACGGCATTATTACCTGTTATTCAGAAAGAATTGGCAAACCAATGAACGTTAACTTGCCATGACATCACGAACAGCCAAATAATGCTGGGATGACTGCGACGTCCTGTAACAGATATGCAATTAACCTTTAATAGTTCTAACGGAGTTATTTAAACAGAGGTCGGCAAATTGTTTGTAGTGTTGTGTCGAAGTAATTTTGCAAAGTTACCCAGGGTACAAACCGAGGTCTACAATGATGGTATCAATATTCGTTTGCACAAAATCTTGAAATGAGCGCATATTAAGGATCTGTCTTTTTTAGTCAACCTAAAAGAACCATTTTGTTTAATTAATTCAGTTCAGAAAGACAATATATCACCAAACATGACGTCCCATTTGGACAGAAGGACGATATATCGCCATACTGTGGTCGTGTTGTTATTCGTTTTGTTTCGTGGTATCTTTCGCAATTTCAATGCTCAGTGAACGGACATTTACATTATAATACTTCTTCATTTGACTATGCGCCATGTTTGGTCCAACCTACTATTTTTGTATGGTACTTAATCAATTAATCACAGACAAACGTTTGTGATACGGTCAAAGAATTGTACTGGCGCGAGTATATGACAGCCGGGAGAACTATGCAGTTGGTTGCTGGAGAAAGAGGTCGGTTGGGAGGGGATAGATTAGAAGAAATAAAGTTTCACCAAGGATCGGAATTGTTGTTCCAAACTCACTAAATTAGTCTACATTAGATGGTAGAATCTTGCCTCCAGTGTCTAACTACATTCGTTTTCGGGGAATTTAAAACCAGTGCTAGATTTACAATAATTAAATGTTTCTATTTATATTTTATTTATGTATGTATGGCCTATTTATTATTTCAGCCTACTTATATACAAATAACATTATTGTAATGATATAATATACAGTAATTCAATTAACTCAGCGGGTCATTGAAAATCGTTCAGCGAGCCGCGCTTGGCACGCACGCAACAGGCTACAGGTTATTTAAAAGATACTAAAATGGGAAACGAAACAAAGAAGTTTATGAACGTCGCTAGCTGTGCTTACTGTCTTCCCATTAGCGCCCTCTAGTGCCCTCTACATCCTGTCTCTCTAGCCCTTACATGTTAATGCTACACCAGGACAGCGCGCGATAAAGTTGATAAAAGTATATCTTGTAAGGAACATAAACAAACATTTATTATCGTGCATTAGACAGAATTATTTAAAATACAACGTAATCCAAACAACAGAAATCGCACATGAAAACACGCGTAGCTTCTAGTACACTCAATGCGAGTATCGCCACTTGATTGCTGTGTTATTTGTTTTCAATATTTTAAATTATGAGGTGGTGGTTTTTAAGTCGAATCAACGCAACTCTTAAATGTTCTAAGAGTTTTAACAGGAAGAAAATAGAAAAGTTCTCCTGTCGAACGGAAAGTAAACTGAGTCATAAAGGAAGGGGAAACTTGCAAAAGGCATAGTTGTATTAGTTTCGGAACATTTAATTTGTAATCTTGTTGAATTGTAACAGTGATAATTATCTGCTGTTGTTTAAACACAACATTTAACGGTACTTGTGACATGAAACATTAGCAGACACGCTGGGAATCTTCTTCTTCTTCTTCTTCTTCTTCTTCTTCTTCTTCTTCTTCTTCTTCTTCTTCTTCTTCTTCTTCTTCTTCTTCTTCTTCTTCTTCTTCTTCTTCTTCTGTGCATACCTCTTATCCCTCAATGAAGCATAGCCCTGCATAAACCCTCACAAAGCTCTTGTCTCTTATCATCTTCTGCAGCTCTCCTCACGCCCTTCCCATCTTATTCACCTCTGTCTCAAATTCTCCACTCCCTGGAGTTTTAGGCCTCCTTATAGTCCTTCTACAGTATGGGTTTCATACAAAGGATTTGTCAACTATACTATGCACAATTGTTCTCAGTGTTTGGCCTTTCAAGCGCCACGTCTTTACCTCACCTCTTGATTCATTGTCCCTCCATGAGCTCTATCTATGTTGATGATTCTCTCATACCATGTTAGTCCTTCCATTCTGCACAAACTACAATTCCTGAATGTTTATTAGCAGTCGTTTCTCTCGTTCTTCACTATTCTATGCATCTGCATTGATTTAGCGTTAGAGGTAAATATTTAAGTTATGCACCTTACATTATCTTTATATTTTTTTACATTTACTTCTTCTTTGCACAATAGCTTTCAGATAAATTTCCTAGTGCTTCGAAAGCTCCATTGTTTGTTGCATTCTTATTGTAATATATATGTATCCCCCCCCCCCCCCACTTCCTCTGCCCCATCTTTGTTTACTTTGCAATCAATACTGTATCATCTGCATATCTAATGTTATTGATGTTTCGTCCTCCAATGCTGATTCCATTTATATCTTCTACATATCTGAAAATAGTTTCACTGTACAGGGAAAACAGATCTGGAGAGTCCTATAATTCTTCTTCTTCTTCTTCAGCGTTCCGAGCCATTGAGGTTCTTTGCTGCAAATACAATCCGTCTCCATTCGTCTCTCTGGTGGACCTTCTCTTGCCAGTCGTTGATTCCAAGTGCTTGTAGGTCTGTACATGTTTATCTCTCCACCGCCTTCTTGGTCTACCTCGGGGTGTCACGAATTGGCAGCCTTTACTTCCCAGAACAATTTTCGGTTCACTTTTGATAGGCCATGTAGAGAATCAACAGACGAACAAAACTGTTTTCTCTATATTCAAGGCTATACCGTCTTGACGTAAGCTTGCAAAACCTGCAAGTAAACAAACCACAAGGAATGGCTTTCTATTTGGGAAGTTAATTTGACACCAGTACCAGTCACCCACATTTGTTATCAATCCAGCCAGACGGGAGGGCAGACTCAAGGGACTGAATAGTAATTAAAACCAACTAGCCATGACGTAAGCTTGCAGATGGCAAGTAAAATGGCAACTAGATAATTAGTATACACCTTGGGAAACTGCTGACCCAGACATGCTGAATCAACAATGAACTGGGCCATGGACTGTGTAATTAAAACCTGGTTTACCAACAGAGTTGTAAACTGGCTGTTGACCATGAGAACCTAATTGTTCCCTTGACATGACACCTGATAAGAATAGCTAGGAAATCGCCCAGGTGTGAACAACCTTAACCCAGGGAAAGATAATAGCCCCAGGGCTGTAAACTAAGCCCCGCCCACTCTGACTGGCAGACTCAGGGAGGTGTGAACCAGGTCTGATAAGACAATTAACACTGAGGACTTGGGGCCAGACAGAGAGGAGCAAGGTGTGATGGCCAGTTGCAATGATAAGGGCAATTACTGTCAGGAGGAGATAAGAAGAATTTATGACGGGAATGCCAAGGAGATAATATGGTCTGCTTGACTTAGCTTAAATAAGGGTCCCTAGCCTGTTTTAGGTTAGATTAAGTTTGACTTCAGAACAGGTAGGAACTATCTCAATGTCTGTAGTCATATGCATGAATATTATGTTGGCTGCTAGGAATTATTTCTTAGTAACTAGTCCCGTAGTAAGTCTCTTAGTTTCTTAGATGGATGGACCGATTTTCAGTCTATATCTGATCTAGGTTATTGCAAGAACTATCATTGTCATAGGTTACTTGAGTGGTCTTTCTGAGTTCTGTGTTCAATATAATTGTGCTGTAAGTGCTACTCTTCTGAGAAGTAGAAACTTATGGAAGGCAGGTCTTGTCTAGATATACTTGAGGTATCGTAGCAGATGCTTGCCATTTCTGTGTAAACTAGACTAGTCTCTTTTTGGTGTGTGCATTTGTTGTACAGATTATAGTCAACTGACTATTTATTTAATTCTTACAACAGCAGTAACTGAGTTGTGATTAAACCGGGCAGCTCAGCAAATATGGCTGGTCTGTTTGGTCACTTCAATTAGACTTGTTGTATATCTCATTTTGTAGCTATACAATATTAGTACTCATTAATAATGCCTGATGCTATTATGTGAGTATCATTAGATGTCTATCTTGAAGTAATGTAATGTTTACGGATATGTTGGATGTATGTATGTGTAATTTCATATGAATATACGATGCTAGGAATATGCTTCGTACATATTCTTTTTGTGTATATACATCTCATTTCATATACCTACAAACTAACTAGTGCATTATGCTATTATGTTAAAGTATCATAATATGTCTAGTTTAATTAATGTTGTATGTGTATTTCATGTTTGGTATATTGATTTGTCATATGCAAACGTACCAATATGAAGTGTTATGCTATTTTTGCGCATTGGCACATTGGCCAATGATTGTGTTGGAAGCAGAGGTGTAATGGTACAGACATTACCCACAATTGGTAGTATAGGGTATATGGTGCTAAACTTTCTCAGTGTATTGTGGGCGTGCGTCCACGGTAATGCATGGAAACCTGGCACAGCTACTTGTCACGGCTTGCAAGCCCGGATGATCAGGCATTGTTATAATACCCTTACCAACCCTGTGAGCTGCTAAACTAACATTGGACGGAGCGGCTGTACGACACAGAATTTCTGTATTAGCGACATGGACATGGGGCGGCAGAAATGTAATCGTTACAGGCGTGTGAGACAATTGAAAAGCCCGTCCCAGACTAAAGACAGTAGGGAGAAGGAGGATGGTGAACGCAGTCGAGCTGAAAGATAAACTTGGCCAGACTGGTCATTGTATATGTTTGTGTTATGATATGTTTTAATTAGGATTGCGCTGATGTAGAACTGATATAACACATTCTTGACTTTCTTTCAAGCTCTCACAAGGAGCCCTATGTTATAGATCTCAAGACTAGAGACTACTGACTAGGAGTGTCAGGACTGGCAGGATCGCCAGACTACCGGCAAGCTGTTTTTCTTTTGTTGTCTACTGGAGAGTGGGGATCTGGACCACAGTTCCAGATAGATGAAGTAACAAGTAAAGTTACGTAATGTTTCTCATCACAATATGTTATATGATTTTATCATCCTCATATTGACAATCATCCAATGTCTATGATTAGTAAATAAATGTTGTAGTCTTGAACTCATAGTTCTGTCATTATATTTTTTTCCAATTGTGCATACGTGTTGTTGTGTACATTGGTGGGGGTTCACTTACACACCAAGGAAAGGAGCAGTCAGGGAGAAAACCTGTACTGAGATAGTCGTCTATACTAATATATTTAGACTTAAAACATCTATCTTAAGCTAACCTTCTCTTTCCTATACCTTGGCGAATATTCAGCACAGTTCATTTCATTTTGTAACGAGCCACTTGGAGCTGTACGTTGGATATTCAGGGCTTAATCTGTAGTTCAGCCATATAGATTTTGTCCCAAGTCAGTTTCTGACTATCTGGGGTTCCTCGCCAGTGAATAAGATTTTCATCTAGCCGGTGGGGCATCCCGACTTATGACAGATTGGGGTCCAGTCCGCGAGCCTGAACCAGGATTCTAGTAATCATAGTGATTCTACTAGACCCTAGACATACGATTTTATAAGTTAACTCTTGTAATCTTCAGTCATCAAAATAGACTATCATCAGATGTAGCTAATTTTAGTTGAGGAAGTTACAGAGTAGAGATATAACTTTTCAAAAGTGTATAACAGATAAGAACTTATGAGAACTACCTCATCTATCATTTATTGATAAGTATTTTAATTCTTATCATTTAGTGTATCATTCATCATATAATGATAACTGATCAATTTAATCATAATTACATTGATGTGTTTGATGATTTAACTGCTTGACTGATTTGCCATTTTATGCTTACTTATGCCATTTTAATTATGACATGTATGCAGTGCATTTTAATATTTATTTAGGTAAATATTACTGATTACTGTGTAGTGTATCTCTCACACTTACTTCACTGCGGTCGCCAGAAACTACTTGAATATTACTTTCAGTTGTCTTTCACTGCTGAGGGTTAACTCTACACATTGGTTTTGATTCTGCTGTCATTGGTTCACTCTTGTCTTTCTAGCTTAGCTTTGAATTTGATAGATACATAGGAGCTTACCATTAGCAAATATGGACTCACCTTCCCAGGATCTAGATTATCTGAAGGCGCGCACAGATTACTTAGAGTCCACGAGAAGGTTAGGCATAATAGAGGGCTTAACAGGAGAACAATTGGAAATATACATCAGAGATGAGATGAAAGAGTGGGACATGGCGGAGGAACAGATGAATAAAACAATTGATGAGTTATTTGAAGCAAAAGAGCGTAGCAAAACTGAAGAAGCAGAGATTAATATAAAGCATATGGAAGTAGTCAATGCAGAGAAGCTAACCTTTCTAGCGGAACATAAGGTAGGAGATATGGATGATCACCCAACCAGGAAGGAAGGGACATCTTTGCCAACCACCGCGGAATCAGAGTTAGTGGACCGGGAACTACAGGTTCTCATTCGACCCTGTCCTAAACGGAAAAGAGGGAAGAAAAAACGTGCCAAGGGCACTTCAAACAGTCACAAACGTGATAACTGTTTGCACCACGGAAATTGTGGTCTCACTGGTTCGCCAGTACAGGACCTTCAGGAAAACCACTTGACTTCTATGAGAAATGAATCTCGAGAGAAAGAGGAACTGAAGACAACCTTTAATGAGGTCACAGGCGGAGACCTAGCCGATTCTCACATTCCCTTCTGTTCACAGAATCACGAAGTGGAATTACATCTGACTGAAATAGGGAGGATGGAAGTAACTGAATCCCAGGTGAATTTCATTACTGCAATGCGGGAAGAATCACTAATTATCAGTTCAGATAATTTAACTGGTCCGCCAGTACAAGACTCCCAGGAATCTCATTTTACTTCAACGAGAGGTGAAACTCAAGAGGAAGATGACCTGAGGACATCTTTTAAGGAGGTCGGAGATCGAAAGGTAACCGACTTTATTATTCCCTTCAGCTCAGGAGAGGAGGAAGTGGGATTAAATTTGACTGACAGAGGGATGAAGGAAGACCCGGAACCCCTTGTGATCTTTGAGGCTGCAGCTCAGGACAAGACACTAGATCTCAGTTCAAATCATTTACCTAGTGTGATGGATTGTGTAGACACCAGCCTATCACAGGATGTACCTCAACTGGACTTAGCCCATGAAAGCATGACCAGAGAGGAACATCCAGACCAGGAAACATTTCCAGTTGTTATCTTACAGTATACCAGTTCGGAGACTCAGGAAACACAGGGAATTGTTAGGAGCCAGAATATGGATTCTGATTTTGTGCAGACAACATTGTCTGTAGTTACTAGCAAAGAAAACTCTTCACACAAGATGGAGGTAGAAACTGCTAGCATCGCTATAGCTGAAGTTATCAGGGAATTCCAGCAACAGGGACCTGAAGTAACAGAAGTCAAGAGTGGTTTGGAATCAACACTCTTAGGACTCAATCTACCCTTCAGTCAGGTCGATTTGATAGGAGTAGATCAGCTATTTGTGGATACTTTATTCAAAAGTAACACCACTTTATCGCCCTGGAGTAACTATGTTATTTCTCAAGGCTGGACAACTTGGCACACTAAATTTCCAATTTCTAGCACGGTTTTCACACGAAACTCTAATGCAGAGAAACTCAGCCCGTTAACTGATTATCAGGGGAAGAAACCGCGACACCGAGGAGGGAAGATTGTTACGCCCAACTTTGAAGGAGGAAAGCTCCAGTTGAATTTATATCATGGGACCATGATGTGTAACATTATTCCTTTCAAAAGGAAGATATTGATGAATCTGTTCAGAATCTATAATGGATGGAGGAAAATCACGGAGACAAGCTTTGCGGTGGCCAGCTTATGCAAGACCTCACTACGGGTACATCCTCGGCTGAAAGGAGTAAATCACGTGAGTGAATGGTGTAAAACAATTGCTGCCCAGAGACGTAGAAGAATCCCGTTGATTGTGATCTTTCCCAGAGGGGTAAAATTACAACCTCCTGACAATTACCGGATTTTACCAAGCTATTGCATGGAATCCCGGCCGAAAACCAGGTACAAGGATCTATCCAGAGTATCTTTGGGTTATGGAAATGGGACGTCTTTATGCAGAAGCAGGACAACCCATTGCCACAAGGAATATTGGAAACCTTTAGGCAGATACAGAACGGAGAGTGCTTAGGCATTTATTCTGGGATGTACGGCGTGCTTTGACAAAAGATTTCTGGCAGAAACTTTTTTTTAAGGGGAAAGCTCTGTCACGAATTGGCAGCCTTTACTTCCCAGAACAATTTTCGGTTCACTTTTGATAGGCCATGTAGAGAATCAACAGACGAACAAAACTGTTTTCTCTATATTCAAGGCTATACCGTCTTGACGTAAGCTTGCAAAACCTGCAAGTAAACAAACCACCAGGAATGGCTTTCTATTTGGGAAGTTAATTTGACACCAGTACCAGTCACCCACATTTGTTATCAATCCAGCCAGACGGGAGGGCAGACTCAAGGGACTGAATAGTAATTAAAACCAACTAGCCATGACGTAAGCTTGCAGATGGCAAGTAAAATGGCAACTAGATAATTAGTATACACCTTGGGAAACTGCTGACCCAGACATGCTGAATCAACAATGAACTGGGCCATGGACTGTGTAATTAAAACCTGGTTTACCAACAGAGTTGTAAACTGGCTGTTGACCATGAGAACCTAATTGTTCCCTTGACATGACACCTGATAAGAATAGCTAGGAAATCGCCCAGGTGTGAACAACCTTAACCCAGGGAAAGATAATAGCCCCAGGGCTGTAAACTAAGCCCCGCCCACTCTGACTGGCAGACTCAGGGAGGTGTGAACCAGGTCTGATAAGACAATTAACACTGAGGACTTGGGGCCAGACAGAGAGGAGCAAGGTGTGATGGCCAGTTGCAATGATAAGGGCAATTACTGTCAGGAGGAGATAAGAAGAATTTATGACGGGAATGCCAAGGAGATAATATGGTCTGCTTGACTTAGCTTAAATAAGGGTCCCTAGCCTGTTTTAGGTTAGATTAAGTTTGACTTCAGAACAGGTAGGAACTATCTCAATGTCTGTAGTCATATGCATGAATATTATGTTGGCTGCTAGGAATTATTTCTTAGTAACTAGTCCCGTAGTAAGTCTCTTAGTTTCTTAGATGGATGGACCGATTTTCAGTCTATATCTGATCTAGGTTATTGCAAGAACTATCATTGTCATAGGTTACTTGAGTGGTCTTTCTGAGTTCTGTGTTCAATATAATTGTGCTGTAAGTGCTACTCTTCTGAGAAGTAGAAACTTATGGAAGGCAGGTCTTGTCTAGATATACTTGAGGTATCGTAGCAGATGCTTGCCATTTCTGTGTAAACTAGACTAGTCTCTTTTTGGTGTGTGCATTTGTTGTACAGATTATAGTCAACTGACTATTTATTTAATTCTTACAACAGCAGTAACTGAGTTGTGATTAAACCGGGCAGCTCAGCAAATATGGCTGGTCTGTTTGGTCACTTCAATTAGACTTGTTGTATATCTCATTTTGTAGCTATACAATATTAGTACTCATTAATAATGCCTGATGCTATTATGTGAGTATCATTAGATGTCTATCTTGAAGTAATGTAATGTTTACGGATATGTTGGATGTATGTATGTGTAATTTCATATGAATATACGATGCTAGGAATATGCTTCGTACATATTCTTTTTGTGTATATACATCTCATTTCATATACCTACAAACTAACTAGTGCATTATGCTATTATGTTAAAGTATCATAATATGTCTAGTTTAATTAATGTTGTATGTGTATTTCATGTTTGGTATATTGATTTGTCATATGCAAACGTACCAATATGAAGTGTTATGCTATTTTTGCGCATTGGCACATTGGCCAATGATTGTGTTGGAAGCAGAGGTGTAATGGTACAGACATTACCCACAATTGGTAGTATAGGGTATATGGTGCTAAACTTTCTCAGTGTATTGTGGGCGTGCGTCCACGGTAATGCATGGAAACCTGGCACAGCTACTTGTCACGGCTTGCAAGCCCGGATGATCAGGCATTGTTATAATACCCTTACCAACCCTGTGAGCTGCTAAACTAACATTGGACGGAGCGGCTGTACGACACAGAATTTCTGTATTAGCGACATGGACATGGGGCGGCAGAAATGTAATCGTTACAGGCGTGTGAGACAATTGAAAAGCCCGTCCCAGACTAAAGACAGTAGGGAGAAGGAGGATGGTGAACGCAGTCGAGCTGAAAGATAAACTTGGCCAGACTGGTCATTGTATATGTTTGTGTTATGATATGTTTTAATTAGGATTGCGCTGATGTAGAACTGATATAACACATTCTTGACTTTCTTTCAAGTTCTCACAAGGAGCCCTATGTTATAGATCTCAAGACTAGAGACTACTGACTAGGAGTGTCAGGACTGGCAGGATCGCCAGACTACCGGCAAGCTGTTTTTCTTTTGTTGTCTACTGGAGAGTGGGGATCTGGACCACAGTTCCAGATAGATGAAGTAACAAGTAAAGTTACGTAATGTTTCTCATCACAATATGTTATATGATTTTATCATCCTCATATTGACAATCATCCAATGTCTATGATTAGTAAATAAATGTTGTAGTCTTGAACTCATAGTTCTGTCATTATATTTTTTTCCAATTGTGCATACGTGTTGTTGTGTACATTGGTGGGGGTTCACTTACACACCAAGGAAAGGAGCAGTCAGGGAGAAAACCTGTACTGAGATAGTCGTCTATACTAATATATTTAGACTTAAAACATCTATCTTAAGCTAACCTTCTCTTTCCTATACCTTGGCGAATATTCAGCACAGTTCATTTCATTTTGTAACGAGCCACTTGGAGCTGTATGTTGGATATTCAGGGCTTAATCTGTAGTTCAGCCATATAGATTTTGTCCCAAGTCAGTTTCTGACTATCTGGGGTTCCTCGCCAGTGAATAAGATTTTCATCTAGCCGGTGGGGCATCCCGACTTATGACAGATTGGGGTCCAGTCCGCGAGCCTGAACCAGGATTCTAGTAATCATAGTGATTCTACTAGACCCTAGACATACGATTTTATAAGTTAACTCTTGTAATCTTCAGTCATCAAAATAGACTATCATCAGATGTAGCTAATTTTAGTTGAGGAAGTTACAGAGTAGAGATATAACTTTTCAAAAGTGTATAACAGATAAGAACTTATGAGAACTACCTCATCTATCATTTATTGATAAGTATTTTAATTCTTATCATTTAGTGTATCATTCATCATATAATGATAACTGATCAATTTAATCATAATTACATTGATGTGTTTGATGATTTAACTGCTTGACTGATTTGCCATTTTATGCTTACTTATGCCATTTTAATTATGACATGTATGCAGTGCATTTTAATATTTATTTAGGTAAATATTACTGATTACTGTGTAGTGTATCTCTCACACTTACTTCACTGCGGTCGCCAGAAACTACTTGAATATTACTTTCAGTTGTCTTTCACTGCTGAGGGTTAACTCTACACATTGGTTTTGATTCTGCTGTCATTGGTTCACTCTTGTCTTTCTAGCTTAGCTTTGAATTTGATAGATACATAGGAGCTTACCATTAGCAAATATGGACTCACCTTCCCAGGATCTAGATTATCTGAAGGCGCGCACAGATTACTTAGAGTCCACGAGAAGGTTAGGCATAATAGAGGGCTTAACAGGAGAACAATTGGAAATATACATCAGAGATGAGATGAAAGAGTGGGACATGGCGGAGGAACAGATGAATAAAACAATTGATGAGTTATTTGAAGCAAAAGAGCGTAGCAAAACTGAAGAAGCAGAGATTAATATAAAGCATATGGAAGTAGTCAATGCAGAGAAGCTAACCTTTCTAGCGGAACATAAGGTAGGAGATATGGATGATCACCCAACCAGGAAGGAAGGGACATCTTTGCCAACCACCGCGGAATCAGAGTTAGTGGACCGGGAACTACAGGTTCTCATTCGACCCTGTCCTAAACGGAAAAGAGGGAAGAAAAAACGTGCCAAGGGCACTTCAAACAGTCACAAACGTGATAACTGTTTGCACCACGGAAATTGTGGTCTCACTGGTTCGCCAGTACAGGACCTTCAGGAAAACCACTTGACTTCTATGAGAAATGAATCTCGAGAGAAAGAGGAACTGAAGACAACCTTTAATGAGGT
Source organism: Cepaea hortensis (assembly GCA_963921405.1). Taxonomy (NCBI): domain Eukaryota; kingdom Metazoa; phylum Mollusca; class Gastropoda; order Stylommatophora; family Helicidae; genus Cepaea; species Cepaea hortensis. Next base: position 30,404,469 of record OY992891.1, read on the forward strand.
CACAGGCGGAGACCTAGCCGATTCTCACATTCCCTTCTGTTCACAGAATCACGAAGTGGAATTACATCTGACTGAAATAGGGAGGATGGAAGTAACTGAATCCCAGGTGAATTTCATTACTGCAATGCGGGAAGAATCACTAATTATCAGTTCAGATAATTTAACTGGTCCGCCAGTACAAGACTCCCAGGAATCTCATTTTACTTCAACGAGAGGTGAAACTCAAGAGGAAGATGACCTGAGGACATCTTTTAAGGAGGTCGGAGATCGAAAGGTAACCGACTTTATTATTCCCTTCAGCTCAGGAGAGGAGGAAGTGGGATTAAATTTGACTGACAGAGGGATGAAGGAAGACCCGGAACCCCTTGTGATCTTTGAGGCTGCAGCTCAGGACAAGACACTAGATCTCAGTTCAAATCATTTACCTAGTGTGATGGATTGTGTAGACACCAGCCTATCACAGGATGTACCTCAACTGGACTTAGCCCATGAAAGCATGACCAGAGAGGAACATCCAGACCAGGAAACATTTCCAGTTGTTATCTTACAGTATACCAGTTCGGAGACTCAGGAAACACAGGGAATTGTTAGGAGCCAGAATATGGATTCTGATTTTGTGCAGACAACATTGTCTGTAGTTACTAGCAAAGAAAACTCTTCACACAAGATGGAGGTAGAAACTGCTAGCATCGCTATAGCTGAAGTTATCAGGGAATTCCAGCAACAGGGACCTGAAGTAACAGAAGTCAAGAGTGGTTTGGAATCAACACTCTTAGGACTCAATCTACCCTTCAGTCAGGTCGATTTGATAGGAGTAGATCAGCTATTTGTGGATACTTTATTCAAAAGTAACACCACTTTATCGCCCTGGAGTAACTATGTTATTTCTCAAGGCTGGACAACTTGGCACACTAAATTTCCAATTTCTAGCACGGTTTTCACACGAAACTCTAATGCAGAGAAACTCAGCCCGTTAACTGATTATCAGGGGAAGAAACCGCGACACCGAGGAGGGAAGATTGTTACGCCCAACTTTGAAGGAGGAAAGCTCCAGTTGAATTTATATCATGGGACCATGATGTGTAACATTATTCCTTTCAAAAGGAAGATATTGATGAATCTGTTCAGAATCTATAATGGATGGAGGAAAATCACGGAGACAAGCTTTGCGGTGGCCAGCTTATGCAAGACCTCACTACGGGTACATCCTCGGCTGAAAGGAGTAAATCACGTGAGTGAATGGTGTAAAACAATTGCTGCCCAGAGACGTAGAAGAATCCCGTTGATTGTGATCTTTCCCAGAGGGGTAAAATTACAACCTCCTGACAATTACCGGATTTTACCAAGCTATTGCATGGAATCCCGGCCGAAAACCAGGTACAAGGATCTATCCAGAGTATCTTTGGGTTATGGAAATGGGACGTCTTTATGCAGAAGCAGGACAACCCATTGCCACAAGGAATATTGGAAACCTTTAGGCAGATACAGAACGGAGAGTGCTTAGGCATTTATTCTGGGATGTACGGCGTGCTTTGACAAAAGATTTCTGGCAGAAACTTTTTTTTAAGGGGAAAGCTCTGTCACGAATTGGCAGCCTTTACTTCCCAGAACAATTTTCGGTTCACTTTTGATAGGCCATGTAGAGAATCAACAGACGAACAAAACTGTTTTCTCTATATTCAAGGCTATACCGTCTTGACGTAAGCTTGCAAAACCTGCAAGTAAACAAACCACCAGGAATGGCTTTCTATTTGGGAAGTTAATTTGACACCAGTACCAGTCACCCACATTTGTTATCAATCCAGCCAGACGGGAGGGCAGACTCAAGGGACTGAATAGTAATTAAAACCAACTAGCCATGACGTAAGCTTGCAGATGGCAAGTAAAATGGCAACTAGATAATTAGTATACACCTTGGGAAACTGCTGACCCAGACATGCTGAATCAACAATGAACTGGGCCATGGACTGTGTAATTAAAACCTGGTTTACCAACAGAGTTGTAAACTGGCTGTTGACCATGAGAACCTAATTGTTCCCTTGACATGACACCTGATAAGAATAGCTAGGAAATCGCCCAGGTGTGAACAACCTTAACCCAGGGAAAGATAATAGCCCCAGGGCTGTAAACTAAGCCCCGCCCACTCTGACTGGCAGACTCAGGGAGGTGTGAACCAGGTCTGATAAGACAATTAACACTGAGGACTTGGGGCCAGACAGAGAGGAGCAAGGTGTGATGGCCAGTTGCAATGATAAGGGCAATTACTGTCAGGAGGAGATAAGAAGAATTTATGACGGGAATGCCAAGGAGATAATATGGTCTGCTTGACTTAGCTTAAATAAGGGTCCCTAGCCTGTTTTAGGTTAGATTAAGTTTGACTTCAGAACAGGTAGGAACTATCTCAATGTCTGTAGTCATATGCATGAATATTATGTTGGCAGCTAGGAATTATTTCTTAGTAACTAGTCCCGTAGTAAGTCTCTTAGTTTCTTAGATGGATGGACCGATTTTCAGTCTATATCTGATCTAGGTTATTGCAAGAACTATCATTGTCATAGGTTACTTGAGTGGTCTTTCTGAGTTCTGTGTTCAATATAATTGTGCTGTAAGTGCTACTCTTCTGAGAAGTAGAAACTTATGGAAGGCAGGTCTTGTCTAGATATACTTGAGGTATCGTAGCAGATGCTTGCCATTTCTGTGTAAACTAGACTAGTCTCTTTTTGGTGTGTGCATTTGTTGTACAGATTATAGTCAACTGACTATTTATTTAATTCTTACAACAGCAGTAACTGAGTTGTGATTAAACCGGGCAGCTCAGCAAATATGGCTGGTCTGTTTGGTCACTTCAATTAGACTTGTTGTATATCTCATTTTGTAGCTATACAATATTAGTACTCATTAATAATGCCTGATGCTATTATGTGAGTATCATTAGATGTCTATCTTGAAGTAATGTAATGTTTACGGATATGTTGGATGTATGTATGTGTAATTTCATATGAATATACGATGCTAGGAATATGCTTCGTACATATTCTTTTTGTGTATATACATCTCATTTCATATACCTACAAACTAACTAGTGCATTATGCTATTATGTTAAAGTATCATAATATGTCTAGTTTAATTAATGTTGTATGTGTATTTCATGTTTGGTATATTGATTTGTCATATGCAAACGTACCAATATGAAGTGTTATGCTATTTTTGCGCATTGGCACATTGGCCAATGATTGTGTTGGAAGCAGAGGTGTAATGGTACAGACATTACCCACAATTGGTAGTATAGGGTATATGGTGCTAAACTTTCTCAGTGTATTGTGGGCGTGCGTCCACGGTAATGCATGGAAACCTGGCACAGCTACTTGTCACGGCTTGCAAGCCCGGATGATCAGGCATTGTTATAATACCCTTACCAACCCTGTGAGCTGCTAAACTAACATTGGACGGAGCGGCTGTACGACACAGAATTTCTGTATTAGCGACATGGACATGGGGCGGCAGAAATGTAATCGTTACAGGCGTGTGAGACAATTGAAAAGCCCGTCCCAGACTAAAGACAGTAGGGAGAAGGAGGATGGTGAACGCAGTCGAGCTGAAAGATAAACTTGGCCAGACTGGTCATTGTATATGTTTGTGTTATGATATGTTTTAATTAGGATTGCGCTGATGTAGAACTGATATAACACATTCTTGACTTTCTTTCAAGCTCTCACAAGGAGCCCTATGTTATAGATCTCAAGACTAGAGACTACTGACTAGGAGTGTCAGGACTGGCAGGATCGCCAGACTACCGGCAAGCTGTTTTTCTTTTGTTGTCTACTGGAGAGTGGGGATCTGGACCACAGTTCCAGATAGATGAAGTAACAAGTAAAGTTACGTAATGTTTCTCATCACAATATGTTATATGATTTTATCATCCTCATATTGACAATCATCCAATGTCTATGATTAGTAAATAAATGTTGTAGTCTTGAACTCATAGTTCTGTCATTATATTTTTTTCCAATTGTGCATACGTGTTGTTGTGTACATTGGTGGGGGTTCACTTACACACCAAGGAAAGGAGCAGTCAGGGAGAAAACCTGTACTGAGATAGTCGTCTATACTAATATATTTAGACTTAAAACATCTATCTTAAGCTAACCTTCTCTTTCCTATACCTTGGCGAATATTCAGCACAGTTCATTTCATTTTGTAACGAGCCACTTGGAGCTGTACGTTGGATATTCAGGGCTTAATCTGTAGTTCAGCCATATAGATTTTGTCCCAAGTCAGTTTCTGACTATCTGGGGTTCCTCGCCAGTGAATAAGATTTTCATCTAGCCGGTGGGGCATCCCGACTTATGACACGGGGTCTACGGTCATTTATTTCCTGAGTGTAAGCGAGTTTTGTTTCCCTATTATCTTCCATTCTTTCTATATGCCCCAGCCATTGTAGTCTATTAGCCTTCATGATACCAGTGATTAGCGGGGACTTAAACAGATCATAAATGTCTTTGTTACTTCTTCTTTTCCACTCTCCACTTTGTGTATCCCTAATGGGTCCAAAGATGCGTCTTAAAATTTTGTTCTCAAAGGTTTGTAACAAGGCTTCGTCTCCTTTCGTTGTACTCCAGGTTTCAGAGCCATACAGCACAACTGGTCTGATCAGTGTTTTGTATATTGTGATTTTGGTGTTACGAGATAGCGCCTTTGATTTTAGTAGATGTTGTAGTGCATAGTATATCTTATTTCCAGAGTTGATTCTAGTTTGTATTTCTTCCCTTATGATGTTGGAGCAGTTGAAGATCGTACCCAGGTATTTGTATGTTTCCGTTCTTTTAATGGTCATATTATCTATTTGTATGTGGCCAGAGTTTCTAGCCATTCCGTCTCTTGAAATTACCATATATTCTGTCTTATCTTGGTTGATAACCAGCCCCATCTGTTGGGCTTTTTCCTTTAAGTGAGTCAATATTTCCAATGTCTTTTGTTCACTTTGCCCTATAATATCTATATCATCTGCATAACCAAGCAGCTTGGATGTTCCTCCAATATCACATTCCTCCTTTACCTTCCTTACAACTTTCTCTAGAGCCAGATTGAAGAGTAGCGGCGATAGTGCATCACCCTGTTTCAAGCCAGATGTTATTTGGAAGGGGTCTGATTTCCTGCCTTTATATGTTACTATATTATAAGTATCTTCCATGCATAGTCTGGTCATGTTGATTAACTTCCTTGGTATTCCAAATTCCTGCATAGCATTCCATAGACTATTCCTATGGACACTATCATAAGCCTTTTTAAAATCCACAAAAATGTTATGGAGATCTCTTTTATATTCCCAATGTTTCTCGGCTATTTGTCGTAAGATAAATATCTGATCTATTATTGATCTGTTTTGTCTAAAACCCGCCTGGTAGTCACCTAATATGTCTTCTGAATATGGTTTTAGTCTATTTAGTAATACTGCGGATAGTATCTTATAGCTTGTGGACAGTAGTGATATTCCTCTATAATTTCCACATTGGAACTTGTCTCCTTTCTTAAAGATAGGTATCAATAATGACTCTTTCCAGTCATGGGGTAATTCTTCTGTCCTCCAGATTTTTATTATTAGTTCGTATAGCTTTAGATGTAATGCATGGCCACCTGCCTTTATAAATTCAGCAGCAATTCCATCAGTCCCAGTTGCCTTATTGTTTTTAAGAGATGTGATTACATATAGGATTTCTTCAAATGTAGGTTCTTCAATTTGTGGTTCGCATGTTAGAACCTCTTCTTGTGAGAAAATGTTACTTGGAGCTTCACAATTTAGTAATTCAATAAAATATTCTTTCCATGTGTTGCACATTTCCTCATTGGTATTTATCATATTCCCATTTTTGTCTTTTAAACCATATGTGTTTTGTTGGTGCCCTCGTTTCATTGACTTCAGTTCTTTAAAAAAATTTTCTGGATTCATTTTTCTGGTGATTAGTTTCCATATCTTTGATTATATTACTCATATATTCTCGCTTCTGCTGTCTGACTATTTTTGTAGCCTCTTTACATTCATTTCTATAATGCTCTTCCTTTTGGATGTTATTGATGTCATTTAACCATACATGTCTGGCATTCTTCTTCCTAATGACTGCTTCTTCACATTTTTGATTGAACCATCTGTTCTTTCTATGCGTGGTTAACACACCGAGACATTCTTCTGCGGTAGACTGAATTGTATTCTTGATGTTCAACCAAGTTTGGTCAATGCTTTCCTCCAAAGGGTTTTGCAGAGTTTCAAGTTTACATTTTATTTCATCTGTAAATTTCTCTTTGACTGTAATGTCTTGCAGTTTTTCTCTGTTATATGTTGGGTGTAATCTTTGTAATTTAGTATAGAAAGCTCTCTTAAGTTTTATTTTAAATTTTGCTCCAACGAGGAAGTGGTCACTGTGGCACTCAGCTCCTCTATAACTTCTGACTTGCTGTATGTTTGATGCATTTCTGTTGTTAATTAAAATGTGATCTATTTGATTATAGGTTCTCTTGTCACATGATTTCCAAGTTTGTTTGTGTATATCCTTTCTTTGTAGTCTGGTACTGCTAACCTGCAGTCCTTTGGCTTCTGCCAGGTTGATGACTCTCCATCCATTATGATTTGAAGTTGTATGTAGGCTTTCCATACCGGCCACTTTTTTATTAGTTTGCTCTCTACCTATTTTTGCATTGAAGTCTCCCAGCACAATCAGGATGTCCTGTTTGGGGGTTTCTTCTATGACATCTTTCAGATCATTATAAAAGTCTTCTTTAATATCATCTTCTTTCTCTTCAGTAGGTGCATGTACATTAATCATCGTTATATTTTTCCATTTACCTTTTATTCGTAATTTACTAATCCTGTCATTAAAAGCTTTAAAGTTTAAAACGTTCCCCCATAACTCTTTTTTGATGACAAATCCTGTTCCTAATTCATGTTTATTTTGGGTGTTTCCTCCATATATTATAATCATTCCATTTTGCTCTAAAGTACCCTCTCCTGGCCACCTTATTTCTTGAATTGCTGTTATATCCATTTGATATTCAATCAGCTCCCGGGTTAGTTCTTCGGCCGCTCCAGCTCGATATAGTGTCCGTACATTCCATGTTCCAAATCTCAAAAGTCCTTTAACGTTCCAAGGTCGTTGTCCAGATAAGTCAGTCCGATATCGAGGCTCGTGTATTTGTTTCGTAACAAAGAAAGGTTTTTACAAAGGTGGGGATGTTAACCCCACGCTTCAACCCCCAACCTGGAGGACCAGGGTGTTTCTCTTTGTCTGTTCTCTACCCTTTGACCTGTCCGACTTGGGAGGCCCTGCTGGTAGCTACGCTACCACCGGCATAGCTCTCAGGGTCATTGAGAAACTCAAGCTCCCCCACCACGACAAGGTGGAAACACCATCGGGGGAGGGAGAGTCCTATAATACCTCATTAATTTCCAACGTGAGTCCTTGTAAAATTCCTCTTTAGCTGATTTATTTTTATGTTTTTTTTCTTTGCTCGCTCGCTTTAAACTTAAGCGTAGTTTATACACGCTACTTATAGTAGTGCTGCACTGAATTTTGCGTGTGGATTAACTATCCCTATTAACAGTGTCCCTCGCCATCAGACGAAACCACTCCGACTTCAGAGATACTTGTAATTTCCGTCCCAAGTCAAGGAAGAGAGGTCAACATTTTAGTCCAACTATCCGGTGTAGTGACTGAACTCCTTACCTCGGCATCAGCACACCGGATGTTTAAGAACACCCGTAATTATCCATTCGGCTATGCTGACCTCCCTTTAGCTGAGTTATCCTTACCATTTGCTGAGCAACACTGGGTAACATTCATGTCTACTTCCTTTGTTCAAGACTTCAAAATGTAAATGTTATTATACTAGTGTTCACTGCTTCCCACTCTACAGGGTGTGCGTACAGTCTGCACACATAGGATAATTGGATTATATTAGGGGCGTTCATTTGAAATCCGTTCCTATGGCTTTATTACAAAATCATGAAAGAAACATTAACAGGTGTGGTAGAATTAAACAAAGTATTCATGTTGAATGAATTATGCACCATGGGTTGGTCAGAAGAAGTCGCCGTAGGCATTCAGGCAAGCATCCCATTGTTTAGGTAGGTGGCGAATGCCTTCCCCCCCCCCCCCCAAAAAAAAAAGGATTGTGGTTCCTCACTGAACCAAGTGTTTATCACGATCATTAAGTCTGCAGCTGTGTGAAATCGTTGCCCCTTGAGAGCTTTTTTAGAGGTCCGAATAAATGAAAATCACATGGTGACAAATCAGGACTATAGGCCCGATGTTGCAGAATTTCCCACTTCTTCTTTGCTAATGCTCCCTGCATAATCTTTGCGACATGCGGACGAGCATTATCGTGCAACAAAATCACACCGCGAGAAAGCATGCCGGGTCGTTTATTCTTGATGGCTTTTTGCAGCTTGTCTAGTGTTTGCAAGTAGTGGGTTGAGTTGATGTTGACACCACTTTCTTTAAAGTCGGCGAACAATAGCCCTTCATGGTCAAAAAATGCGCTCAGCATAACCTTACCAGCGGAAACCTGTAACTTGAACTTTTTGGCTTTTGGTGAGTGATCCAGAATGCTTCCATTGCATGCTTTCTCTCTTTTGCTGCTCGGTTCAAAGTAGTTTCACCATGATTCATTGCCTCCCACTATGCGGAAGAGAAATGCACCACCTTTCACTCTGTAACGCAGCATGTGGTTCAAACACCATTCCATGCGTTCCTCTTTTTGATGGTCGGTCAACATCCGTGGTACAAACTGTGAACACACCTTCCGATATTGCAGTTTCTTACGAACAACCTTTTGAATTATCCCAATTGACACATTAAATTGTTTTGCTGGCGAACGCATGCTTTGACAACGGTTCATCTGTACTGCTGCATCAATTTTGGCGATGTTTTTTTTTTCTGTTGCAACAATATGCGCTTGACCCGGCCGCCGAAGATCTGTCGTGAACTGATGTCCTTTAAAACATTCGTCCCAAGTCTGTCACTGTTGTCTTCGACACACATTTGTTACCGGGCGCTGCCTGCATTCTTCGATGAACGTCTACTCGTCGACATCCTTCAAATGAAAGAAACTGAATCACCGCTCCTTGAGCTTCTTTGGACGGATTTTGGATCAACCCGGCCATTTTCTCAACGGTCAGAAACAGAACCTATGCATCATGGGTCGATAAGCACGTGCTCTTTTATTCATTGGTCAGTACTTATCACATGACTATAACATGATCATGTTCAACGTACGCAATTGCGCGCGATGCGGCACATTTCAAATGAACGCCCCTTATATTTTTCATTAAATTCAAACATGCAATAGGTAATTCCCGTTATTTTATAAATCACATTGAAGATGTTATTCGAATAAACAGTTGTATTTTTACCCATGTTTGCATACTTTACGGATACCCTGTATTACTGCTTTCTCTAAGTCAGGGCATTTCTCAAGTGTGAGGAGCTGTGAGGAGCCCCTGTCTGGTCTGAGAACATCACTGTTTCACCTTGCTCTAGAAATTTGTGTCTTCCATCTCATTTCGCAAAATCCCAAAATGCTAATCGTATATTTCATTTTTCTTATCACTTGTGTTGTGTTTCCCAATTATTGCAGACCGCCTTGCGTTGGTTTTTTACGAAATTGTGTGGGTGCCGATTGTTCAGAAAGCATCAGAAAGCATTGGCAAACTAATGAACGTAATCTTGCCAAGAGATCACAACAGCAAACAATGCTGGGGTTGACTGCAACGTCCCGTAAAGGATATGCAATTAAATTTAACCTACCACTTAGTGCATAGTTCTAACGCTCCAAGTCATCCTTGACAAAGATACCTGGAAATCCTGGATAAAGTTCCTAGACATCTTGGACAAAAATATCATTTAGATATGATATATATTCTTCTTCTTCTTCTTCTTCTTCTTCTTCTTCTTCTTCTTCTTCTTCTTCTTCTTCTTCTTCTTCTTCTTCTTCTTCTTCTTCTTCTTCTTCTTCTTCTTCTTCTTCTTCTTCTTCTTCTTCTTCTTCTTCTTCTTCTTCCTCTTTCTTCTTCTTCTTCTTTTTCTTCTTCTTCTTCTTCTTCTTCTTCTTCTTCTTCTTCTTCTTCTTCTTCTTCTTCTTCTTCTTCTTCTTCTTCTTCTTCTTCTTCTTCTTCTTCTTCTTCTTCTTCTTCTTCTTCTTCTTCTTCTTCTTCTTCTTCTTTCTGGACATCCTGGACAAATATCCTGGACATCTTCGACAAAGTTCCTGGACATCCCTGCCCTTGATCTCTTGGGTAGTGAGATCAAACAATTAGCCCTCTCGGATAAGGAAGAAAAACAGTAGGCTTTGTGAGCAAATTGTGTGGAAATTTCAAAGAGCAGGCCTTTCGGAAATAGCCCTGGTTAAACTGGTAAGGAAGGAAACCTCCCTACGGGGTTGCAGCGCCGGTTACCTTGAATGAAATATGTCCAGAGAAAGCAATCCTTACACATATGCATGTCAAGTCGGACGTACTGAACTTTGAGGTGCTTTCCGGCATGGCACATGATTGATTGATTGAACATGGTATAACGCACTTCCATCGAAAGAGGAAACGAAGAAGAAAAAGAGAACACACATTCTAAGGTGGAAGGAAGTAAATCGGCGATCCAAACTTCTAATGGCTTCCTCTTCATCATGCCACACATCTTCTAAGACAAGATCCGCCTTTTATCTGCGTTGGGTGAGTCATGTTTCGTTCCTCTTCTTTAGACTTGTTCATGGTTCACTGAATTGTGTAGCTAAAGTTAGTCGTTAGTCGTTAGTCGAGGCCCCAACTTCACGATAAAGGGTTACCCCGTAATGTTCCGTTCCTGTGCCAGTGAATATCACACAAAATGCTCGTCACTGTCCCGTATAAAAAGTGGAACACACAGAAGTCACGACAAACCAACGACAAGCACGGGCATGCTAACACAACAGTCCGCCACTAACATTACCTATCATCGTCGATAAAAGCGGCAGTCGCTATAAAACCAACAGTTGCACGCGCATTACTGCACAAAGTAATGTGATAGCGCCAAACCAACGAATTTTGGTTTGGTCTGCATCAAGAAAATATCTGGCAACGGCGGAAACGCCGCTAGAGACAAAGAGACCTGAGGCCATTTTGAGTGCAGCAGGCAGCTTGGTTTGTGAAGGCGGGTGCTTGGGCCCTGTGTATATAGTTTTGTGGCCAGCCCGCCTTGAGACGAGAGATGTGTGGTTTCCCATGTGTTCGTCAGTGAACAAACTATGTCATAAGAGAAAGCCATAAGTTTAAAATGTTTAATTTAATAAATATTTGTTAAATCGCAGCACACGCCAGTTTACCAACTTGAAAGTGTTTACATGGTGGAACAGGCGTGGGTGAAAAGAATTGCTAGTTAGGTGAGCTTGTAGGAACAAAGAAATACAAACAGATAATGTAGATGAGTATTACTAAAGTGAGCTGTTCTAAAGATTGATTTGGTGTCCCTGAAGCTTTAGGAAAATAACATTTAACAGGCTAGTACAGAGAGATGTAAGCAATCAAGCGTGGTGATGTGAAATACGGAGACAGGTCATTAGTGGTGGTTACATTTGGTAAGGCTTGAAGTCATGGTATGCCAGCCATGATGCCACAAGAATATTTTGTTGAGAATGTACTTTACAGGATTATCATGTGACAACAATATGTCACTGGCTAAATAGATATGTGGGAGATTCACCAAGGTATATGTATGAGTTGTAAACTGAGATGTATGAGGTCCTAAATTATAGTTAATGAAAAGACTGGAGCCATGAATAACTATGAATGCTTATGAGTAGGGGAAAATAACCATAATATATGTGTAATGTTTATAACATGTGTAAAGCAGGGAAGAGTACTTACATGCCATATGTGGCAATGATGGGTTTATGGTTAAGTTGTGTAGTTAGGACATGTAGGTAATAAATAGAAGTGAAGGGAATAATGTGTTGAATTGTAGGGACGCCATGCAGATTGATAGCTACTAGGCGTAGGAAATAATGCACCTTTAATACGCGGGGTGCGTAGCAGCAATCATAATGTAATCATGATAACTGCGAATGAAGTGTAGTTTTACTGAGGGGAAGGATGTGATTTATTGCTACGTACCACCTTTCGCTAAGATATATGCACTTGCTACGCGACCTGAAACATAAGGGAAGGAAATTTATAACCGGTGTATCATAGGAAGAATGGTGGGGAATAGAGGACATAAATGTACATCTTTTGCCTAGTAACACAGAATAGTACACTGAGGTGGTTTGCATTAAACAACACTGGTTGACACTAGTGTGTAATAATAATGACATAATATATATAGTACACTGGTTGTTATATTACTCCTGATATTATGTTTCTGCCCATGAGCATTGTTATGCTTTAATTCTGTCTCATATGGATGATGCACTCTTACTTGATACTATGGTGTGTTTATTTTATGAACTGTCTTAAGGGTCTCAGAGAGTTCCTCAATTGAGTTCCTATGTAATACATGTTTATCTTTAACTTTCTGTGAATGTTGTGATTCACCTATGTGCAAGTGTTGCATTTGCACATTCTACAAATATGGGGATTCCTGTTCCCTTTGCTTTTCATAGTTAAACATGTTTTACCTGTTGGTTATTAATTTATAAGATCATGCGGTAATGTGTGTGATGTCATATTGTTGTTGATATCCTTTATCAAAACATGGACATTGCAGGAGCAGTGTGTCCTATATCATATGGCATCCCTCATAAGTTTAGGTATTTAAATGACAGAAGATGGGGAAAAGGTGGTGCATTGGGTATTATGATTGTGGTGATGGCTATGGTGAGAGTGACCATTTGATGATTGTGATGGTTATTATGATTGTGGTGATGGCTATGGTGAGAGTGATCATGTAGTGATGTCAGCTAGGATGATTGGGATGATGATGGCTATGGTGAGAGTGATCATTTGATGATGGGGATTGTGATGGTGATTATGATTGTGGTGATGACTATGTTGAAGCTGATCATGTAGTGTCAGCTAGGATGATTGGGATGATGATGGCTATGGTGAGAGTGATCATTTGATGATTGTGATGGTTTTATGTTGCGATGTATGTTATATGTCTGAGTTGTTGTCGGTGACTTATGTTATAGCCTGTGTCCTGATTGTTGCTGGTGTCATGTGTAGAACTGTACTTCTGGTATATTGATGTTGTCTAGCTGTCATCAGTACAAAGGTGTGTGTCCTGGTGATGTCATATTGAATTCCATACCCTATGTCTGCTTGATTGCTGTTGGTGCATTGGACTGTATTTATGTCCTGTATGTACATGTTCCTCCCCCGATGGTGTTTCCACCTTGTCGTGGTGGGGGAGCTTGAGTTTCTCAATGACCCTGAGAGCTATGCCGGTGGTAGCGTAGCTACCAGCAGGGCCTCCCAAGCCGGACAGGTCAAAGGGTAGAGAACAGACAAAGAGAAACACCCTGGTCCTCCAGGTTGGGGGTTGAAGCGTGGGGTTAACATCCCCACCTTTGTAAAAACCTTTCTTTGTTACGAAACAAATACATGAGCCTCGATATCGGACTGATCTTACGACAAATAGCCGAGAAACATTGGGAATATAAAAGAGATCTCCATAACATTTGTGTGGATTTTAAAAAGGCTTATGATAGTGTCCATAGGAATAGTCTATGGAATGCTATGCAGGAATTTGGAATACCAAGGAAGTTAATCAACATGACCAGACTATGCATGGAAGATACTTATAATATAGTAACATATAAAGGCAGGAAATCAGACCCCTTCCAAATAACATCTGGCTTGAAACAGGGTGATGCACTATCGCCGCTACTCTTCAATCTGGCTCTAGAGAAAGTTGTAAGGAAGGTAAAGGAGGAATGTGATATTGGAGGAACATCCAAGCTGCTTGGTTATGCAGATGATATAGATATTATAGGGCAAAGTGAACAAAAGACATTGGAAATATTAACTCACTTAAAGGAAAAAGCCCAACAGATGGGACTGGTTATCAACCAAGATAAGACAGAATATATGGTAATTTCAAGAGACGGAATGGCTAGAAACTCTGGCCACATACAAATAGATAATATGACCATTAAAAGAACGGAAACATACAAATACCTGGGTACGATCTTCAACTGCTCCAACATCATAAGGGAAGAAATACAAACTAGAATCAATTCTGGAAATAAGATATACTATGCACTACAACATCTACTAAAATCAAAGGCGCTATCTCGTAACACCAAAATCACAATATACAAAACACTGATCAGACCAGTTGTGCTGTATGGCTCTGAAACCTGGAGTACAACGAAAGGAGACGAAGCCTTGTTACAAACCTTTGAGAACAAAATTTTAAGACGCATCTTTGGACCCATTAGGGATACACAAAGTGGAGAGTGGAAAAGAAGAAGTAACAAAGACATTTATGATCTGTTTAAGTCCCCGCTAATCACTGGTATCATGAAGGCTAATAGACTACAATGGCTGGGGCATATAGAAAGAATGGAAGATATTAGGGAAACAAAACTCGCTTACACTCAGGAAATAAATGACCGTAGACCCCGAGGTAGACCAAGAAGGCGGTGGAGAGATAATACATGTACAGACCTACAAGCACTTGGAATCAACGACTGGCAAGAGAAGGTCCACCAGAGAGACGAATGGAGACGGATTGTATTTGCAGCAAAGAACCTCAATGGCTCGGAACGCTGAAGAAGAAGAAGAAGAAGAAGAATGTACATGTTCAAATGGTGTTGTCCTGTTAGAGTCGTTGTACACCGGTGTAGCTGAGTTGTGTTCGGTGTTGATTTTGACTAGTTGATTAGTGTTGCTGTGTAATATTGGCATTTATGGGTGGTATTGTCAGCCTGTGGTGTTGGGTATGAGAAGTTGTGTTGGGCCAGAGACCTGTAGGTAATGACCTCCCTGAACTGAAGACATTCTGTAAGTGAATGCTGGGCTGTATGGGGAGGTGGAGCAGGCTGAGGTTGTTGCATTAGAAAGTGTTCTATCCTCGCAATATCAAGTGTAATCTCATGACAGCAGTGGCACAACTGGAGAAGACAATAGTAGGTGATCTGATGATGCAGCATTGATTGCTGCATTTAACCATTAGAGATGTAGTCACCTTCAAGAAGGAGGCAGCAAAGGATGATTATGCCAGACATCAAGGGTTACCTCAGAATAGCAGTAGTACAATTGGAGGGAATAGCAAAATAGATCTATGGGTTAATTCATGTGTTGTATTGTATGTGCTCATTGCTTCATGTGTTTAATATGTCTTCTTTACAATGATAATCATAGATTGTGTTTTCCATTGTTACAAAAGCGGCTGACTAGTTTAGTGTCAGCAAGCCTGGGTTCTTGGTGGGATAGTAAATTGTGTCACAACTCTGTTGTTTATGTCGCGTCTTGGGGTTTATGTTGATGTAACCTATGTTTTTGTAGTGTCTTATTGTCATCTGTGTCAAAGTCATTTATTGTATCATTCTACTCAGCTACTGTATGAAGCACCTGTGTTGTGGTATTTGGTGTACCCTGTTGTCTTAAGTTCTGGTGACTGAATAGGGGCCACCCTTGGTTGATGTTTGATATATGCAGTTGTCTGTTGTATCTGTAATTGAACATCCCTTATTGAATGCTTTATTCAATGTGTTTGAACACAAATTGTCACCAAAATTTGTAGCAGTTGATAAATAAAGAGCTATTTTTGTACTGTTTTTGATTTATTTTAGTCTCTTTTAGTTTTTACAACCACTATTTCTACCACAATCTAACACCTTAATTCATTGCCTGGGCTCTAACAAGGTGTTTCCTGTGTAAACATCTATAAAATAGTTTCTGCCTCTGTCCAAGACCTCGTACATCTTCTTATCTAATTACTATCATCTTTTTTTGTCAGTTGAGGGCGGTGTGAGGTTCTCTCTCTCTTACTACTTTTCTTCTTTGGCCGTAACGAAGTCATAACTACTCTCTACCTCTTAGCACAGTAGTGAAGGAAGCATCACTCTTTACTTTTGTCTCCCTTTGTCTTTTCCTCGGCTACAGTAAGATAATCTAGTTCAGCAACCGGCCGTCAGCCATTTTTCTGAACATGCAGTTCACAATACAAACAAAGGTGAGCTGATGAAAAATCATTCCACAAGAAATCCCGAGCCCACAGTGTCGCTTAACTCAGTATCCGGGGACGAAACCATGTACTACCAGTCAAACACGAGGAAACTGTGTAAGCCATAAACAAAAACACTTCAGAGGTCTTAATTGTGCCATCGCCTATCCGCCATACTTTACAACAAGATGGTGTTGCCAGTCTCACATCAACCTTCCTTAGTCGCCTCTTACGACATGAGTGGTTGGTTACAATGTTGCCGTTCAGTACTTTCTTTGTAAACCAACCACCTTAGCACACCGGCGCCGTTAAATATTGTGTGGGGGAAACAGGTGTGTTTTCTAAGTAAAGAGTGTCAAAGACTCAGTTACATGGAATGAAGACCACCCTGAATGAGTGGTCTACCTCAAGTAGAATAGAGGTAACCCAGTGCCCCTACATGAGGGCAGATTAGGTGTAAGGAATAAATAAGAAGGGGAACGATTAAATAGTTCTCTCATGGGACACGGAGGTGTCAACCAGAGAGTAAGCACTCTGGTCACGGCATAATCACGCCAACGTGATAGACACAGAGAACTAGACTCAAGAGAGACCACTACTCCAAGCGTGCTGTATGATGCAGCACGCAAAAGCCGAAGTACGCACAAGGTCACTCCGCGTGCCGTGTAATCAGCACGCGGAGAATTCCCCAGACCGTACACAGACTTCGTAGTGAGCGCGTCGCTTAGCGTCGATGCTTATTTCGTTAGCCGAGTAGATAGATTAACAATAGGGTTAGGAAACGACTAGTGATAGGCAATTCTGTGCATTTATTCGTGTGTGGTTTGTTAGCGACTGTTTGTTGTACATTGATGTGATGCAAAGAGCCAGTGGCAATAAAATGTGTAATCAATTCCTCTCGTACGACTAACAATTCTTTTTGTGTGGTGCGAGAGAAGTATCCCGGAATGCCTGTGACAGCGGTTGCTGACAGGCTAGGATAAAGTGGTGTCAGAAGTGTAGCTTGGACAATTGTTCAAGCTAAAACATTCACCCACGGCTCTAAAATAGAATTACGGCTAGATAATCACAGGGTTTAATTTATGTTAGTGATAATGACGTGTGCAGACAAAGCAAAGTGCGAGCTGTGCCCATCGTGACCAAGTTATGTGTATTTATGCTTACTGAATTATTTTGTGCTTATGAACATGTTTTCTTTTCATTTGTAAGTATTATTATTATTATTATAGTTTTGTATCATTTATTTCTACAATTACTCATTTATTTACTACTATTTGTCAAATATGATTCACGGTGGAGCGATACACAAAAATGAGCCGAGAACAATATTGATTTTTCCAATCTAAAAATAGCGTTGCGCGGGTGACGTATCGCGACTGACAAACAGCTGCGTTACGCCATTTGCAATCAGCGACTGATTGTTGACAAATCGAAAAGCGGCTGCTCGCCTGAATCGTTGACTTATATCAAATATTATTTGTTTATATTAGGTATTTATTGAATATATTTATTTATTTGAACATTATTATTACCTTTATATTTATTTCAAAGCATTTATTTAATTATTTATATATTTTTTCTATTTCTTACCGTTACGATGGCACTACTTTCGCTACGCAAATGAGACGCAGTCTGCACAACACTTCCATAAAGTAAACAGCTAGAGTTAGGGAAGGCAGAAGACGTTAGAACGAAGACAGGACAGTGACATTTATTATTAATTAAACCACATTGTATTGTCCTGGGGCATGTAATTGTACAAAATTGTCTAGAATTATATATCGTTTGCAAGTGTTTAATTGTTGGTGCTCTTGATAACCAGGCAGAACAACAGCTGGTCATAAGCATAACGCAAGCTGTGTGTGGTGTTGCCAGACGATTGGACTTGAGGTGGCAAACGAGTGTATATGATTGATCTGGAAGATTAAGATGAGTATACCAAAATGATTTTGCATGCAATATGATTAATAATGCATCTCTTTTTCAGCGTGTGATGTATTAGCATATTTTTTGTGATCTGTTGTTCAGGCTATAATCTAAGAGTATAATTTTTGTACTCAGGGACTTAAAAACCTAACATATCTAATATAAATAAAGGAATAAATATTTGAGTACCTATCAACTCTATCTAATTACCCAACAGCATGGCAACTTTAGCTGATTTCATAAAAGCAGGCAAGGAATTAGAATACACAGGAAAGGACTTAGAGCAATATGCTGATCAAAAATTTAGAGAAGCAAAAGATGCTGAAAGAGATGAGCGTGCACGAGAAATACAACATCAGAAGGAGATTGTAGAACTAGCGGAGATAACAAAACAAAAGCAGTTAGAACAAGATAAGGAGCTTAAACAAAAGGAATTAGAAATAAAACACAAAGAGGCACAATTAGCTGAAGAAACAAAACAGAAGCAGTTAGAACAAGATAAGGAGCTTAAACAAAAGGAATTAGAATTAAAGCAAAAACAATTAGATCAGGAGTGAGAGTTGAAGCAAAAAGAGATAGATGAAATGGCAAGAGTAAAAGAAAAACAAATACAAGTGGAATCAGTGACACAGTTAAAGATGAAAGGTATGGATGTAGATTCACACTTAGAGATCTCCGCTACAAAACTAAAAAGTCAGCAAGAAGAGAATAAATTTAATAAGTACAAAAACATTATAAAGCCATTCTGTAAAGAAGATTCCATATCAGCCTGGACAGAAAATGTCGAATATCAACTGAAATACCACCAAGTACCAATCGATATGTGGGCCATGATCTACATGAAGAACCTAAGTGGGGATCCCCTTGAAGTAATAGAATCAATATCAACTGAGCTTAGATCTAACTATCAGTACATCCATGATAGAATAATGCAACATTTCTTACTTGATGCCCTTGGGTATCAAGTACAGTTTTCCAATTTAAAACCTAAGCCAAGCGAGACCTTTATCGATTATGTCTCAAATGTCCAAAGCGTACTAAATAGATGGCTTAGTGCATCAAAAATAGGAAAGGATTTTGAAAAACTTAAAAATTTAATAGTCATGGATAAAGTCATATCCACAATACCATCTCCTTTCGCTAAATTCCTGCAGCAGTCAGACATCGAGACCATAGAACAATTTGAAAAGAAAGGCTCTGCATATTTTTCTTCTAATAGAGATATTTTTAAGACATCAAATAGCGACTCTGAAATAGTCTCTTTTGTTAAGGACCAACCTAAAAGCTTTCAGAGCAATAAAAAACCGTTTCATAGAGTCGACAAGAAAGATAAAAAAGTGTCGAAATGTGTCTATTGCCAACTTTTTCATGATACTTATTCTATGTGTGATAAATCACCAAACTATCCGACACATCTTGAGATGGTCATTAAGAAACAGCAAAACAAGAGAACTGCATACAGGCGTGCAGTCAAATGCTTCTTCTGTTCTAGCTACGGGCATTATTCGAATAAGTGCCTGGGCCGCCAAAGAATGAAGGCCAACAATGCAATTTTGATTGATACATCTTCTGATAGTGGGAGTGAGACTGAGTGTGACGTCAAGAATGAATTACCTTTTAACCAATCTGAAGATGTTTGTTGTGTAAACGATATTTTATGCTTTGACAATTGTGAGCGATGTCACCAATTTCATGCAGACGGAAAATTAGAATGTGGACACATTGTAACATCCTCCTTTGAGAATGCAAACGCAGCTGTAGCCTCCAGAGGCAATTTGATGTTTCACACTGCATTGGTCAATGATAAGCCATGCCGATGTTTGCTTGACAGTGGTAGCTCTATTATTGGGGTAAAAAAGGAACTGGTTGATCCAAAAGATTATACTGGTGACTTTGTAAAATGCCGTACTTTTTCTGGTAATATAGAAAACTATCCTCTGGCAAGAGTCCGGATAAACACACCATTCCTTTCTGGTACCTTTACATGTGCAATACTAGACAACCCTTGTACTGAGTTAATTCTTGGGTGTCTACCCCAGCTAAGACACTGCACAGATGAAGAAATATCTGCATTGGAGGAGAAGAATAGACTCACTCCAGTGAACAATGCAGATATCCTCAATCACAATCCCGACAACAGTGCTAGACCCATGATTCTTGAACCTGGTCAAGATGTATTGCTATTACTGCCTGACAAACGTAATAATATGACAACTTCATGGCAAGGGCCTTTGAAGGTGATACAAAGACTTTCAGATGTCGATTATGAAATATCAATAAACGGACACTTAAAGATATTTCATATCAACATGTTGAAACCCTACTTTTCACGACAAGAGACAGAATTAGAGACAGACAAACACAATGCACTCACACCTATGGATGAGACGACAGACGTACACAACGCAACTACACTAGTTAGCGAGACTGGCAAATCCGACGAGAGGCATACACTTAGTGAGCTTACAGAAAACGCACTTAGCACCACAACCGTACTGAATCAGGTAGACGACGACGGGATGGAACTACCTGTTCCAATTGTAGACAAGACTGCGACATTAGATTCTATACGGTTAGAACAGGGATTGACAGACGAGCAACGTCGACATATAATAGAATTAGTAACTGAATATAAGGACATATTTTCCGACATTCCAGGTAGGATGGACAGGATCGAGCACTCCATCCTTCTTTCGGACTCGAAGCCTATCAAATGCAGGCCGTACTCTATCCCACTTAGCTATAGAGAAAATCTAAATAAGGAAATTCTTAATTTAGAAGCTAGTGGAATCATTCAAAAATCTACATCTGAGTACTCCTTTCCAATCATCCTGGTCAAGAAAAAAGACTCCACAATTCGTCTTTGTGTGGACTATAGAAAACTCAACAATATCACTAAGATCGACGCAGAGCTCATTCCTTCCTGCGAAGATCTTATTTTGGATATGTCCACCTCCAAAATCTTTTCAAAATTAGACCTTACTAAGGGATATTGGCAGGTCCCTATGCAGACTCAATCTATCCATCTTACTGCATTCTCAACACCTCTAGGTCTTTACGAGTGGCGATTTCTTCCTTTCGGACTTCGTAATGCTCCTGCCACTTTCGTACGCTTAACTAGAGATTTACTACATGGAGTGACGAATACAGTGACGTATATAGATGATATTTGTGTCCATACAGATGACTGGACAACACACTTACTGAAACTCAGACATGTCTTCGATAGGTTGCGACTCTTCGGTCTCACTGTCAAACCGAGCAAAGTCGAATTGGGCCTACAAGAAATTGATTTTTTGGGTCATGTCATTTCACAAGGACAACTGAAAACTGACAATAGAATTATTACCAAAATTATGAACCTGACCATGCCTACAACAAAGAAGCAGGTCAGGAGCCTTTTGGGTTTAGTAAATTATTATAGCAAGTTCATACCGAACTTAGCTGAAATTACAAGTGTATTTTCAAATGTTTTAAAAGCATCAGTAAAATTAGATGTCAAAGATGCATTATTAATTTCTGCATTGTCAAAATTGAAAATCCTATTTAGTAATGTACCAATCCTCCGTTTGCCTAATCCTAGGCTCGTTTATTATCTTAGGACAGATGCCAGCAGGATTTCCATCGCTGCAGTACTAGGCCAGTTTTATGATGGCATCTTCCACCCAATTTGCTACGTGAGCCGCAAGATCACACCGGCTGAGTCCAGATATTCCATATCAGAGTTGGAAGCCCTAAGCGTCATCTATTCGGTGAGGAAGTTGCATCGATTTCTAGCGGGTAATCACTTCGTTGTCCAGACCGACAACTCCCCTATCACGGTCATACAAAGTGGGGTGCATCGCAACGACCGCATCTACAGGTGGTCATTAATATTACAGAATTATACTTTTAGTATAGAGCATATTAAGGGTAGGGACAACATTCTTGCTGATACCCTTAGTCGACCATCTGATGTTGAAATACCTGATATTCCACACGAACAGGTAGTTTAAGAAATGTTAATTTAGTACACTTAAAATATCCTGTGTAGAATATACTATTAAATACATAGACATCAGGATCAGAACTGTGTGCTAAGAACAGTGAACTACCATGTGTCCGTAGACAACAGAATAAGAACTGTGCGCCAAGAACAAGGAAATCACCGTGTGTACATAGACAGCTCGTTACTTACTATGCTCCATTTGTGCTCCGGTGAATCACCTGTATTAATCACATGAGAACAGTGTCAGAACATTGTAAAATAACAGACACGAAGATACTTGGCTACGACACCAGCGGAATCGACGAGTGGAAGAATACCCATAAGACACAAGTATGACTGTGTAGTGTAGTTAGCATACCCAGGATAAGTGTTTTTATATAAACTATGCCAACGAAAGCAATTTCTATACGTTATGGCAACCACTAATCTGAGGTAAATAAATACCATGTATATATATATTCATTGTGATATGTAATATAACGATTTTAAGATAGGAGTAAATTATAGTAGATTAGTTACTTTAATATACAGTTACATTAGATTTAGGAAATATAATAGATTTTTTTTTTTTGTAGTTTAGATAAATCATTAATTTACCCACTTACTTAGCATAAAAATAGATTAGGATAAAGTGATATATAAAGTAGGATAAAGTGATAAAAATAGATTAGGATAGTACTTTAAACTTAATAACAGCAAAATAAAGATTAGTATAAAAAGCTTAAGATAAGAACAACACCATGTAATAATTTAATTTCATTTTATTTCATTCCATCTTTATGAACACTTTAACACCATCATCATTAAGGACTAAAATTAGGTTATACTTTATAGGATAAAGGGATTATACACATGAACATACATCATTTATACCATGTAGAATAAAAATATCCATTATAATATTTTTCATTTAAACATTAAAAACATTATTTAGAATTTTTGTTACATTTCATATTACCCATTTCATAAAGAAACATAATTCATCTCACATCATTTTCATTATTTTTAGATAGATAGATTACTTCCCTTAAATTAGATTGATTTTGTACAACAAATTAGGATATATATATTTATATAAGTAGTATTAGTATTTCAGTAGAATATAGTGTTTAATAATAGCAGGGTATAAACTATCAACCCTATTTCATCCATGTAAATATTTTGTAAATACATGACTCGTGCAGTAAGTTACGCTCAGTCATTAAGGTCAACTCTTTTCAAACTGAGCCAAACTTGTATAGTGTCACTTCAAGGTTTTTAAATAAGTGTGAGAGTGAAAGATGTGTGACAGAAGTGTGAAAGTGAGAGAAAATGGTAAATATACAATGGAGAGTGAGGGCAGCCAGCGGATTTTTTCTACCGCTCAGCGCGACTTTTTATTATTTGTCTGCGTCAAGCGCTTGCTGTCAATGTTTAAATGTGCTGTCTCAGATGTATTGTGTGTAGTTTAGAGTAAACCTTAGAGAAAGTATTTTAAGTCTCATAAGACGGAAACGTAGTCACGAATTAGCGTTATACACTTGTTTGTGGCCACATTTAACCGAATTATGGCACTTGAAAACTAACTTACATACATATGGATAGACAGACACACATGTTAGAAGTTAAATTATATTAGTAGGTAGTTTCAAACACGCAAACAACCAGGAAAACAAACATGTAAATTACATACATTTTTTAGAACTAAGGGAGATAACTCCGGGTCAGGGGACAACAATAGACAACGAAACACTAACTTAACAGTTGAAGATAACTTTACACGCGGAAGCGAGATAGGTAAAGCCTGTCGCACACAGTTTGTGCAAGGGTTGTTTAATATTATATGGGGGACATGGAGCAATTCATGTGTTGACCCTAAGAAAGTCAACTTTGTATGGGTAGTGAGTTAATTTGCTATTTGAGGGCAGGTCTTATAAGACAATGGTCCGGTTCAGACAAACCTCTAATTAATATAATATTGCGATTGAGAAGAGGGCTCACGCCAACCAGACAAGTTTGTGGCGATCACCAGTAGCCAAGTAAAGTGATACTACACTGTGACAATAGTCAGTAGAAGTCTATTGAGGTACCCAGAACCAAGTTATCAGTAGTCTTTGACAAAAATTAGCTACACTAATTTTTAGAAACCTCTTGCGTCACAACCAAGGAGTCAAAGTTTGTAACGCAAGATGGTGCATGATGGTGGAAATGACCACGTGTTCACATGCACCCACTGTGAACGGAAATTTACAGCGCTAATTGGCCTTATCAGTCACATTCGCTACCGCCATAGGTAAAGGTTATTATGCCTTTTTAAAGCACAAACTATCGTCTGTCAAGACGACAAGGTGCCAATGTAATGTGTGTGTGTGTGTGTGTGTGTGTGTGTGTATATAAACCCGACACCCCACATTGTGCCAACGGCTTCGGGCGGAAGAGCGCAATTGGGAGGCTACAAGCCTTACCCTGGTACGAGGAAATGCAACCTAAAGACAAAGTGTCATGGCAGGGCAGACCAGGCCCTAAGCCTTGGTTGGCGTCTGGTCTATGATCGAAGCTCCGACAGGCGGACAATTAAAGCATTGCTTTGCTGATCCGGCAGCTTCTGCAGCTTGTCTTGTTCCAGATGTACAGGTGTTACCTTTCCTCTGGAGTGAACTAGGCAGGCCGAGAGAGGGATCATGCTGCATGGGCAACACATGATCTCTATATTTTAGCCCAGGCTTTGTACTATGGAGAGGCAATAACTCCATCCCTTACAAACTATAAATAAATATATATATATATATAAGGTCCGTTCAGTTGAAACCCGTTCCAATGGCTTTATTACAAAAACATGAAAGAAACATTAACAGGTGTGGTAAAATTAAACAAAGCATTCATTTTGAATGAAAAATGCACCATTGGCTGGTCAGAATAAGTCGCCGTAGGCATTCAGGCAAGTATCCCATGGATTTGGTAGGCGGCGACTGCCGTCTGCAAAAAAGGATTGTGATGATGACACCATGTTCTTTAAAGTCGGCAACCCATAGCCCTTCATGGTCAAAACATGCGCTCAGCATAACCTTACGAGCAGAAACCTGTAACTTGAATTGTTTGGCTTTTGGTGATCCAGCATGCTTCTACTGCATGCTCTCTCTTTTGCTGCTCGGCTCAAAGTGGTGACACCATGATTCACCGCCTGCTACTTTGCGGAAGAGAAATGCATCACCCTCCACTCTGTAACGCAGCAAGTGGTTCAAACACCATCCCATGCGTTCCTATTTTGGTGGTCGGTCAACATCCGTGGTACTCACTGCGAACACACCTTCCGATATTGCAGTTTCTTACGAACGACCTTTTGAATCGTCCCAAATTGACACATCAAATTCTTTCGCTAGCGAACGTATGCTTCGACTACGGTTCTTCTGTACTGCTCAATCAATTTTGGAGATGTTTTTTTTTTTTCTGTTGCAACAATATGCGCTTGACCTGGCCGTCGAAGATCTGTCGTGAACTGACGTCCTTTCCGAAACATTCGTGCACAGTCTGTGCTGTTGTCTTGGACACACATGTGTTACCGTACGCTGCCTGCATTCTTCGTTGAATGTCCACTGGTCGACATACTTCAAATGAAAGAAACAGCATCACCGCTCTGTGAGGTTCTTTGGACGGATTCTGGAACAACTCGGCTATTTTCTCAACGGTCAGAAGCAGAACCTATGCATCATGGGACGATATATATATATATATATATATATATATATATATATATATATATATATATATATATATATATATATATATATATAGTTTTTAAAAAAGATGTCGAAAGGCAAGACATGAATAAAGAAATTTGACTTCTTCTTCTTCTTCTTCTTCTTCTTCTTCTTCTTCTTCTTCTTCTTCTTCTTCTTCTTCTTCTTCTTCTTCTTCTTCTTCTTCTTCTTCTTCTTCTTCTTCTTCTTCTTCTTCTTCTTCTTCTTCTTCTTCGTTGCCTACCTCTTATCTCTCAACGAATCATAGCCTTGCATAAACCCTCGCAAAGCTCTTGTCTCTTATCATCTCCTGCAGCTCTCCCCACGCCCTCCCCATCTTATTCACCTCTATCTCAAATTGTCCACTCCCTGGAGTTTTAGGCCTCCTTATATTCCTTCTACCGTGTGTGTTTCATAGAAAGAATCTTTCAACTATACTATGCACAAGTATTATCAGTGTTTGCCATTTTAAGCGCGACGTCTTTATCTCACCTCTTGATTCATTGATATTAGTTTGTCCCTCCATGAGCTCCTATGTTGATGATTCTCTCATACCATGTTAGTTCTTCCATTCTGCACAGAAAGCAATTCATGAATGTTTATTAAATATTGAGCACAACCCACTACTGGCAACGCCGATCGCATTCTGATACGAACCTAAGGCCTATCTACGTCAATATGGAAGCACTATACTCGAGTTTCGCCCTCATTTGAGCTCGTCAGTAGTGCATATCCCTGACCGGATCCGGAAACAGTCCGGGATATGCACTACTGACGAGCTCAAATGAGGGCGAAACTCGAGTATAGTGCTTCCATATTGACGTGGATAGGCCTTAGGTTCGTATCAGAATGCGATCGGCGTTGCCAGTAGTGGGTTGTGCTCAATATTTAAATTTCAAATCCCGAAACAACCACATAATCAATTGATTATTGCTCACTGGATTTAGGAGGCCTGGTGTTCCTTGCCAGTGAGAAGTCCTGATCGTTCGGGTCCCATCGATTGACGGACGTCGGTCGCGGCGATTGGGCAATCTTGAACATAGCCTACGATGGGTAGCGTTGTGATATTCTGTTGTGATAATTTGGTGTGTCCAGTGTGTGCCGCGTGGTTACACGCCCGCTTCACACGCGTGATCTGGGACTGTTTCCGGATCCGGTCAGGGATATGCACTACTGACGAGCTCAAATGAGGGCGAAACTCGAGTATAGTGCTTCCATATTGACGTGGATAGGCCTTAGGTTCGTATCAGAATGCGATCGGCGTTGCCAGTAGTGGGTTGTGCTCAATATTTAAATTTCAAATCCCGAAACAACCACATAATCGAATGTTTATTAGTAATCGTTTTCCTCGTTCTTCATTATTCCAAGCAACTGTTTTGATTTAGCTTTAGAGTTTAATATTTAAAGTTATGCACATTAACTTTACAATTTTGCACATTTACTTTCAATTTTTGCACGTTAACTTTCATAATGCTTTAAAGCTCCATTGTTTGTTGTATTCTTATTGTAATATACATACATATATATATATATATATATATATATATATATATATATATATATATATATATATATATATATATATATATAGAGAGAGAGAGAGAGAGAGAGAGAGAGAGAGAGAGAGAGAGAGAGAGAGATGCATATATATAGACGCATTTCCTATCAGCTTATTAGCCTATTCAGTACCCCGAATTCCCGCATGGCCAGGGGAAAATATCCACACAATTCTTACAATCCGTGACCTCTGAAGCGACGATAGCTGTTATCTTCAGAATCCAGTCAGTAGACAGTAAGAATATTGGAGGTGACGAAAGGCATCCCCGTCTCACGCCTGTTCTTGTTTCAAACGTATCTGTTACTTTTTATGAAGACCTCAATATTTCATGTCTGTAAAGTAGCCTTTTTTGTTTAATATTCTGAAGAAAAAATTGCCGAAGGAGTTACGGACGCAATTAGTAATCCCGCATACCGCGTTCAAATCACAGCTGCGGCGATTTGGCAGCAGACCACCTTGCGTTGGTTTTCATGCAGTGGCATGTATGCCGGTCGTTCAGAAAGCAATTGCAAACTACTGAACTTAAACTTACGTAGAAATCACAAACAGACAAAGAAATGATGGAGTTGAATGCGACGTCCTGTAAAAGATATGCAACTAACTTTAGTAAACAGTTACAGTATAGGCAGAGTTTGCATGTGATGCTAGATTCATATTTTTATAGACACTTCCCAAGACATTTGTGGGTACCCAGATTAGGATGGGTCGACCTGTGAGCCCAGGTAATGTAAAAAAAAAAAAAAAACTGAATCTGCACAGCTGCGTATCGAACCCATGACTACGGGGCTACCGACACTCCCAGGGTCGTATAGTGCCTCATCAATTTCCAACGTGATTCCGTGTAAAATTCCTCTTTAGCTGATTAATTCTTACCATTTGTTGCTGCATAACACTGGGTCTAATTCATGTCTTACTTTCCCTTTTCTAGGTTTCTAACCATTAATGTTATAATACTAGTGCTTACTACTTTCCACTCTATTAGTGCTTCCCCTAGATCTTTAGATAGCATCAGGGCGTTTTCTCAAGAGTGAGGAGTATTAGTTAGTTAGTTAGTCGCAGTTCCAACTTCACAGCAACGGGTCGTCCCCATTATGCTCCGTGCCTGTGCCAGTGAATATCACACAAAATGCTCCCCACTGCCCAATGTGAAAAGTGGAAAAGACAGGAGTCTCAACAAACAACAGCCCGCACAGATACACTGTGCATAATGCCGCCGCCAGAATATCAACACAATAGTCCTCTACAAAACACCCAGTTAATTTCTGATGGAATCGGCAGTCATTTTCCCATCTGGATGTTTCCTAGATGTTCACCCACACAGTTCATGAAATACAGTTCATCGTCGAAGGCGGTGGCAGTCAACCAGAAGCCCAGCAGCCACGCATTTCTGCATAAGGCAAAAACCGGTCAACTCTGGGACATAACCATCCGCCATCGCTCCGAACATGTCGTCACGTTCCAAAAGACCTCGGGCAGATTCAAAAGCATTTCACGCGAAACTCACAGCTCACAGTGTCGCGCCACGCACTCACTCAGTAGCAGGGCGACGGAACCATCAAGCCTCCTTAGTCGCCTCTTACAACATGCGTGGTAGGCTACAGTGTTGCTATTCTTTGCTTCCCTTATGGGCCCCGGCAACACACGGGAGTAAGGAGTATTTGCCCCTGTCTGGCCTGAGAACAGCACTCTTTCACCTGTGTCTAGAAGCTCGTGTCTTCCATCTTATTTCCCATAATCCCAAAAATGTTAATCGTATATTTCATTTTTCTTACCACTTGTGCCACTTGTGTTGTGTTTCCCAATTAGTGCAGACCGCCTTGCGTTGGTTTTTTACGAAATGGTGTGGGTGCCGATTGTTCAGAAAAAAACAGCAAACTAATTAAAGTGATCTTGCCAAGAGATCACAACAGCAAAAAATGCTGGTGTTGACTGCGACGTCCTGTAAAGGATATGCAACTAACTTAACTTCCCATTTAGTGAATAGTCTAACACTCCAAGTGATCCAGAGCAGAGATTCTGAACATCCCGGACAAAGATCCTGAACATCTTGACAAAGATTTTAGACATCCTGGACAAAGATA
This sequence comes from Cepaea hortensis, assembly GCA_963921405.1. Taxonomy (NCBI): domain Eukaryota; kingdom Metazoa; phylum Mollusca; class Gastropoda; order Stylommatophora; family Helicidae; genus Cepaea; species Cepaea hortensis. The sequence goes on from OY992891.1 coordinate 30,433,866, forward strand.
TAGGATATCCTGCATAAAGATCCTGGACATCCTGGACAAAGATCCTGGACAAAGATCCTGAACATCCTGGACAAAGTTCCTGGACATCCTGGACAAAGATCCTGGACAAAGATCCTAAACATCCTGGACAAAGTTCTTGGACATCCTGGACAAAGATCCTGGACATCCTAGACAAAGTCCCTGGACATCCTAGACAAAGATCATGGACATCCTAGACAAAAATCTTTGACATCCTGGAGAAAGATCCTGGACATCATGGACAAAGATCCTGAACATCCTGGACAACGATCCTGGACATCCTGAACAAAGATCCTAGACATCCCTGCCACTGAACTCTTGGGTAGTGAGATCAAACACTTAGCCCTCTGGGATAAGAATTAAAAATAGGAGGCGTTGTGTGCACATTGTGTGGAAATTTCAAAGAACAGGCCTTTCGGCAACTGCCCTGGCTAAACTGTTAGGGAAGGAAACCTCCCTACGGAGAGGTATAACCGGTTGCCTTGAATGAAATATGTCCAGAGAAAGCAATCCTTACACATATGCATGTCAAGTCGGACATACTGAACTTCGAGTTGCATAACAAGGTATAACGCACTTCCATCGAAAGAGGAAACGAAGAAGTGAAAGTGAAGACACATTCTCAGGTGGAAGGAAGTAAATCGGCGATCCAAACTTCTAATGGCTTCCTCTTCATCGTGCCTTACATCTTCTAAGAGAAGATCCGCCTTTTATCTGCGTTGGCTGAGTCATGTTTCGTTCCTTTTCTTTAGACTTGTTCATGGTTCATTGAATTTTGTAGCTGTCGTTAGTTGTTAGTCGTGGTTCCAACTTCATGATAAAGGGTTACTCCGTAATGTTCTGTTCCTGTGCCAGTGAATATCACACAAAATGCTTCTCACTGCCCCGTATAAAAAGTGGAACATACAGAAGTCGCGACAAACCAACAGCACGCACAGGCATGCTAACACAACAGTCCGCCACTAACATAACCTATCATCGTCGATAGAAGCGGCAGTCACTAGAAAACCAACAGTTGCACACACATTACTGCATAAGGTAAAATCATCTAGTACAGCAACTGGCCGTCAGCCATTTTTCTGAACATGCAGTTCACAATACAAACAAAGGTGAGCTGATGCAAAATCATTCCACAAGAAATCCCCAGCCCACAGTGTCGCTTAACTCAGTATCCGGGGACGAGACCATGTACTACCAATCAAACATGAGGAAACTGTGTAAGCTATAAGCAAAAACACTCCAGAGGCCTTAATTGTGCCACCGCATATCCACCATACTTTACAACAAGATGGGGTAGCCAGTCTCAAATCAACCTTCCTTAGTCGCTTCTTACGACATGAGTGGTTGGTTACAATGTTGCCGTTCAGTACTTTCTTTGTAAGCCGCCTTAACACACCGGTGCTGTTAAATATTTTGTGAGGGAAGCAGGTGTTTTCTAAGGAAAGAGCGGGTAATACAATGTATGCATATAAACACATAGCAATTATTTGTTTACTAGAAGCAAATGAATACCATACAGCATTGAGATACATTATATGTAGGCAGTCAAGATTTATATTAGAGAAGTATGTGTAGGCAGTTACGAATTTATTACAGAAATTAGATGTATAAAATCAAGATTTGATTACAGAAAGTAAATGTAGGCAATCAAGAATTTATTAGAGAAATCGGATGTACACAATCACGATTTGATCCGAGAATCTAAATGCAGACCGTGAAGAGTTGCTTAGAGATATTGAATTGAATGCAAACAGATAGCATTTGATCGTATGAAACTGATGTAAACAGATAAGATATTAATAGAGACATTAGATGTAGACAATAATGATTTTAATAGGGGGATTGCATGTAGACAGCCAAGATATGGTTAGAGACATTATATATATATATATATATATATATATATATATATATATATATATATATATATATATATATATATATATATATATATATATATATATATAAGGGCCGTTCATTTGAAACCCGTTCCAATGGCTTTATTACAAAAACATGAAAGAAACATTAACAGGTGTGGTAGAATTAAACAAAGCATTCATTTTGAATGAATTATGCACCATAGGTTGGTCAGAAGAAGTCGCCGTAGGCTTTCAGGCAAGCATCCCATTGATTAGGTAGGCGGCGACTGCCGTTCGCAAAAGAAGATTGTGGTTGCTCACTGAACTGAGTGTTTATGGCATTCATTACGTCTGCATCTGTATGAAATCGTTGCCCTTTGAGAGCTTTTTTTACAGGTCCGAAAAAATGTTTCCAAGTAGTGGGTAGAGTTGATGATGACAACATGTTCTTTAAAGTCGGCAACCCATAGCCCTTCATGGTCAAAACATGCGCTCAGCATAACCTTACGAGCGGAAACCTGTAACTTGAATTGTTTGGCTTTTGGTGCTCCAGCAAGTAGTTACTTGGGTCCTAACTAAAACCTAAATAAGGATCCGGATCCTTCTGGTGACGTAATATTTTTACTATACAAAAGTCACGATCCTATGCTCTGACATCACCAAACCGGATCCTTTTCGGACCACAGTTTTTAAATTTTGCCGGGTATTTTCTTGGGTCTGGTTGTCTTGATGACTACTTACTGCTGTCACATCCAGGGGAGTGCGGGCGGCAGCGGCGGCGGGCGGCGGCGGCGGCGGGGTGTGTTCGAGTCCCATAAAATACCTGTCTGGAGAGGGTAGGTGATTATTATTAGTCATGGATCCGAGCTGGAAACATCATTTTACGGCTGTGATTGCGGGACCAACGGGGTGTGGAAAATCCGTCTTTGTGCAAAAGTTTCTGACTCATTTATCAACCATGGTCGATCCGATTCCGGAGGAGATTATATGGTGCTACGGAGAATGGCAATCCATGTATGAGACTATGAAGGGCATTCAATTTATCGAAGGCTTACCGGATATGGAACAGTGGATAGGTGATAGACGTCGCCTAGTGGTAATAGATGACCTAATGTCCGAGACAGATGATAGGGTTACTAAGCTCTTTACTAAAGGTAGTCACCATCGCAACCTAAGCGTCATGTATATAGTCCAGAATCTCTTTGGGAAGAATAAAGAGCAAAGAACCATCAGCTTGATTTCACATTACCTAGTGGTATTTAAGAACCCACGTGACGGGTCTCAGATTACCTACCTGGCAAAACAGATGTATCCATATGTCCAAGAGAGTTTTAAGGACGCGACAGCGGCTCCACACGATTATTTGCTGTTTGACCTTCGACAGGAAACACCGGATCAGCTCCGCTTACGAAGTCATATTTTTCCAGATCAACATCAAGTCGTCTACGTGCCTAAATAATGTGTCCCACCGAATAAAACGGCACGGGGCCATGCTGCGCTTTCTAGGCGAGGCGAAGCCGGCTGACGCGAAAGCCGTAATTAAATCGGCTTCCCCGGACCTCGTCCAATCAATTTGCGAGTGCTGTCACAATGTGTTAAAAGATAATGTTCCACTGACACCGGTTCAGAAGAGACGATTGCGGCGGCACAAGAACAGTCTGAGAGCGCTCACTCGTAAAAAGCTATCTATCAAGAAGAGGAAACAAATCTTGCAGCAGGGTGGTTTCATAGACGCTTTATTAGGTCCTATTCTAAACGTGTTGAAAGGCGTCGTGGGCTTATAATGAAGAAAATTATCTTGATCGACCCTCGGATGCTGGAAAGACCATACGTACCACCCGACGCATTAACAGATAACTTGCGCGACTTGGATCAACAAATGCAACATGTCCTGGAGAACGAAGATCTACCACCTCGGGAAAAAGCCCGCGTGTATCAACAGACTTTGCAGCGTTATCTGAATCGACTTGAGCAGTACAGACATAAGCCTTTAGGGACAGTGGATATCAAGGAACAAAAACCCGAAGTCACCACTTTACCGGCTTCAGTAGCCGAGACACCGCCTCAACCGACGCTGGCTAAAAGTCAGCCAACATCTATTCAACCAACACCGACTAAAAGTCAAGTAGTCGAACAAACAGTCGAGACAACGTCACACTACAAGCTCTGGCGAAGCAAAAAGAAGAGTAAGATACCTACACCCAAGTGGGAAAAATGGCCTCGCAAATAATAAAATATTACTACCACCCTCAGAATCCCGGAGCGTACGGCGGAGCCACTGCTTTAAAACGGAATACTAAATTTGGGAATATAGAGACTTGGATACGACATCAGGATACGTATACTTTACATAAACCGATCCGTCGTCGTTTCCAGAGACGTCCGACCATAACCGGTGGTATAAATCAACAGTTTCAAGCCAACTTGATAGATATAAGAAAATTACAAAGATACAATGATGGGATTTCGTACCTAGTGACGTGTCTCGATGTGTTTAGTAAATATGCTTGGGCCATCCCGATCAGGAAGAAAAAGGGGAAAGAGCTAGTAGAGTAACATTTTTGCTTATAGACAACCGATAAATTTTCAGACCGACAAAGGATCGGAATTTGTCAACCGGACTTTTTTACAATTTCTGAAAGATCGAGGTGTGCATTTCTTTACCACTGAGAATGAAGATGTGAAAGCCGCGATAGTGGAAAGATTCAATCGAAACATGAAAGGAAAAATACGGCGCTATTTTACCAAGACCAATAAACTTCGCTACGTCGACGTGATAGATAAGCTGATCCGAAACTACAACGGATCGTATCACAGAAGTATTCGCATGGCGCCCATGCAAGTCAACTATACAAATCGTATCTATACGAATGAGGTGTGGGATAACCTGTATCAGAAGACTATCGACAGAAAAGTGTATTTTACAGCCAGCGATCGAGTCCGACTGGCTCAACCCAAACAACCTTTTAAAAAGGGGTATACGCCCTCCTGGACAGAAGAACTGTTTACCGTCAGTCGTATAAACCAGACCAGTGCGGTGACGTATGTGCTAAAAGACGATTCGGGGGAAGAACTACAAGGCTCATTCTACCGAGAAGAAATACAACTCATCGGAGACAAGCAAGTGTATCGCGTCGAATCAGTCTTACAAGAACGACCCAGGCGAGGTGGTAAAGAGATAGGGGTCAGGCCAATATCTCTAGTAGGTTGGGATGTAAAATGACAACGTGAGATATTTTTTCCCCTTTGATTAAGGAATTTTCCTACTTTTTATAAGTTTGGCTGAAATTTGGCTAAAATTTTTCTTATTTTATTAACAAAATTTCCTACTTTTCATAGGTTTTGCATGAAATATTTCTTCACTTGTCCAAAACTTTTCACATTTGGTTAACAAAGTTTCTTACTTTTTATGAGTTTTGTTTGAAATTTGACCAAACTTTTCACATTTGGTTAACACATTTTCTTACTTGGCCAAGATTTTTGCCATTTGGTTAACAAAGTTTCCTACTTTTCATAAGTTTGGTTGAAATTTGGTCAAACTTTTCACATCTGGACAACAATATTTCCCACTTTTCATAAGTTTGGGTGAAAGTTGGCCAAACTGTTCACGTTTGGTTAACAAATTTTCTTACTTTTCATATGTTTGACTGAACTTTTTATAAGTTTGGTTTGAAATTTGGCTAACCTTTTCACATTTTGGTTAATAAAATGTTCCTACTTTTCATAAGTTTGACTGGGATTTTTATAAGTTTGGTTGAAATGTGACCAAAATGTTTCACTTTGGTTAACAAATTGTCCTACTTTTCATAAGTTTGGATGAGCTTTTTTTATAAGTCTGGTTGAAATGTAGTCAAAATTTTTCCCATTTGGCTACCAAATTTTATTACTTGACCAAGATTTTTTGCCCTTCATTCTCTCACCACATGACAACTATATATACCGTAAACACTAAATATTAAACAACCAAGACGTAATTATAATCTATATACCTGTTTATTTACAGTATTTCAGTACATTTTACAAGAATAATAATTTCAACAAAATATGCATAATGTCATTATACGAAATGGATGATGTGATATGAACCGGTATACATAGTATCATCGAAACATTTTATTTTCACATATAGAGCTATACAAAGTGTATGTTGTTTCTGGGTTTCTTCACACCACTGTCTGAGTAGGTTAGTTTTTCCGGCTGGTAGCCTGGTATGTATATGTCACTTGGTATGTAGTCATAAGACTGGTCTCCTGATTGGTGGGCTGACATCTGAGTATTGTAGACAACCGGGCCATCAATCAACTGTGTGTCGGGAACATCAAACATCTGGCTATTGGGCTCTTCACATATCTGGTTGCTGGGGTCATCACACAGCTGACTGTAGCTGGGTTGAAAACTGGTGGTATAGTATGCTTCTACTTGGTGGCTTCGTTTGGTATCATGTTTTACTTGAGTACTGTCTTGAGTGTGTTGGACTTGATTGCCTCGGTTGGTGTCTTGTTGCACATCAAACAGCTGGCTATTGGACTCATAACACATCTGGTTGGTGGGGTCAGCACACATCTGACTGTAGCTGGGTTGAAAACTGGCGGTATAGTATGCGTCTACTTGGTGGTTTCGGTTAGTTCCTTGTTTAACTTGAGCACTGACTTGAGTGTTTTGGACGTGATTGCTTCTGGTAGTGCCTTGTTTGACATGAGCATTGACTTGAATGTTTTGGTTACTGACTTGATTCTCTCTGTTAGTACCTTGTTTGACTTCGTTACTGGTTTGGTTAACTTGGTTGAGTCTGTCAAAGTCAGCTAGGATCTCGCGATGCATGGCGCTCATCTGTTCATATTCTTGTCGAGTAAGTGTCATACCCGTCTTAGTCGGGAATTTCTGGTCGGTTTCACCGTAAAATCTTCGGATGTGTAACGTGCTCGTTCCTCTGTAGGATGAGACATACACGGCCTTATCACCACCGCCCACTGGTCTAATAGTCTCACCACTACGAGTCATGTAGACTCAGTTAGCAGGCACAGTCTTGAGGTCTGTAGTCATCTTCTGATCACAATGCTTGAGTGTTACCAGCCTCGGGTTTATGTACTAGTTTTTTAGCCACGCGTAAAACCGGTTTCAGCCAGTTTCTTGGGTCAAGCGGTTCATATTACGCTGACGTGGTTGATCGTATGGCGCGACTAGGCGTTCTACTACCCGCTCGTTGACCTGTTGTATGTTTGAGTTGGGTTGGGGAATGCGGGTCATGCTCGCCACATGACCTCTAGCCATGATGAAATAGATAGTGTAGAGGGCGCCTTGTTACTTGCGTTGTAGTCACTGTGAGCTACAGTCTGTGAAGTCAGAATACCAGTGATATACATATACAGTCTCCTCACACCCATTGTAGTTTTCTTCGTATTGAGGACTGGTCAGCTATTAAAGACAGGGCTGTAAGTATATTACAACCATTTTGTTTTTATGTAGGTGTTTTAATACTCGTCCGCTAGTGTGGATTGACTAAAGGTTAAGGATGGCGGTGACGATGTTCGCTCGACATTTGGTGATGATGGTTCTAGAGTATCCTGTTGTTGGTTATAGTCGAGGATGCACTCCTCAATTCTATTCAGGCTTAATGTGATTATTTCTTGTTTGGTGAAGTTCTGTTGTAGTACATCCCGCAGTCGAATCGTTACTAGGTCCGCAGAACTACCACCCTCACCATAATCACAAGATTGACTGAATCGATTCTCAGCTTCTTGATTTTATGGAACATTAAGACACGCCATGCAATAGCTGTGTGGGTCTGCTCTTAGTATGCTCCACAGTTTGCTAATTATGTTTTCGTGGACATCGGTATCTGTAAAACAGATAAGAATAAGGTACTTTACGAGCATTATAGAAATACATATTATAAATAATAGCTCTGTATCTGACATTTACCCTCTGTTACACAGTCCATATATTTCTATCGATAATGGGTATGTAGACCCCGCAGTACACTTTCACTTTCCCCTATGACTACACGTAGAAAAACACCCCGGCAAGCAAAATTGATTGATCATCAGAATAATATTGAAGGACCATCAATTTTCCTTGCCTGGGTGTTTTTCTTTTAGATATCTAGTAATTCCCTGGCGAAGAAGTTGACGATGCTCTCCGTAATCCCGTATATCAACGTGCGGGGACACGGGTCACAGCTGCGTGATATTCGGTAGGGAATCGAGTCGCGTTGGTTACTTACAGGGGTATCTGAGATTGTCGCTCAGTAAGCAATGCTAATTACTGTGCGTAATCTTGCAAAGACATCAACAACAGCTGTAAAATGCTGTTGTTGACAGCGATGTAAATAGGACATGCGAAAAAAAAATAATAAATTTCCGCAGAATGCTTGAAGACAAGTGTAGTGATCAATCAAGCAATTACTATCACGTTATTATGATATTTGAAATATTCTCTAAGCAAAAGGTAATTGCACCTGCATTTAGCAGAGAGAGAGAGAGAGAGAGAGAGAGAGAGAGAGAGAGAGAGAGAGAGAGAGAGAGAGAGAGAGAGAGAGAGAGAGAGAGAGGAGGGAGGAAGATTGGGGGGGGGGGGGGGAGAACTATTTGTAATATTTGTCAACATAAACTCCATAAGCTTGCACGGCCTTTCGCCAGTGCGAAAATAAGTGCATGCAGGCCTTGATTGTGCCAGACCAGGTTTTGTCCTACTCACTTCGCCTGTTAATCGTCATCTCACTCATTCCTATCACCTAGGCCTTAGTCACCAGTCAAACCACTTACCTTCTCGTTGCTACTTTTTCGTTGAAATCTCCGAGGATGACGGTCATTTCAAAATTTTTACTCTGGTCCTCCGCCATGTCTACTTCGTTATATCATTCAAGAAGCCCTGGGTATGAAAACGTGAGGCAAAGAAATTCATTGGCTTTGAGAATATTTCGCATTCACTGAACCCTTGCCTTCTACAAACCAACATTGTTCTTCTCCTATTTATATATCCATTGTAATTGATGCCCCTATATATTTTTTTCTCTCCACCAGAATGGTTTATGCTGTATTCCTCGGAAGTTATACTGCCCTCTGGTCTCACATGTACCTAATATGTTAATATTCAGTCTTCTCATTTCTTTCTTAATGTTATCAAAGTTTGGGATGGGCGTTATTAATTGTCTTTATTTCTTCTTTCTTTTTTTAATAATCGTTTATTATGTACAAAAGCATTTACAAAAAGCTAATGGTCGACGTTTGGTGCAGGAGAGCCTGGCATATGATACCACAACATCTAGCTTAAGAATGGAGGCAGAGGCGGTCAGTGCAGCTTTCCGCTGGGTGGAGAATACGATACACACGCACACATCGTGATTGTAACTGACTCAAAAAGCTTGCTGAGGAAGGTGAGGACAGGCAAGCTTCGGGTAAAGTGGCTTGCTTCGCTTCGGAGGTCACGGGTGGCAAGCATCGCCTGGATCTTTTCTCCGGGGCATGCCGGTGTGCTGGAGAATGAACAGGAGGACAGATTGGCTGGCTCTGCAAAACTTGGTGGAGTATTGATGCATGACAAGGCAGACGTGGTTGCGGCCTTGTGGGAGCACGTACACCTCGGGGGAGCAAATGGATCACCATAGTCTGGTAAGAATGACACAGCGAGTAGTGACGGGGTGATCTGGCTCTACCCTCAGAGGAAAGGCGAGACGGACATATAATCAGATTGCTACCGGTACCATTGGTGTTGGAACTCTTCACTGGCTGCTGAGGATGGGGACGAAGCGCTTATGGCAATGCTCCGAATACTACGATGTCCGTTTCTAAATCAATAAATCAATCAATCAATCAATCAATGTACAAAAGCAGTGTCATTTTTACATTTGCGAATACACCATATACATTCATACACATGTGACAAGATTATATTCGTGGCATTGTGTAACTACCTACATAATTCATGTTAATGATGATGGTTGAGCAATCATTTTACTCCCAAGCACACCATAACATTTAATAGAAACTCTTTCACACTCCAGGTATACTCATTCACACTTAGTTTCGTGTAAAGAAATTCAAACATATTCCTGAATGACTATGTTTCCGAAAATGATACCATTGTATGTATCTACACAATTCCCCCACATTAAACCCTGCAGCAAAATTCCCATTTTACCAAGCAAAACGCGAAAGCTGTGAAAATGGTGTCTACTTGAGAGAGGGGGAGAGAGAGAGAGAGAGAGAGAGAGAGAGAGAGAGAGAGAGAGAGAGAGAGAGGAGGAAGGGAGGGAGAGACGAGAGAGAGAGAGGGAGAGAGAGAGAGAGGGGGGAGGGAGATAGAGAGGGGGAGGGAGGGAGAGAGGAGAGAGAGATGGGGGAGGGAGAGAGGAGAGAGAGAGAGGGAGGGAGGGAGAGAGAGAGAGAGGGGGGAGGGAGAGACGAGAGAGAGAGGGAGGGAGGGCGAGAGAGAGAGAGGGGAGGGAGAGAGAAAGGGAGGGAGGGAGAGAGAAGAGAGAGAGTGAGAGAGAGGGGGAGGGAGGGAGACAGGAGAGAGAGAGCGAGAGAGAGAGAGGAGAGATAGAGAGTGAGAGAGAGAGAGAGATAGAGAGAGAGGGGGAGGGAGTGAGAGGAGAGAGAGAGAGTACATTTATCTTTAAATTGTGGGTGGCCTTAAGAGGCCAGTAACAAAATGTTTCGAATCATCATATTAAATTGGAATAGGTTATCATTAAAAGTACAGTTTTAACAATTAAATATAAACGTTGAATTCAAAAAGTACGTCATAAAATGTAAGTAAATAAAGATTAAACAAATGTTGTGTAAAGACGTTAATAGTTTTCTTTTCATGATTGCAAATATTGCCTGGAATATTGATTCTTTGATTTCTCAATCAAAAGGAAAAGATTTGTATGTAAATTAGTGGTATTATAGCTAGGTATACAATTTTCTTTTTCAAATTCTAGTACACTCCCTTGTAACAATATTAGATGTTTATGTCCCCCTACCAAGACCAGACTGCTACTGCAACCATCTTAGACAATTTACATATAAACTTAAAGAAAGTCAAATATACAAATCGAAACGAAAAATTTGATCTACAGGCACTGAAGGGTGAGGAGATAAAAGATAAATTCAACGTAGAGGTAAAGAACAGATTCGATGCATTGTCCGATATGGAAATATTATTTCAAGACGTAAGTGACCAATTGGAAACATAAAATAAATATGTCAAGAAGCTGTACTAACAGCAATGATAATCCCAAATATAAAGATAATAGGACGCAAGAAATGGATGATGGAAGACATCTTAAAACTCATGGAAGTAAGAAGAAATAACAAATATAACAAGAAAATATACGAAGAACCTCACAGGAAAATTAGGAAGCTATGCAAAGAGGCAAAAGAAACATGGCTTGAGGAAAATTGCAAGAAAATTGATAACCAACACAACACCCAGAATACCAAATTAATGCACACAAGAATTAATGACATCACTAACAAAAGAACACACACATCAACAGGTTGCCTAAAAACCAAAGATGGCAAAATCATAATAGAAAAAAAATCAGATTTTACATGCGTGGTCAGATTATGTGAAAGACCTTTATGATGATACAAGTGAAGAACAATATGATCATCAGAATAATATTGAAGGACCATCAATTTTGCTTGCCGGGGTGTTTTTCTTTTAGATATCTAGTAATTCCGCAGAGCCGTCTCCCTGGCGAAGAGCTTGACGATGCTCTCCGTAATCCCGTATATCAACGTGCGGGGACACGGGTCACAGCTGCGCGATATTCGGTAGGGAATCGGGTCGCGTTGGTTACTTACAGGGGTATCTGAGATTGTCGCTCAGTAAGCAATGCTAATTACTGTGCGTAATCTTGCAAAGACATCAACAACAGCTGTAACATATTGTTGTTGACAGCGATGTAAACAGGACATGCGAAAAAAAAAAATAATAAATTTCCGCAGAATGCTTTAAGACAAGTGTAGTGATCAATCAAGCAATTACTATCACGTTATTATGATATTTGAAATATTCTCTAAGCAAAACTTAATTGCACCTGCATTTAGCAGAGAGAGAGAGAGAGAGAGAGAGAGAGAGAGAGAGAGAGACAGAGACAGAGACAGAGAGAGAGAGAGAGAGAGAGAGAGAGAGAGAGAGAGAGAGAAAGAGAGAGGAGGGAGGAAGATTGGGGGGGGGGGGGGAGAACTATTTGTAATATTTGTCAACATAAGCCCCATAAGCTTGCACGGCCTTTCGCCAGTGCGAAAATAAGTGCATGCAGGCCTTGATTGTGCCAGACCAGGTTGTGTCCTACTCACTTCGCCTGTTAATCGTCATCTCACTCATTCCTATCACCTAGGCCATAGTCACCAGTCAAACCACTCACCTTCTCGTTGCTACTTTTTCGTTGAAATCTCCGAGGATGACGGTCATTTCAACATTTTTACTCTGGTCCTCGGCCATGTCTACTTCGTTATATCTTTCAAGAAGCCCTGGGTATGAAAACGTGAGGCAAAGAAATTCATTGGCTTTGAGAATATTTCGCATTCACTGAACCCTTGCCTTCTACAAACCAACATTGTTCTTCTCCTATTTATATATCCATTGTAATTGATGCCCCTATATATTTTTTTCTCTCCACCAGAATGGTTTATGCTGTATTCCTCGGAAGTTATACTGCCCTCTGGTCTCACATGTACCTAATATGTTAATATTCAGTCTTCTCATTTCTTTCTTAATGTTATCAAAGTTTGGGATGGGCGTTATTAATTGTCTTTCTTTCTTCTTTTTTTTTTTAATAATCGTTTATTATGTACAAAAGCATTTACAAAAAGCTAATGGTCTACGTTTGGTGCAGGAGAGCCTGGCATATGATACCACAACATCTAGCTTAAGAATGGAGGCAGAGGCGGTCAGTGCAGCTTTCCGCTGGGTGGAGAATACGATACACACGCACACATCGTGATTGTAACTGACTCAAAAAGCTTGCTGAGGAAGGTGAGGACAGGCAAGCTTCGGGTAAAGTGGCTTGCTTAGCTTCGGAGGTCACGGGTGGCAAGCATCGCATGGATATTTTCTCCGGGGCATGCCGGTGTGCTGGGGAATGAACAGGAGGACAGATTGGCTGGCTCTGCAAAACTTGGTGGAGTATTGATGCATGACAAGGCAGACGTGGTTGCGGCCTTGTGGGAGCACGTACACCTCGGGGGAGCAAATGGATCACCATAGTCTGGTAAGAATGACACAGCGAGGAGTGACGGGGTGATCTGGCTCTACCCTCAGAGGAAAGGCGAGACGGACATATAATCAGATTGCTACCGGTACCATTGGTGTTGGAACTCTTCGCTGGCTGCTGAGGATGGGGACGAAGCGCTTATGGCAATGCTCCGAATACTACGATGTCCGTTCCTAAATCAATCAATCAATCAATCAATCAATCAATCAATGTACAAAAGCAGTGTCTTTTTTACATTTGCGAATACACCATATACATTCATACACATGTGACAACATTATATTCGTGGCATTGTGTAACTACCTACATAATTCATGTTAATGATGATGGTTGAGCAATCATTTTACTCCCAAGCACACCATAACATTTAATAGAAACTCTTTCACAAACCAGGTATACTCATTCACACTTAGTTTCGTGTAAAGAAATTCAAACATATTCCTGAATGACTATGTTTCCGAAAATGATACCATTGTATGTATCTACACAATTCCCCCACATTAAACCCTGCAGCAAAATTCCCATTTTACCAAGCAAAACGCGAAAGCTGTGAAAATGGTGTCTACTTGAGAGAGGGGGAGAGAGAGAGAGAGAGAGAGAGAGAGAGAGAGAGAGAGGAGGGAGGGAGGGAGAGACGAGAGAGAGAGAGAGGGAGAGAGAGAGAGAGGGGGGAGGGAGAGAGAGGGGGGAGGGAGAGAGGAGAGAGAGATGGGGGAGGGAGAGAGGAGAGAGAGAGAGGTAGGGAGAGAGAGAGAGAGAGGGGAGGGAGAGAGGAGAGAGAGAGGGACGGCGAGAGAGAGAGAGAGGGGAGGGAGAGAGAAAGGGAGGGAGGGAAAGAGAAGAGAGAGAGTGAGAGAGAAGGGGAGGGAGGGAGACAGGAGAGAGAGAGCGAGAGAGAGAGAGAGGAGAGATAGAGAGTGAGAGAGAGAGAGAGATAGAGAGAGAGGGGGAGGGAGTGAGAGGAGAGAGAGAGTACATTTATCTTTAAATTGTGGGTGGCCTTAAGAGGCCAGTAACAAAATGTTTCGAATCATCATATTAAATTGGAATAGGTTATCATTAGAAGTACAGTTTTAACAATTAAATATAAACGTTGAATTCAAAAAGTACGTCATAAAATGTAAGTAAATAAAGATTAAACAAATGTTGTATAAAGACGTTAATAGTTTTCTTTTCATGATTGCAAATATTGCCTGGAATATTGATTCTTTGATTTCTCAATCAAAAGGAAAAGATTTATATGTAAATTAGTGGTATTATAGCTAGGTATACAATTTTCTTTTTCAAATTCTAGTACACTCCCTTGTAACAATATTAGATGTTTATGTCCCCCTACCAAGACCAGACTGCTACTGCAACCATCTTAGACAATTTACATATAAACTTAAAGAAAGTCAAATATACAAATAGAAACGAAAAATTTGATCTACAGGCACTGAAGGGTGAGGAGATAAAAGATAAATTCAACGTAGAAGTAAAGAACAGATTCGATGCATTGTCCGATATGGAAATATTATTTCAAGACGTCAGTGACCAATTGGAAACATAAAATAAATCAGTCAAGAAGCTGTACTAACAACAATGATAATCCCAAAAATAAAGATAATAGGACGCAAGAAATGGATGATGGAAGACATCTTAAAACTCATGGAAATAAGAAGAAATAACAAAAATAACAAGGAAATATACGAAGAAATTCACAGGAAAATTAGGAAGCTATGCAAAGAGGCAAAAGAAACATGGCTTGAGGAAAATTGCAAGGAAATTGATAACCAACACAACACCCAGAATACCAAATTAATGCACACAAGAATTAATGACATCACTAACAAAAGAACACACACATCAACAGGTTGCCTAAAAACCAAAGATGGCAAAATCATAATAGAAAAAAAATCAGATTTTACATGCGTGGTCAGATTATGTGAAAGACCTTTATGATGATACAAGTGAAGAACAATATGATCATCAGAATAATATTGAAGGACCATCAATTTTGCTTGCCGGGGTGTTTTTCTTTTAGATATCTAGTAATTCCGCAGAGCCGTCACCCTGGCGAAGAGGTTGACGATGCTCTCCGTAATCCCGTATATCAACGTGCGGGGACACGGGTCACAGCTGCGCGATATTCGGTAGGGAATCGGGTCGCGTTGGTTACTTACAGGGGTATCTGAGATTGTCGCTCAGTAAGCAATGCTAATTACTGTGCGTAATCTTGCAAAGACATCAACAACAGCTGTAAAATACTGTTGTTGACAGCGATGTAAATAGGACATGCGAAAAAAAAAATAATAAATTGCCGCAGAATGCTTGAAGACAAATGTAGTGATCAATCAAGCAATTACTATCACGTTATTATGATATTTGAAATATTCTCTAAGCAAAACGTAATTGCACCTGCATTTAGCAGAGAGAGAGAGAGAGAGAGAGAGAGAGAGAGAGAGAGAGAGAGAGAGAGAGAGAGAGAGAGCGAGAGAGAGAGGAGGGAGGAAGATTGGGGGGGAGGGGAGAACTATTTGTAATATTTGTCAACATAAGCCCCATAAGCTTGCACGGCCTTTCGCCAGTGCGAAAATAAGTGCATGCAGGCCTTGATTGTGCCAGACCAGGTTTTGTCCTACTCACTTCGCCTGTTAATCGTCATCTCACTCATTCCTATCACCTAGGCCATAGTCACCAGTCAAACCACTTACCTTCTCGTTGCTACTTTTTCGTTGAAATCTCCGAGGATGACGGTCATTTCAAAATTTTTACTCTGGTCCTCCGCCATGTCTACTTCGTTATATCATTCAAGAAGCCCTGGGTATGAAAACGTGAGGCAAGGAAATTCATTGGCTTTGAGAATATTTCGCATTCACTGAACCCTTGCCTTCTACAAACCAACATTGTTCTTCTCCTATTTATATATCCATTGTAAATGATGCCCCTATATATTTTTTCTCTCCACCAGAATGGTTTATGCTGTATTCCTCGGAAGTTATACTGCCCTCTGGTCTCACATGTACCTAATATGTTAATATTCAGTCTTCTCATTTCTTTCTTAATGTTATCAAAGTTTGGGATGGGCGTTATTAATTGTCTTTCTTTCTTCTTTTGTTTTAAATAATCGTTTATTATGTACAAAAGCATTTACAAAAAGCTAATGGTCGACGTTTGGTGCAGGAGAGCCTGGCATATGATACCACAACATCTAGCTTAAGAATGGAGGCAGAGGCGGTCAGTGCAGCTTTCCGCTGGGTGGAGAATACGATACACACGCACACATCGTGATTGTAACTGACTCAAAAAAGCTTGCTGAGGAAGGTGAGGACAGGCAAGCTCGGGTAAAGTGGCTTGCTTCGCTTCGGAGGTCACGGGTGGCAAGCATCGCCTGGATCTTTTCTCCGGGGCATGCCGGTGTGCTGGGGAATGAACAGGAGGACAGATTGGCTTGGCTCTGCAAAACTTGGTGGAGTATTGATGCATGACAAGGCAGACGTGGTTGCGGCCTTGTGGGAGCACGTACACCTCGGGGGGAGCAAATGGATCACCATAGTCTGGTAAGAATGACACAGCGAGGAGTGACGGGGTGATCTGGCTCTACCCTCAGAGGAAAGGCGAGGACGGACATATAATCAGATTGCTACCGGTACCATTGGTGTTGGAACTCTTCGCTGGCTGCTGAGGATGGGGACGAAGCGCTTATGGCAATGCTCCGAATACTACGATGTTCCGTTCCTAAATCAATCAATCAATCAATCAATCAATCAATGTACAAAAGCAGTGTCTTTTTTACATTTGCGAATACACCATATACATTCATACACATGTGACAACATTATATTTCGTGGCATTGTGTAACTACCTACATAATTCATGTTAATGATGATGGTTGAGCAATCATTTTACTCCCAAGCACACCATAACATTTAATAGAAACTCTTTCACACTCCAGGTATACTCATTCACACTTAGTTTCGTGTAAAGAAATTCAAACATATTCCTGAATGACTATGTTTCCGAAAATGATACCCTTGTATGTATCTACACAATTCCCCCACATTAAACCCTGCAGCAAAATTCCCATTTTACCAAGCAAAACGCGAAAGCTGTGAAAATGGTGTCCTGCTTGAGAGAGGGAGAGAGAGAGAGAGAGAGAGAGAGAGAGAAGAGAGAGAGAGAGAGAGGAGGGAGGGAGGGAGAGACGAGAGAGAGAGAGAGGGGGAGAGAGAGAGAGGGGGGGGGGGGAGGGAGAGAGGAGAGAGAGAGGGGGAGGGAGAGAGGAGAGAGAGATGGGGGAGGGAGAGAGAGGAGAGAGAGAGAGGGAGGGAGGAGAGAGAGAGAGAGAGGAGGGAGAGACGAGAGAGAGAGGGAGGGAGGGCGAGAGAGAGAGAGGGGAGGGAAAGAGAGAGAGGGAGGGAGAGAGAAGAGAGAGAGTGAGAGAGAGGGGGAGGGAGGGAGACAGGAGAGAGAGCGAGAGAGAGAGAGGAGAGATAGAGATAAAGAGAGAGAGAGAGAGAGAGAGAGAGAGGGAGGGAGTGAGAGGAGAGAGAGAGAGTACATTTATCTTTAAATTGTGGGTGGCCTTAAGAGGCCAGTAAAAAAATGTTTCGAATCATCATACTAATTTATAAGTAGTTATCATTAAAAGTACAGTTTTAATAATTAAATATAAATGTAGAATTCAAAAAGTCCGTCATAAAATGTAAGTAAAGAAAGATTAAACAAATCTTGTATGAAGAATTTTATAGATTTCTTTTTATGCTTGCAAATATTGCCTGGAATCTTGATTCTTTGATTTGTCAAACAAAAATAAAAGACTTAGATGTAAATTATTGGTATTATAGCTAGGTATACAATTTTCTTTTTCAAATTCTAGTACTCTCCCTTGTAACAATATTAGATGTTTATGTCCCCCTACCAAGACCAGACTGCTACTGCAACCATCTTAGACAATTTACATATAAACTTAAAGAAAGTCAAATATACAAATAGAAACGAAAAATTTGATCTACAGGCACTGAAGAGTGAGGAGATAAAAGATAAATTCAACGTAGAGGTAAAGAACAGATTCGATGCATTGTCCGATATGGAAATATTATTTCAAGACGTCAGTGACCAATTGGAAACATAAAATAAATCAGTCAAGAAGCTGTACTAACAACAATGATAATCCCAAAAATAAAGATAATAGGACGCAAGAAATGGATGATGGAAGACACCTTAAAACTCATGGAATAAGAAGAAATAACAAAAATAACAAGGAAATATACGAAGAAATTCACAGGAAAATTAGGAAGCTATGCAAAGAGGCAAAAGAAACATGGCTTGGGGAAAATTGCAAGGAAAATGATAACCAACACAACACCCAGAATACCAAATTAATGCACACAAGAATTAATGACATCACTAACAAAAGAACACACACATCAACAGGTTGCCTAAAAACCAAAGATGGCAAAATCATAATAGAAAAAAAATCAGATTTACATGTGGTCAGATTATGTGAAAGACCTTTATGATGATACGAGTGAAGAACAATATGATCATCAGAATAATATTGAAGGACCATCAATTTTGCTTGCCGGGGTATTTTTTTTCTTTTAGATATCTAGTAATTCCGCAGAGCGGTCTCCTTGGCGAAGAGGTTGACGATGCTCTCCGTAATCCCGTATATCAACGTGCGGGGACACGGGTCACAGCTGCGCGATATTCGGTAGGGAATCGGGTCGCGTTGGTTACTTACAGGGGTATCTGAGATTGTCGCTCAGTAAGCAATTCTAATTACTGTGCGTAATCTTGCAAAGACATCAACAACAGCTGTAAAATGCTGTTGTTGACAGCGATGTAAATAGGACATGCGAAAAAAAAATAATAAATTTCCGCAGAATGCTTGAAGACAAGTGTAGTGATCAATCAAGCAATTACTATCACGTTATTATGATATTTGAAATATTCTCTAAGCAAAAGGTAATTGCACCTGCATTTAGCAGAGAGAGAGAGAGAGAGAGAGAGAGAGAGAGAGAGAGAGAGAGAGAGGAGAGAAAGAAAGAGAGAGGAGGTAGGAAGATTCAAGGGGGGGGGGGGGAGAACTATATGTAATATTTGTCAACATAAGCCCCATAAGCTTGCACGGCCTTTCGCCAGTGCGAAAATAAGTGCATGCAGGCCTTGATTGTGCCAGACCAGGTTTTGTCCTAATCACTTCGCCTGTTAATCGTCATCTTACTCATTCCTATCACCTAGGCCATAGTCACCAGTCAAACCACTCACCTTCTCGTTGCTACTTTTTCGTTGAAATCTCCGAGGATGACGGTCATTTCAAAATTTTTACTCTGGTCCTCCGCCATGTCTACTTCGTTATATCATTCAAGAAGCCCTGGGTATGAAAACGTGAGGCAAAGAAATTCATTGGCTTTGAGAATATTTCGCATTCACTGAACCCTTGCCTTCTACAAACCAACATTGTTCTTCTCCTATTTATATATCCATTGTAATTGATGCCCCTATATATTTTTTTCTCTCCACCAGAATGGTTTATGCTGTATTCCTCGGAAGTTATACTGCCCTCTGGTCTCACATGTACCTAATATGTTAATATTCAGTCTTCTCATTTCTTTCTTAATGTTATCAAAGTTTGGGATGGGCGTTATTAATTGTCTTTATTTCTTCTTTCTTTTTTTAATAATCGTTTATTATGTACAAAAGCATTTACAAAAAGCTAATGGTCGACGTTTGGTGCAGGAGAGCCTGGCATATGATACCACAACATCTAGCTTAAGAATGGAGGCAGAGGCGGTCAGTGCAGCTTTCCGCTGGGTGGAGAATACGATACACACGCACACATCGTGATTGTAACTGACTCAAAAAGCTTGCTGAGGAAGGTGAGGACAGGCAAGCTTCGGGTAAAGTGGCTTGCTTCGCTTCGGAGGTCACGGGTGGCAAGCATCGCCTGGAACTTTTCTCCGGGGCATGCCGGTGTGCTGGAGAATGAACAGGAGGACAGATTGGCTGGCTCTGCAAAACTTGGTGGAGTATTGATGCATGACAAGGCAGACGTGGTTGCGGCCTTGTGGGAGCACGTACACCTCGGGGGAGCAAATGGATCACCATAGTCTGGTAAGAATGACACAGCGAGTAGTGACGGGGTGATCTGGCTCTACCCTCAGAGGAAAGGCGAGACGGACATATAATCAGATTGCTACCGGTACCATTGGTGTTGGAACTCTTCACTGGCTGCTGAGGATGGGGACGAAGCGCTTATGGCAATGCTCCGAATACTACGATGTCCGTTTCTAAATCAATAAATCAATCAATCAATCAATCAATGTACAAAAGCAGTGTCATTTTTACATTTGCGAATACACCATATACATTCATACACATGTGACAAGATTATATTCGTGGCATTGTGTAACTACCTACATAATTCATGTTAATGATGATGGTTGAGCAATCATTTTACTCCCAAGCACACCATAACATTTAATAGAAACTCTTTCACACTCCAGGTATACTCATTCACACTTAGTTTCGTGAAAAGAAATTCAAACATATTCCTGAATGACTATGTTTCCGAAAATGATACCCTTGTATGTATCTACACAATTCCCCCACATTAAACCCTGCAGAAAAATTCCCATTTTACCAAGCAAAACGCGAAAGCTGTGAAAATGGTGTCTGCTTGAGAGAGGGAGAGAGAGAGAGAGAGAGAGAGAGAGAGAGAGAGAGAGAGAGAGAGAGAGGGGGGGGAGGGAGGGAGAGAGAGAGGGGGGGAGGGAGAGAGGAGAGAGAGAGGGGGGGGAGAGAGGAGAGAGATAGAGAGGGAGGGAGGGAGAGAGAGAGAGAGGGGGGGAGGGAGAGACGAGAGAGAGAGGGAGGGAGGGAGGGAGAGAGAGAGAGGGAGGGAGGAGAGAGGAGAGAGAGAGAGAGGGAGGGAGGGAGAGAGAAGAGAGAGAGTGAGAGAGAGGGGGAGGGAGGGAGACAGGAGAGAGAGCGAGAGAGAGAGAGAGAGAGAGGAGAGATAGAGAAAAGAGAGAGAGAGAGAGAGAGAGAGAGAGAGAGGGGGGGAGGGAGTGAGAGGAGAGAGAGAGAGTACATTTATCTTTAAATTGCGGGTGGCCTTAAGAGGCCAGTAAAAAAATGTTTCGAATCATGATACTAGTTTGTAAGTACTTATCATTAAAAGTACAGTTTTAAGAATTATATATAAACGTAGAATTCAAAACGTCCGTCATAAAATGTAATTATATAAAGATTAAACAAATCTTGTATGAAGAGTTTTATAGATTTCTTTTCATAATTGCATAGGTTGCCTGGAGTATTTATTCTTTGATTTCTCAAAGAAAAATAAAAGATGTAGATGTAAATTAGTGGTATTATAGCTAGGTATACAATTTTCTTTTTCAAATTCTAGTACTCTCCCTTGTAACAATATTAGATGTTTATGTCCCCCTACCAAGACCAGACTGCTACTGCAACCATCTTAGACAATTTACATATAAACTTAAAGAAAGTCAAATATACAAATAGAAACGAAAAATTTGATCTACAGGCACTGAAGAGTGAGGAGATAACAGATAAATTCAACGTAGAGGTAAAGAACAGATTCGATGCATTGTCCGATATGGAAATATTATTTCAAGACGTCAGTGACCAATTGGAAATATAAAAGAAATCAGTCAAGAAGCTGTACTAACAACAATGATAATCCCAAAATTAAAGATAATAGGATGCAAGAAATGAATGATGGAAGACATCTTAAAACTCATGGAAATAAGAAGAAATAACAAACATAACAAGGAAATATACGAAGAAATTCACAGGAAAATTAGGAAGCTATGCAAAGAGGCAAAAGAAACATGGCTTGAGGAAAATTGCAAGGAAATTGGAAACCAACACAACACCCAGAATACCAAATTAATGCACATAAGAATTAATGACATCACTAACAAAAGAACACACACACACATCAACAGGTTGCCTAAATACCAAAGATGGCAAAATCATAATAGAAAAAGATCAGATTTTACATGCGTGGTCAGATTATGTGAAAGACCTTTATGATGATACAAGAGAAGAACTATATGATAATCAGAATAATAATGAAGGACCATCAATTTTGTCTGCGATGTCCTGTACATCCAATTCATTACTGTTTGACTGCAATATGTAATAGACAGACACATAACTATAGTACGAGGCATAGCTTTGGTCGTAAGTTGACACTGCAAATCATGGTGTCACACGAACAACCAAACAATGCTGGGGCTGACTGCGACGTCCTGTAAATGCAATGCATTACAGCTTGACCGCGATATGTAATAGATCGACACATAAATATAGTACAAGGCATACATTTGGTCATGAGATGAAACGACAAATCATTTGGCATACGAACAACCTAACAATGTTGGGGCTGACTGCGACGTCCTGTAAATGTAATGCATTACACTTTGACTGCGATATGTAAAAGATAGATACATAGCTATAGTATGAGGCATACATTTGGTCGTGGGATAACACGGCAAATCATGATGGCACATGAA